>JAJEJO010004363.1:458488-480568 GCA_020662805.1 Glaucomys volans
TTGTGGTGCTGGGGATTGAATCCAGGGCCTTGTGCTTGCAAGGCAAGCACTCTACCAACTGAGCTGTATCCCCAGCCCATGAAAATATATTATAGAAAAATTAAGAGAGATGTTGGTTCTGAAAAGACTATTAAAATTAATAAACTTCTAACTCTCCAAGAAATGAAAGATACAAACCATAAATAAAAAAGGAATGCTACTGCATGCTCTATGGTTATTTTAAAAGATTATTTTGAAATACTTTATGACAAAAATTTCAAAATTTAGAAAACAAGCAACAAATACCTACAAAAACATAGTCTACCAAAACTGACATAGAAGGCATAAAATCTTCAAATATGTCCATTTCTGTCTGTTGTTGTCTGAAAAGGATAAATATAATTAAAACCCTTCAACAAAAAAATTCTGCCCAACATTTATTTAAGTAAATAAACAACACCAATCTTAAAACTTTTTTTCCAGAGAATATAACAGGGAAAAACCTTATACAATTCTTCTGTGAGGCAATCATGCTCTTGAAAACAACCTAACCAGAACATTAGGAGAAAGGAAAGTTACTGGTCAGTGCTCTCATGAATTTAAATACAAGCTTCCTGACAAAATATTAACCAAGTTCAGTGATATATTAAAAAGATAATTTATCTTCATCACATTAAGATTCTTTCAAGAATTCAAGCTGGGTTAACATTCTAAATCAATGTAATGTATTACATTAATAGATAAAAAAAAAGCCAAATAAATGCAGTAAAAGGACTTGACAATTCAATATTGATTCTTGATACATCATTTCTTAGCAAATTAGTAACAGATGAAGTACTATAAAAGCCCTTTCAAGCATGATACTTAATGGTTAAATTACTGAAAGTATTCTCATTGATTTCAGGAAAGAGTGGGTATTCCTGTTATCAGTACATCTATTCAACACCATTCTCAAGGTCCTAGCCAGTGCAAAACTAGAAGGAATTTACTTATTTATTATTATTTTTGGAACCTGGAATTGAAACCAGGGTCATTTAACCAGTGAGCCACATCCCCAGCCATTTTTATATTTTATTTAGAGACAGGGTTTCTCACTAAGTTGTTTAGGGCCTTGCTAAGGCTGACTTGGAACTTGCAATCCTCGTACCTCAACTTCCTGAACCTCTAGGATTATAAGTGTGTGCTGCCACATCCAGCAAGGGAAAAAAAAAAAAAAAACTTTATTCACAAATATCACTATTCAGTACACAATCCAAGAGAATCTACAGATAAATCATTAGCTTTAAAAGGAGGATTTAGGGAGGTCTCTGGATACAGCACACACACACACACACACACACACACACACACCAATTGTATTTCTATATACCAGAATCAACAATTAGAAAAAATGAATTTTTAAAAAGTGATTCTGTTCACAATGTCAAGTACCATGAAATTCCTTGCAATAAATATAAGAAAAAATCCATAAGATCTCTACCAGAAAATTATAAATTGTTGAAAAAAGGACACCTCCATTAATGAAGGGATTCATGTTCAGGTATTGGCAAGTGCAACATTGTAAATTGTCATTTTCCAAATGATTTATGGATTCATTTCAGTTCCCGAATGCCATGTGTGTGTGAGAGAGATGGAAAGAGCAAGCGAGAGAGAATCAACGAGCAGATTAAAATTTATAAGGAAATGCAAAGGCCTAAACTAACGATCTATGGAAATAGCAAAGGAAAGGTAGACGTGCTCAACGCAGTATCAAGATCATAAAGACACAGTAACTAATGCAGTGCACTATGTGCAAAAGGAGGCCAATGGTTGGAATACTGTAGAAAACTCAGAAACCCATGCACACACACCAATGTTTGATTTACTCAAAGATGAGACTACAATCAGTGGAAAACTTATATTCCCCTGAATATATGATGCTAAATCATTATATATGGAAACTATGGAACTTGCTCTGAGCTTAAATATGAAGTCAAACAGTGGCTTTCGGAAGATGGAAAAGGTAAAATAGGCTTTCTGTAGAGGAAAAGTTTTGTTTTGTTTTTGGTAGTGGTAACTAAACTCAGGGGTGCTTAACCACAGAACCACATCCCCAGCCCTTTTAATGTATTCATTTATTTATACTTTGAGACAGGGTCTCAGTAAGTTGCTGAGGTTGGCTTTGAACTTGTGATCCTCCTTCCTCAATTTCCCAAGTCGCTGGGATTACAGGCTTGTGCCGCCGTGCCCAACTAGAGGACAAGATTTTTTAAAGAGAACATGAAGAGTATTAACTAGGAGAAGATTAACAAACTATACTACATGAAAAATATTTATTCTTCCTACCAATTCATTTAATCATTAGAAAACAACAGAGAAGTCTCAATCAAGGTTCCTTCTACAAAATACCTATTTTTAAATTATCATGGTCATAAAAGACATGGACCAAGAAGTTGCCCCAGATTGAGGGATGACAGTTAAATACATTGTGGTATCCTGTATAGGATACTGGAGCAGAAAAAAAGACAATAGTGAAAAATTGGTAAAATTTGAATAAACTGCTAGTTTACCCAATAGTGTCATACCAGTGTGAATTTCTGATCTTGTTTGATATGTTTGATAAGTGGTTATACAATATGTTAACACCAGAGGAAGCTGGCTGGAGGGTACATGGGAATACTCTACTCTTTGTGGTCTGTAAATTAGTGCAAAATATAATTCCTAAAAATTCAAAAAAACATATTCAGCAAAAGATATCATCAAGAAAGTTAAAGAAACAAGCCACAAGTGAGAGAAGAAATGTTCCATGCATACAATCAAAATAAGATCATTTCTATAATATATAAAGAGCATTTACAAATCAGTAAGAAGAACAACCTAATGCAAAAGTTGGGAAGAGACTTGAGGCATTTTACAACAGAAGATAGCCAAAAAGTTGTCAA
Organism: Glaucomys volans; assembly: GCA_020662805.1. Classification (NCBI taxonomy): domain Eukaryota; kingdom Metazoa; phylum Chordata; class Mammalia; order Rodentia; family Sciuridae; genus Glaucomys; species Glaucomys volans. The sequence goes on from JAJEJO010004363.1 coordinate 461,389, forward strand.
TATACTAAAAGATTCTCAATCTCACGGTCAACAACAAAAACAAACCCCAAGTGACATTCTATACACTCTTACCAAAAGAGTTAAAATTAAGATTGCAGCTACTAATTGCTAACAGTTTTCTGGAGAAGGACGAAATCTTACATTCTACTGATAAAAGTATAAAACTTTGTCAGTTGTCTACCAAATTCAAATGCATACCCAGTAACCCAGAAATTACACTCATGGACACACAAAACAAGTGTGTACACGTGTAATCAAAAGGCCCAAAAAGTACATTCATAGCAGCAGCATTCATAAAGCAAAAACTAAAAGTCACCTAGACGTAGTAGTCACCTACAGTGGAATGAGTAAGTCAGAGAGAGGATTTGCCACTACTAGCAACAAGAGTAAAATTTACATAGTAATGCATGGCCTGAAAGAGCAGAGATTCAAAAGAGTATAAACTGCAAGATTCTGTTTCTATGAAAATTCCCCCCCCAAAAATCATCAGGCTCAGAAAAGCTGTAATGTTTAGGGATGCATGTTTCAATGGTAAAATTATCAAGAAAAACAAGTGATAACATAAAAATAAAGTTGCATTTTAGGGGCAAAGGAGAGGGTGGTGATGGGGAGGAAGGCTGCTGGAGCTTGTGTGGTATGGGCAAGGTTCTAGCACCCTGCATTCTAGTTACCCTGGGTGCCTGTTGAGGCAAATCATTGAGCTGTGTACATTCATTACATTCAGATTTCTGTATGTGGCAATACATTCCACAATGAAACATGTTTTGTTTTGTTTTGAACCATTTTAATTTATTTTATTTCAATAACATGCCTATGTGCAAAAAAGTTAAGCAATCTATCCTCATTTTACCAATGAACAAACTCACGCTCGCAGGAGCTGAGACCCTATTGATTCTCCTACAAGCCCCTCTGGGCTGACCCAACCTTCCCAAGAACAGGGAAAACAGCAGCAATAGCTTCCTGGATAGGATGGCTGCATTCTTGAGTGGCCATCCATAACAGGAATCCGGGGGAGGCATCCTTTGCTCCTTGTTGACTGGATTCTTTCCCCACATTCCTTTTTTGGGGAAGAGATTCACTGAGCTACACCCCAACCATTTATTTTTTTGTTTTGAGACGGAGTTTCAGTAAGTGGTTAAGGCTGGCCTCAAACTTGCAATTCTCCTTTTTTAGCCTCCCAAGTAACTCAGGTAACATGTATCCAGCACCACACCTGGCACTCCTTTTGTTGTTAACAGAATGGGCAATCCAATCTGGCAGGAATCCTATATCCTTTATTAATTAAACTAACTTGAGAATGTCAGCAGGAATATAAAGTCATCCAAGTTAATAAGGATGCATGTTTTATTTAACATACTAATATATGATAACCCACCTCTTTTTTTATAACTACATATGATTTTTTTATTGTTTGTTCTATTTGGTTATACATGACAGCAGAATGCATTTTGATTCATTGTACACAAATGGAGTACAACTTTTCATTTCTCGGTTGTAAATGATGTAGTCACACCATTTGTATAGTCATACACGTACATAGGGTAATGATGTTTGTCTCATTTCACCATCTTTCCTTCCTCCCTTCCCTTCCCCTCCCCTCATTTCCCTCTACACAATCCAACCTTCCTCCATTCTTCCCTTACTCCCACCCGCATTATGTATCAGCATCCACTTATCAGAGAATACATTGGACCTTTGGTTTTTTGGGATTGGCTTATTTCACTTAGCATGATATTCTCCAACTCCATCCATTTACCTGCAAATGCCATAATTTTATTCTTCTTTATGGCTGAGTAATACTCCATTGTGTATGTATACCACAGTTTTTTTATTCATTCATCTATTGACGGGTACCTAGCTTGATTTCATAGTTTAGCTATTGTGAGTTGAGCTGCTATAAATATTGATGTGGCTTTGTCACTGTAATATGCTGATTTTAAGTCCTTTGGGCATAAATGAGGAGTGGGATAGCTGGGTCAAATGGTGGGTACATCCAAGTTTTCAGAGGAATCTCTGTACTGCTTTCCAGAATGGCTGCACCAATTTGCAATCCCACCAGTCATGTATGAGTGTACCTTTTCCCCACATCCTCATCAACACCTGCTTATATTCTAGATAATAGCCATTTTAATTGGAGTGAAAGATATTTTTAAAAGAAGAAACAGTGTAGAAGGGGGCGAGACACAAAATACTTTTTTAAAAGGTAACTCACCAACTATCTTCAAAAATGGGGAATTTTAGACTAACCTATGGTTATTTCTTTGTCTTAGGTCTTGTTTTCCTCATAGAAGACAAGATCCATTTCTTCTTATGGATTGCATCAGACACTTTGCTTTTAACAGTGCTTTTTCTTAATCTTAGCAAGTATCCTTATCAAGGTCAAGGTGTGCACTGCAACAGTTGTTCTTTGGTTAATGACTGCAGCAACTGATTAAATGGACTTCATTTATACCTACATGTGCCCATTTACCTATACAAATTTATCTTTGAGACCTGCCTTTAAAGAGTGTATTTGACTTTAAGGGATATATATAGTCATTAGGTATTTTTTCATCACATGCTGCATTAAGTGTTTTCCATTTAGAAGACAGATCTAAAACACCAGTCTTATCATTCTTAGGTTTGCAATTTAAGTATAAAATCTTGCCAGAGTTGCATCCATTAAAATAAAACAGTCTTGGAAATTAAGCACTAATTTCCCCCTCAAATGGCCATTTCTGGTTTTTTTCTTTCTAATTACCACTGTAATGAAGTGGCCAGTATTATGGTAGGAAGTGATTTCAAAGGCAGCAATCTCTTATTATGAATCATATACTTTGTTTTCAGCCCTAATGGGAATCAGCCTTAGTTATAGAAAATGCATGTGCAAACTCCCTCTCTGCTGAGACTAAAATAGCTTTGGAATTGCAAACCCTACTTTCAGCTCACCAGCAAGAGGAGACTTTGGAGCACTTCACTGCAACCAAGCTGGAGAGAAAAACCATTGTACTTTTACTATGGGATCATTTCTGGCCACTGCAGTCTTTTGCTTTCAGCAGCAGATTTTCAGTATCTTAAAACATTACTATATTAATAAGCCATATCATAAGGACGACTTGTATCAAAATAGATGCAAAGAAAGGCACTTAGAAAACCTCAAGCACTAGAAAAGCATTAATCTTTGTGGAATTTTCTTCTGCCCATGCTGTTCCCTACCACCAGTGCTACCGTCCACTCCACTTCTAACACTTGGTGTTTCCCATCAAAGTGAAGCTTAACCAAAATATGGTGCTTTCATCAATTTAAATGGAACTTCTTTTTTAACTTAGATCGTGTCTCATGTGGACTTCCATCCTTCCACATCTCCTTGAATTTTGTTTTTTCCATCAGATGATCATGACATGCCACTGATTCATGTCTGTGTGATGTCAGCACGATAACAGAGTCACATTTTTAGCTCATTTATTAAACTGATAATGTGATGGTTTCCTCAAAACAAATAGTGACACACATGAACCCCATTCTTTGGTGGCATGCTGTCAAATTTAAATGGGAATGGCATCAAGAAATGAGTTCAGCTCTCTGTGAAAGTGAGTCAGCCTGAGGCCTGCAATTGGAAACACTGGGGTTCTTCTTCAATATACAGAGAATGGTGGTGCTGACCATGTCTCCTGCCAAAATTATATCATATCATCTTATCATTGTCCTATGCAGAAAACAGGTCACCCCACCCTGACGCCAACACCAGTGTTATCTGAAATTTGGTAATAGACAAGAGAAATCAGTGTCCCTCATGGGCATTCCTGGATCTATAAAACCCTCCTTATTCCCTAAGGGTCTTTCTTCCTCCTATGGCTTTACTGGACCCAAGATGAGTTCACTCTAGGTTCTTGGGAGGAGGAAATGCCAACTTGACCTTGAAAAAAAAAATGATTATAAGCTAAAAAAATCTAATCTGTGAACATTTCCTGACAGTAACTCAAATTTCATAAAGATATTCTTCCTTCATCTGGAGAAAACAACAAAAAATCTGCCTAAAAAGATTATAAAAACTTTTGCTTGAAATATAATTCTGAGGCAAAACTATGAGGACAGTAGAAAGATCAGTGGTTGCCGAGGGTTGGAGGAGAGAGTGGGGATGGAAGGATAAACAGGCAAAGCACAGGTGGTCCTGGTCCACGTGACACTGTAGCAGGTAGACACGTGTCATGACAGATTTGTCAAAGCCCATAGAACAGGTAACGCCAGGAGTGAACCTTAATGTGAACTACGAGCTAAAGTTAGTAACGATGCATTGATATTAATTAGTGTGTTGATTATAACAAACGTACCACACTGGTATAAGATGTTAATAACAGGGAGACTATGTACAGGTGGCAATGGGTGATATAGGAACTCTATATGCTAACAGTCTAATTATTCTGTAAATCTAAAATCATACTAAAAAAGTTTATTAATTTCTTTTTAAAAAAAGATAAAGGGGATAAAGAAACCTACCATTGAAAGCAAGCTACACCCTATTCTCTTAGTGGAGATCTGGATGTAAACCCAGAACCCCCAGGCTTGCCCCCAAATCATGAGAGTTATGCCTAAAATTGAAAATCTTGCAAACATGAATAGACCTAAAACAATCATGATTTTTTTTTTAAGTTTTGTAATTCCTGTATCCATCTGAACCATATCGGAAATGCAGAGAGGAAAGGGCAGAATTTATTCATTTAGATGTTTTAATAGAGATGAGATATTCTCATTAAAAAAAAAGATTTGCTTGCTTACTGAGACAATTGAGGAGGAAGAAGGTGAAGATAAAAGAAAACCATTTTAAATGTTAAAAGAGACACAAATCCATAATGACAAGGACATTAAAGGCAAAGACCTAATGAGCCAGCACTAAATGATAGCAGCATCAACATATCAGGGCAGGCAATGAGGAACAAAGGAGGGTCAGGAAAGCACAGACCTTTCAGTGCAGCTGAAACTGGATTTCAATGAGGGTGAGACTGCAGGCGGAGGCTGGGTTGGCCCTGTGAGAGGAGGAAGCCATAGTAGGGCTTTCAGCTGGAGACATGATCTAGCAGCATGCCTGGGAATGAGAGGGGACAGATCTGAAGGGGGATGTTTTAGTCAGCTTTTAGTCGCTGTGATCAAAAGACCTGACAAGAACAATTTTAAGAAGGAAAAGTTTATTTGGGGCTCACATTTTGGAAGTCCCAGTACATAGATGGCCAACTCCATTGCTCTGGGCCTGAGGTGATATAGATCATCATGGTGGAAGAGTGTGGTGGAGGAAACCAGTTCAGGACTTGGCACTAGGGCAAAGAGGGGGTGGGGGGGAGAGACAGAGAGAGAGACAGAGAGAGAGAGAGACAGAGAGAGAGACACACTACCCTAGCCATAGACAACATGTGCACTCCAAAGGCACATCCCCAGTGATCTACCTCCTCCCCTACCACACCCTACCTGCCTACAGTTACAGCACAATAATCCCTATCAGGGGATTAATGCACTGATTAGGTAAAGACTCTCATAACCCAATCATTTCACCTTTACTCTGTTTTGCATTGTCTCACACAGGAGCTTCTGGGGAACACCTCATAACTAAACCATAACAGGAAAGTCATAAGGAAATGTAGAGAGTAATAAGGGTTAGACTTGCTGAGAACTGGAGTGAAGGGATAGAGAGGAGGGGAAGACTTTGAAAGATAAGAGAGAGGAAAAAAAGAGGGAGAACAATCACACTGGATGATTACTAGGATATGAGGAGAGGAGGGAAAGAATTTGAGAATGACACCCAGGTACCACTGAGGACACTGAGGAGAGGGAGAGAGCAGCTGGGGGTTCAGAGAACAAGGTCTAGTGCAGGTGGTGCCTTCAGTAGGGGACATGTTGAGACTCAGCTTCTGTAGGTCATCCAGGCAGAACTGTCCCATGGCAAAAATGGGACCTACAGTTCTACAGGTCAGATGATCTATACCACAGTTGAAGACCACAACAGATGGTAGTGGAAAGTGAATAAATGAGACCACCCCAGACATGATCCATTTATGTCCAACAAGAAAAAAGGAGACACAGGACAGGAGTCTAAGAAACACCAGCATCTCAAGCGCAAGCAGAGGGAGTTGGTCCTCCAAGGAGTCTAAAAAGAACAGAAAAGGGAGAGTCAGGAGGCCAGCACCATGGAAGTCAAAAGAAAGGAAATGCTACATTCTGGTGAAGAATGTGGCCAAGTATTTTCCTTCCTCACTTCTACAGTATTTTTAAAAGTCATAAAAGAAAATGGAATTGTGTGCCATATATCTTCTAACTTTGAAATATTAAAAATGTAGCTGAGTTAAATCAATCTAATGATAATGGAATGCCAAGTAAGAATTAATTTTAAAACTGTTGTGTTCGGCTTCACAGCATGAGAGCCTAAGGAGAAGAAATACTGCTGGCATCTCTCGGTGTGATTTACCACACCATCATGACTTGTGCGTTTGTGAACTTCTGGGAGGAGAAGGAAAGCTGTGGGTTGTGCACTAGTCTTGGAGTCCCAAGACCTGGGTTTAAATATGAATCCTGCCAATTACCAGCTGGGGCAAATCATTGAACTTCTCTGAGGTCTAATAGTGAAATAGCTAATTCTGGAAATTAGACATATTAAATATGATTTTTTATAATTCAATTTAGTGTTTCTCAACTCCTTTCATTGTGTACTTTCAAACCAGAAAATTCAGTGGTATTCTAGACATTAGCTAATATTTACTCTTAGCAGAATATCTGATGAGAGGCAGGACCACAGGTACCCTTGAGAACAAAGAAGTTTCTCTCTTCTCAATGAACATCCTGGGGCAAATGGATGCAGAGGTCAATTGAGAACCTTTAATGATATTTTAAACAAGTAGAATGCAGCTTACTAATTTAATTATATCCTAGGTTTTCTTAAAAATTGATATTTCTTCAAAAAATCTATGAATTTGTTTGAGCAGTCATCCCATCACAGATTATCTTATATATAATGGAAATACAACAAAGGGCTTCCTCTCCCTCCATAGACATCCAGTCTATTAATACCTCACTGAACTGGAAGGCAACCTCTCCATTATAACCTAAGCCTTTGTAACAAATAATGGGAGATGCGTAAAGCTCACCACAACAGCAAAGAGAGGGGTACAGTACACTGTCCGCTCAGAGTTTCCATGTCCATTTGTTACCTTAGTCATTTTGAAGGAGGAAAAAAAAATAATTTGGATGCTAGAAGTGATCAAACTGAAGGAAAAATAAATATTCCTTGACACATGTAACTGAAATCTTGCTTGATTTTATTGTTTCACATTTTAGACTAATGTATTGAAGCATAAACATAATTTAGAAAATTCACTCTTTTCAAATATGATTCTATGAGTTTTGGCCAACACACCTACTAGTATAACATATAGCCCCATCACTATAAAGGGATGAATGGTATATTATCATTGTCCCCCCGTATGCAACCTCTTTACCCCAACAGCTCCTGGTTTTCTGCTTCTGCAATTTTGTCTTTTTCAGAATATTAAATAAAATAGAATCAAACTGTATTATATAGCCTTTTGAGATTGGTTTCTTTCACTTAACATAATACATTTGAAATCCGCATATAGTATGACTTTTTCAAGTTGGTGTCCATTTTCATTGCTGAGTAGTTTTTCATTGTATGGATGTACCAAAGCTAATGATTTCACCTGCTGATGAACATTTGAGGTTTTCCAATCTTTGTCATTATGCATAAAGTCATTCAAAACATTTCAGAACTTTTTTTAGAACAAGTTTCATTTAAATACTTAGGAGTGGAATTTTTAAATTACATGTTAAGTTTATGTTTGACTATAATCAACTTCCTAACTCTATTCCTAAGTGAAATTCCCATCAATAGTGTATGTGATTTCCAGTTGTTCTGCATTCGTAATACCATTGACTAGTGTAAGGTTTTTATAAATTATCCAGTCTTATAGGTGTGTAAAAGTAACTCATTCTGTATGCATTTCCCTAATAATTATGATGTTGAATATCTTTTTATGTGCTTATTTTGCATTTGTGTGTCTTCTTTGGCAATGTGTCTATTTAAATCCTTTGCCCATTTTTTCAGGTTGTTTCCTTTTGAGTTTTAGGAACATTTTAATGTATATCCTGAACGAAATTTCTTTATCAGATATAAATTTTCAAATATTTTATCCCAGCATGTGGTATTTTTGGGGGGAGAGATGGTTCAGTGTTAAGGGTCAAACCCAAGGCTTTGAACATGCTAAGCAAATGCTCTACCAATTCACTATACCCCTAACCCTTGTCTTTTAAATTTTCTTAATGTTGTCCTCCAAAAAGCAGAGGGTTTTAATTTAGTCCAGTTTATTACTTCTTTTCTTTTGTGGATCATGCTTTTGATGATTTCCAAGAAATCTTTGCCTTGCCCAATACCTGAAAAATATTCTTCTATGTATTCTTCTAGAACTTATTTTTTCAATGTTTGAAGTTTTACATTTGGTTTTATCATACTTTGTGAGTTAGTGTTTCCATATAATGTGAGCTCTGGCTCCTTCAAGTTCGTTATTTTGCATATAGATATTCAATTGTTCCAGCATCTTTTTGTGGGGGGGAAAGACAATATTTCTTCTACCTAATTGCTCTTGCACTTTTTGTCAAAAATTAGCTGTATGTGCATAGGTCTACTTCTGGACTCTATTCTGTTCCATCCATCCATGTGTCTCTCTTTTTGCCAATACTATACTGTAGCTTTATACTTTTTCTGGTTTTTCAAAAATCATTTAGGCTATTTTAGTTCCTTTTCCTTTTTCAGGTACAGTTTAGAATTATCTTTGCAATTTTTTAAAAATGTTCAACTCATTGGGATTGAGTTGAAATAAATTGATTTGAGAGAAGTGACATCTTAGCAATTTTAAATTTTCTAGTGCATGAATATTGTATATATATCTAATTCTTTAGATCTTCTTTGGTTTGTCAAAATTTTGTAGTTTTCGGCATATATGTCTTGAACATGTTGTTAGATTTGTGCCTAAGTAGGTCATCTTTTGGGTGCTGTTTTAAATTGTGCTTTTTAAAACTTCAATTTCCAAATGTTCATTGCTGAAATATAGTAATACAATCAATTTTTCTACATTTATTAGTCTTATTCTCAAGTACAAATATCACCCTGAATAGTACATGTATTCTGAAGTCATGGTCATCACTCTTGGTAGATCTTCAGAATTTCCTGCAGAATTATAAATATGTAAATATAGATTTCCAGCCCTCCTCTTCTGCAGGTTCTCATTGCACAGTTCTGAGATGGGCCTAGGAATTTCCTTTTAAAAAGTTTCTCTGAGCAATTCTGCCCTCAGGGAGGTTTTGAGATCACAATTAAGCATTTGTGGGTATAAATTATTTAACAAATAGGACTAAAGTTGTAATAGGGATTTAGCGGCTGCTTTTGCAAAAAAGCACTGACTGCACTTGGGACTGCAGATGCCAATGGCAGCTATTCACAGGACTGAAAACTTGGCATCCCTTCCTTCATTTTGTACCTGTCTGTTTTCTTCCTTTAAGTTTGGGTCAGAGCCCTGTTCAACTCTGCACATACACATGTTAATCATTTAATCTCATCTAAAGCTGGTGATTCTTCCCTTCAAGGCTGGAGACACCAAAATAAAAGTAACTAAAATATTTTTGAGCTTTGTAAGGGGCACAATATCAACAATTTATCAATTGCTAGCTTTTACAACATCCCGGTGCAGACCAGCAGCATGGCACCTGGGAGTCTCCAGTCACTGCCCCAAACCTGAAGGAGCTAATGCCTCCTTTCCTTTCTGACTTGCCCTTTTCTCTGAGTCAGTCCCTCCTGTAGTAACCTTCCAGGAACAACAGTGCTGATCAATAAACACCTCCTGATAAGAATCGAAACTATCCTAGTTAATAGTTAACTTTCTAATCACTATCCAGTCCTGTGATAATGACCCAGCAGGCCACCGTTGGACCAAGACTGATGAGCTCAGCATGCTTCTACTCTTTTGTTCCTTCCCTTTGTCAAATCTCCTGTTAGCCCCCAAATACAGGGCTGAGGACAGTTGATCCCCTCTGGTCCCCTCCCAGGATAGCTGTGCTGAATCAATTCCTTTCCCACTTCTTCACTAGTTTTTCCATCTGATTCTGGAGGCAAGTAGCCAGAACAGGTCTGTTTGGGACCCTCCAAAGTCAGGCCCCCTTCTGGCCTAGGGTGCCAATAACTATGGCAAAGAACTCCTGTCCCATCCTATTAACCTATATTAATGGGGCATTTTCATTTGGATTTCCGGTGATAGATTTACAGGGAAACATGTGCCCTGAATCCTAATCTGTCATTATTAAACAACAGTACGTTTTTCTTGGAAATTGAGCCAGATTAATTACTAGGGTTGGGCACTCATTAAAATTCAGACTATGGCCATACTTGGCCGGATTAGCATGATATTGCTAACTATTTGAGCAGATTATATAGAATTGCTTTGGGTAGGAGCAAATATGGTGGCACTAGCTGAAAAAAAGCTAAAAAAAAAAATGTGATTAAATTTTAGAATGGTATGCCAAGATAAAATATTGTGATAAAGTGATTGCTGAGTCAAAGTCACATTTAAGTTGTTTTGAGAGGAAGGAAGAGTTGATTTATTACCAGGGCTTTGTGGTAGCTTTAGAAGAACCCAAAAGCAGGATTTCAAATGACCTCCCAGGGGACCAGAAGAAGGGCAAAATGGCCATCAGGATCCCAGGAAGCTTTTTGTATTCCTTATGTCCACAAGACTACTTCCTGCTTCCCTCATTGGGGAAGAGCAGCTATTTCTTCTCCTTCTCAATCAAGAATATCCTTAAGTGTAGCCTCCACCTCCTAAGTCTACAGGGCACTGGAGTCACATAAATGTCTAAATAAGGAGGTCTCCTGTCAGATTAGGTGACTGGCCTAACTTGCCGTAAGTGAGCACCCTTTAATAATACTGATGGGTGCTGTGGAAATGGCCCTCTGGGAAAGCAAAAGACCCTTTGAGAGAGGCAGAGTAAGGCATGCCGTTTGGTTAATATCTGCCATATAGGGATGCCATTTACGGAACCTCCCCTCTGCAGTGTGAATGATGGTTGTGTAGTGATTTGAAGGGTTTCTACCCTGTAATTCCAAAATGTCAACAGAGTATGTGTGAGTGTACATACTTTGTGTGTACATATTTTGAATTGTCTACTAAGCTTAAAATAGTATGTGCTAAATAAAATGCTAGACTTAGTAAAGAAAAATTCTACCCTTAACACTATAATGCTTATTCTTCTTAAGATGAGCATTATAGAAACAGTAGTGGGATAATTAAAACTAAATTACTTCCAAATAAACAAGCTAACTACATAATGACACTGTGCAAATAAGGCCATTTCCTTGGATTTTGTACTGTTTTTCCTTCTTCACTACTTCTGAGATCATGATGGTTTTCAGATCATACCTATGAGAAACATGCTCAGCTGTCCAAGTCCAAAGAATGGACCAAGAGACAAAGGGTACAGAGAAAGTGAGGCTTTTAATGAGAGTCTTGCAAGATCCAAGATCTGGTGTCTGGGTGAGCAGGCACACCCAGAGCAGCTGCAATCAGAATTTTATTCCCTAGAGCACAACGTCCCTCCCCAGGTTCCTCTTTGGCTGAGTACTGTGGGGGATACTCAGTCTTCCTGAACTCTGCTTGGTTTTACTGTCTCTACTGAGTTAAATAAGTGCACCCTGAGTTGTCCCCACCTCCCTTTGTTCTCTTGTGGTGCGAAGGCCTTTGTGAGGTGTCTGTGGGTGTGTTTTGGCAAGCAAACACTCGGTTTACCTTTGTGGGTTGGGCTGGTCCCTTGCCTCTCACCTCCTCTTTGTCAAGGGGCTTTGCATTTTTCACACTTGTGTTGACGGTTTGTAACCTTCCACTCTGCTTTCTCCTCTGCTTTTCTTACATCCCAAGTAATTTTATCTTTAAAGTTAAATACCATATTCTGAAAATGGACCACTGGACTTTCTATTTCTCACGTGCATCAGAGTTTAAAGAAGTTGGAGATGAGGCTTGACATTACAGAACCAACCACACTGAAGAGAGGAGGGAGATTTTCACAGGTTACATACAAGGGTTCCGAAAACAGTGGAACTACATATTTTTCCTGCAGCCGTCTTCATCATGCAAACAAGCCCGCTAAGAGTAGCATAGGATCTTACTTACAACAACTGCACCTTTCTTCCTGACAAAGGAAATCGTGGGCACTGAGGGTTTGCGCTGTCTAAGGTATCACCCTAAGTTATTTGCAGGACTAGTCTGGGGCAGAATTTAGTTCTTACAATCTCTCAGTGGAACTGTCTTCTATGAAACTATGTTTTCCCTCTGAAAAGCTCTAGACAAGTGGTTGATGATACATAATGGGGGCAGGGGAGGTAAGGGAAGAATGGAAGAAGGATGGATTGTGTAGATGGAAATGAGGGGTGGGAAGGTGGGGGGAAAGAAAGATAATAGAATGAGACAAACATTACCCTATGTACATGTACGATTACACAAATAGTATGACTCTACTTCATGTACAACCAGAGAAACGATAGTTGTACTCCACTTGTGTACAATTAATCAAAAGAAAAATAATATTATGGCATTTGCAGATAAATGGATGGAATTGGAGATTATCATGCTAAGTGAAATAAGCCAATTCCAAAAAAAACAAAGGCCGAATGTTTTCCCTGATAAGTGGAAGATGATATAGAATCTGGTTGGGGGTGGTGAGAGGGGAATGGAGGATCTTTAGATTATATAGAGTGAAATGGGGAGGGGTATGAAAAATGGTGGAACGAGAAAGACATCATTACCCTATGTACATATGTGATTAACAAGAATGATATGAATGTACATCATGCACAACCATAGAAATGAAAATTTGTACCCCATATGTGTACAATGAATCAAAGTGAAGTCTGTAAAAATAAAAAAATTAAAAATAAAATAAAATAAATTTAAAATTAAACAAGATACAAACTAAAGTGAGTTTTTCAAAGCCAAGTCTGTTTTTCTCCCCAGAGAAACAGTCTGAGCAGGGTTTCCTCTGTTCTCACCCTGAAGCTGACTCCCACATCTAGCTAGCTAGAATTCTCTCCTCCACTCCATCATCTGGGAGCCTCAACCTCAGCTTCTGTAGTAGAATGCTACTTTAATCTCTACTGGAATCTTACAGCTTTGGGCTTAGTCTTATAAATGTATCTAGGGTTTACAAATGATACCTGATATAAGGATTTATGAAACCAAAAATATTTTTATATAAAAAAGACAGCAGCAGATTCTTCTTAGTGTCTTAGTAACAGTTCTAACATCTAAAGTTGTGGCTGCTTCTTCTCAGAGTTGATATTGATGAGTGTTATGGAACAAACTGTGCTGAATTCATGTGCAGAAGCCCTAAACTCCAGTGTGATTGTATCTGGAGCTAGGACCTGTGAGGAGGTGACAAGGGTTAAATGAGGTCATAATGTAGGTCTTATGAGAACTTGTACCCTTGCAAGAAGAGGAGGAGACACTGTCACCACTCCACACAGAGGAAAGGCCGTGTGAAGACCCAGGAGGAGGCCACAGAAACCAACTTTGGCACTTCGATACTGGACTTCCACCCTCCAGAACTGGGAAAAAAGAAATGTCTGTTGGTGGAGCTGCCTAGCCCCTGGTGTTCCATTGGGGCAGCCCAGAAGACTCATACAGTGAGCAAGACTGTACAGGGTGTTGTGAGATGGAAAGTGTTTTCTAAATACCTAAGCAGAGCACCTTGATGAGGGGGTATTTTTAAAATTTGTTTTAAAACATTCTGCACTTTCATCTTATTTGTATTTATTTATTTTGCAGTCCTGGAAATGGAACCAGGACCTCAGGCAATGCTAGGCAAGCACTCTACCATCTCTAGCCCAAATGCCCAATTGTCCACATTTTCAAAATTTAGTACAGTATATGTTTGTGTGTGATTCTTCCTTCTATTAAACTTTTGGCTAGATTTTCTATTAACAACCTAGGACAATTCGAACCTGTTTATGTTTATTTCAATGTACCATTTATTAACATTTTCCCATTGGACTACCTTTCATCTTTTTTTCCAACAGTTTTTTTAGAGATTTCATCAAATTTTGTGACACTTCATTTACTTTTCCTGAATTCTGAAATATCATGTTATACTTCATTAATATGTACAAGTAATGCATGTTATCAAAAATAAAAATAGTAAAAAAACAAAAAAGTAGGCTTCTTTGTTACATACATTTCCCATTACAATTTTAAGGCAGCTTAATTTTCATTCTATCTTAATCCTTCAGATTTCTTAAAAATAAGTTTTTGTCTGTTTCATAAACTCATGAAAGGTATCCAAATATCTTTTATCATTTCTAAACACCTCTCCCAAGGTGTAAAATGATCTATACTGACAATACTACTTCACTTACACTTGGTAACAGCAAAAATAATCAAAATGGGGACAGACCTCAACAGATCAGCAAGGCTTCCTTTATTAAGCAGCAGAATGGCATGTTTTCAGGGGAGAAAATGGCAACTGGTTATAAGAGGGGTCTGATCTTTATGGGGTAAGTGAGACCTGAATCATAGCAGAATGCATCCATTGGGCAGTCAAGGGGAGCAGTTGTGAAAGTTCAAAGCCCATTGTTGGTGGGAAATGGTGAAAGTCCAGAGCCCATAGTTTACCTTCTCCTCCCAGGACCCATTTTCCACCTTTCTCCCTGGGGGTTCTTGTTCCCCTTTCTCCCTGGGGGTTGTTGTTTTCCATATCCCTCATTCCAGACTCTGAAAGGGGATAATGAATTGGATCTTCAATAACAAGTTTGGCTGTTTCCTGCTGAGAAAGGACAAAGTATGGATCCCCCACTTTCAGAGTTCTGGGAGAGAATACGGAGATCCCGGGGCTGGGCTGAGAAGGGGAGTATATTGAAGGAACCTCCAGGTCCTTGTTGGTAAAGCCCCCTTTCCCTGGTTTCAGGATATCAGATTGTGAGCACAGGAGGAGAATGGCTTTGACATGCTCCCAGGAGGCAGTTTGAGCTAAACAGGCCACCTAACTAAGAAACCATTTCTGTACAAAACGGAGAAGGAAGTTTACTATGAGAAAGATGGTTTGCTAGTGCTTGGGAAATATTTTTCCCAGTGACCAAACAGGACATGAACCTAAAGTATGTAGCAGGTAGTACAGTTCAGGCCTCATTTTTTCTCCTTAATAGGATCATCATGTCCCACTCAGATTCAGGATGTACTCTCCAGAAGATTGGGTCCTTTGAAGCATAGCAAGCATAATTAATCTTGGAACCATTTTTCCTGATGGTTTAATCATTTCCATCCTGCTTGACAGACTAGGACAAACAAGAAAATAAAATTAACAGTGCAGTTATACCTAGTAACCCAGCTGCCTGTGTAGAAAAGTATTTAAAAGGGTTAAGGGAATAAATCCCTTCAGCCAAACTTCCCCAAACCTTTTCATTATCGAAAGGAGGTGTTTCTTCATTAGCCACGGCCAGGACCTAAGACTAATTTTAGTACATCCTTCACTGCCCCTCAACCATCTCTGATATTTTCTTGACCTGCCCTTATGTCATGGGTTGTGCTCTCCAGGTTCGAGACAGTGCCATTTTTGTCTGCAGGGATGGGATTCCCATTGGATCCCAGAACAGCCTTTTCACTTTTCCCAGCATCCCCTCATCTTCCATGATAAGGTTCAATTTTATGACCTAGAACCAAATGTAAGTATTTTCATGGTCAACACATGCATATCTGGACCCATAGTTATAGGAGCTGGGGTGCCCATCACTACAAAAGAAGCTACTGAAGGACAGTCAGGAATCCACAAGTTCTCGTCTCCGCTGTTCCAGGTGGTCCTGGAGCCATTTAACCTTGTCTTACCTCCCTATTGGTTTATATAGAAACAGCATTCTTCCCCAACCAGTTTTGCAGGATGACAGATGCCAGGGAGTCCAATTTTATAAAGTCAATACTGAGTCAGCCACCTATTGGATGTTTTCAATAACCTGCTCTATAACTTTTTATAGTAATGAATTGAGGTTCCCCATCCTGCTGCTCCTGTGCCAATCCCAGCAGATATCTCTAACCCTATAAGTAAGTGAATAATTTGGAGGGCTCTCCTACATCTGGTGTGTGCTGTAGGTGGAATGGGGAGGCTTTAGTTGTCAAATGTCAATTTGAGGAGTAGGCCAGTCTAATTTTTGGTAAACAAAGGCAAATATGAGCCTCACAAAGGAAAAAATCCCCCATAATTTGGGAGACACCAGGGCTGTGGAGCTGACATGAGTATTATGTCTTAAATTCCATTAAAGGAACTATTGTCTCTTCTTTTAAATGCCCAGGTGTGACTGTACTTTGGTTTTAACCATTTTTGCTAGGTGGTCAAATTGACCTTGTTCCTATCCATTGTTAAGAGTCAGCTGAGTTCCCTCAGGGGTCATTCTTGGGAACTTGTGAGCAGCCTCTGAGCTCCTTTAGTGCCATCTACTAGGATGGGTCAGAGTTTCCTTGGAAGTGTCAGGGATGTCTCCTCCAGCAACCCTCCTCTTTGCAGCATGTGCACTGGTTGGCTTTCCATTCTCCAGGGTCTCATTAATCTCCCTGAGATTAATATCTGGGTCATGTAGCCCAGAGTAACAAAGCTCTTCGAGAAGTCCCCTTGTTCCCTAGGTTAAAGCTGACCTCAAAGGGCCAGAGCCAAATTTGAGGCTGTTTTCTTTTTTGGCTATTTTATTCCTTAACATTTTAGTCTCCAGGTTTGGGTCTTAAACATCAGCAATTCAGTTTTACCAATGTTAAAGTAAGAGTACTGGGTTTTACCCTTAATGTAGTAAGTAAATCTGGTAAGAATTCCATTACATTTGAGGGGTTCACAAAAATGTATTGCCCTCTGACCTTGCTCTAGGGGATGGTTTTTCTGGCTGCTCCATGGCTAGTTTTTCATGGTACTTTGCTATAATGGGGTATCCATGTTAAACACTCCTGACCCAACTCTCAAGGCTCAGCAACAAATACAGACCTTCAGTACTTGCTCAGAGTCATTAATAAAGGCAAGATTTTAAAAAATGTCATGTGTCACAATATGTTACAAAATTTTCTAAAAACTGAAGATGTATCTAAAAGGAAATAATAAAATTTTCTAAAAACTGAAGATGTGTCTCAAAGGAAATAACAAAGTCAACAATAAAGAGAAAAGGCATGTGTCCACAAACAGGGCCACAAACTTGGCTAGTCTGCATCACTGCCATGTGCTGAGATTGGCTTGAGGGTCACCTGCCTCCAAGGTCAAGACAGAGCCTGGGGCACATGAGAACCATTATTTAACAAAAGTTGGCATGCTAGCATTTTAAAAGAAATTGATTTTCAGGTGAGACTGTGTAAGAGGATTTTCATGTGGGCCTAAGCAAAGAAGATAAACCAAGCAGAGTGGGCACCATCTTGGATGGATGGCTTGGTGTGTTTCTATGGCAATGTGATAAAAGCTGAGGCCCTCCCTGGGGACATGGCTGTGAGGACATGGCTGTGGGGACAGGTCTGAGCAAGGCAAGCGTGCGAGGCCTGAACTGAGAACCTTGGAATGGGTTGGACTGGGTCATTTCCTGCAGCCTCCCCCAGGAGAATGGAGTCTTCTGCTCATCGGCCTGTGCCCCACCACCTTCATAGAGCTTCTCCAACCAGCTGCTGTTTAGCCCAAGTGGACTGTGGAGGGTGTGAAAGGCCTCCTTCTATGAGGCAGGAGGGAAGGAGGGGTACAGTCAGTCTGAGAATTCAGCCACAGCCTCATGAGCCATGGCTGGGGGGCTTCCCCAACCTCAGAGAAGGACAGGAGTGCTGGACAGTCAACAGTCACTTCCCAGGTCCCATTGGCCATGTAACATGACTGTTTCAGAAGAGAAAATGACAACTGGTTACAAGAAGGGTCAGATTTTTATAGGGTTTAAGTGAAACTTGAATCATAGCAGAATGCATGGGTGGGGCAGTCAGGGGGAGCAGTTATGGAAGTTCAAAGCCCTTGGTGAAAGTCAGAGCCCACGGTTAGCCTTCTCCCCAGAGGACCCATTGTCCTCTTTTCTCCCTGGGGTGGGGGTGGTTGTTTTCCATATCCTTCACTTGGAAGTCATGAAATCTCTAAATGGCAATATATTCCACTGCATCAGTAAATCCTGTAATATAAGAAGTTGACATTCACCATGTCCTCCATCCCTGGGGCATTTGGTGTGGGAAAGCTTTAAGGGCATATACAGGCTGGTAAAAGGACAAGCTTGTGTGCATTTATTTTCAGAATCATGCAAAAGGATAGTAGTGAAATATTTCTCCACGGGCGTGTCTCTTGCACATTTCTATTTTCTGTTAGCTTATTGTTAAAGGTCATCCAAATAATCTTGATTGATTGGACTCTGGGAAGGAAGACTGTCCAAAGACTTTTCACAGTTCTAATATAGAGCGAGGTTAATGCAATTCCTTAAGACTGTCAAATCCATAATTAGAGATTAAAAACATGAAAAAAACACTAGTCACAATGTTCAGAGTCACCTGAACACAAATCATTTTATATAGTACAAGGAATTTATGTGCATCAGAAATTAGGACAAAATTGGTGATTTGAGAAAGATTGACCTTAGTTGAGATCATTAAGGGCATAACATTAATTTTCCACCTGTCATCATTATATGACATTGGCTAAATCAGAGAGGATGACTTTGACTGCCCCTGTTCACACCATCTGTTTGTATCATTTTGAGTATGTGTTATCATACACATAAGATGCACATCAAGTGAACCTGGAAAAAATAAATGCCAGAACAAGGACAAGAACGTCCAGTGACTGCACCATCGTTCAACCCCAAACTCCTTGTGAAAGTGGCCAACATTACCCTTCCTTCTTTTTTTAATAACTTCTTGGAAACCTGTGCTCTCACCAAGCCTCCTCCCCTTTCACTTTACTGTGTCTAATATTTGTTCCCTGTTATTTTCAGAGTGAAGTCAGAATCCCTTAGCATGATGTGCCTGCTTCTCGCTGGCCTCACCCCTGCCTGTATCTCTCACTGTCCCCTGGCATGCATACCTTACTCCAGTCAAACTGAGTACCTGGTGGGCTCTCCTCTTTTAAAATTATATTTTATGATTATTATTTTAATGGGACTAATTTATGGGGTACAGTGTGATAATTT
>JAJEJO010004364.1:0-87381 GCA_020662805.1 Glaucomys volans
TTTTTTTTCATTTAATCCAACATTTCTTGGAATTTTGTAGTGAGAAGCTCTTTGATTTTTCAAAATGATTTATTTCTATTCTGAATGCACTAAGTGAAAGTTCCAAGAAGGGTTAGAATATCCTAAAAAAAAGATTTTAAGATAAGAAATTAATACAGTGATGAATTAGGTCAAGTTAATTAGTTTGAGTTGGGGGAGTGATAAATACATCAAGTTAATGGTTCATAACTTTACTGTTAGAGGTCTTATGTGAAGTTTTATTCACAAATGTGTGTTCTTTTCCAAAGGAAATTCCATTCTTCCTTGAACAACCAACCTGTTGGAGCTTCCCCAGATTCACGGCTCACTCAGATAATGGAGCAGCATCAGCAAGCCTTGGAGCAGCTGACCGATGTGCAGCCCAGTGAAGGGTCCTCTTCCAGCGTCACACTCCCCCCCATCTTGTCAAGGGTAGAAAGCGAATCCCAACTCAGTTCAGAGAGAAGCCAAAGAAACCAAATGAAGATCATCCGTAGCAATTCTGAAGGCTATCTGTTTCAACTGGAAAAAGGAAAAAAACACAGGAAAAGGAGCAGCATTAAGGTGAGAAAGCACTGGTTGATACCAAGTAACTTTTTAATTTTGATGATACTGATGGACCTGGATTTTTTGTCTCCCTGAATCCTAGCCCTGGAATAGAGATGGTTATTACTGAACTGCCACCACAACCAGGTGACCCAGGGTCCCAGGAATGGCATTCCTCTAGCCTATGTTACTCCCTGGAATTTCCCTCCCCTTCTTTCTAGAAGTTGTTGTTGCCAGGGATGCCCATTTCCACCTCTACTTCAGGTCATCTCGGGGAAGGGGTCTGTATTTTCAGAGGAAAAGATCTCCTTTTATCCCCAGATTAAACATCACTTCATCCAAAAAGCTTTCCCACCCCACCTCAATCCCTATTCTAAGCTGAGTCTATGTACATTTTCATTTCTGAAAAGAAGAAAAAGCAGGATTGAGGTGGGGAAGGGCCCTGTTACCACTGCATTTCTCCCACCACCCCACACTAGCTCCTCACCCCTGAGAACTCTTTTTTGCCCTTATCTCACTTCACTTTTGTAGGGAAATAAATACCTAGGTTAGTTGATGACTGACATTTCCTCCAAAATGTTAGCTGATGTTTACAGAATTCTTTGTCTACAGTAAGATTTGCCATTACTAGCATCTTTGTGCACTCGAATCTTTTTATGTTCTATGTATTTCTCCACTGTTAAAAGCAATAAAAACATCTCAGGAAAGATGACTTGGTTTTAGTGTCATATAGTATATTAGTTTGTTATTTATTACTGTAACAAAATACCTGAGGCAGCCTGCTTTATTTTATTTTATTTTTTTTGGAACCGGGGATTGAATTCAGGGACACTGAGCCACTGAGCCACATCCCCAGCCCTATTTTGTATTTTATTTAGAGACAGGGTCTCACTGAGTTGCTTAGGGCCTCGCTAACTTGCTGAGGCTGGCTTTGAACTCGCGATCCTCCTGACTCAGCCTCCCAAGTCGCTTGGATTACAGGCGTGCGCCACCTGCTTCATTTTTTAAACAAGCTTATTCAGCTCACAGTTCTGGAGGCTCAAGGACGTGGTACCAGCATCAGCTTGGCTGTGGTGAGGGCCTCAGAGTAGGAGTCTGTGCAAGAGGGAGAGAGCATATCATAAGATAGGAAGCTAGAGAGAGATTCAGGGATCAGGATCATTTTTGTAGTAACTCACTCTCATGAAAGAACTGCCTGACTTCCTTCTGAGGGTAGAGCTCACCGTGACCCAACAACCTCCCACTAGACTCCACCTCTTAAAGGTCATAGGACCTCCCAACTCCGCCACACTAAGAACTGGGACTCAAAATGAGCCCTTAGGGACACCTTCAAACCATATCCAGTCATAACAAATAGTAAAGAAACAGCTGGAAAATATATTCTGATTTATAGGTCAACTGGCAAAGGCCTGGTTGGAAAATAAAGCCTGTGATGAATAGGGTTTCCTGGGAGCAAACTCTGCAGGGGGTTTGCTGAAAGTGCCCTCGGGAACCATCTTGAAAGGGAGTGCAGGATGTGAAACTGAGCAGAGGGAGAGAGTAGGCAGTGGGGTAGATGTGACAGAAGTCTCAGGCAAGGTTCTGAGGACTCTGAAATCAGGATGGTCATTCAAAGGCAAGGGACTCAGTCTTTCACTCTCCTTCATCAACCAGACATTAAATAGTGACCACTCTGAGGAAGAGTTGTGTCTTTGGGCACAGAAGCTCCATTTGGCTGCAGGCAGTGCTCAGGGAGAGACTCAACTATGAGCCATTAGTAGATAGCACTTTCAGCAGATGGGCCACTGAATGCCCCAGTCCAGGAAGGCATCACTCGAGGTCAGTTTTGAGGGTGGGGGGAGGTTAAGAAAACAGTTCCTCAATTCAATTCAATATGTAGTTGTTAAATCCATCTCGGAACTGTGGCAAGTGCTGGAATGTAAAGATGAACGAGCCATGGCTCTCCCCCAGAAGCATCTTTGGGTTACATGGATCTGAGAAAAATAGTCATGTAAATGGCAAATAAATAAAATATCATAAGGAGCACCACACAAGGAGTATACAAGTCCTGAACTGCAGATCAAGCAAGCTCTCGGGGATAATCCAAGATGATTCTTAGAAGGTAGTCAAGAGCTGGCAAAAAAGAAAGACTAAAGAGTATTTCAGGTAGGATACTGGCTGAAGCAGTGCTCTGTGGGCTGTGAAAGCATAGTGCATGCGAGGAAGGAAGAGGTACTTCACATGGCTGGGACTGAAGCTGAGAAGCATGGGGTGTGGAGAGTTGTAGGCAGAGACTTAGGTAGGGGCAAGTCTTAGAGGATTCTGCTTTTCATTCAAAGGAAAAGGGTCTTATTCTGAAGACCAGTGTGGGACCATTGAGGAATTTTAAGCATGCCACATAGTCAGATTTGTATTTTGGAAAGACCTCTTGGGCTATGGTGTGCAGGGCAGGTGCAAGATTTTCTTTTCTTTTTTTTTTTTTTTTTAACCAGGGATTGAACTCAGGGACACTTGGCCACTGAGGCACATCCCCAGCCCTATTTTGTATTTTATTTAGAGACAGGGTCTCACTGAGTTGCTTAGGGCCTCGCCAACTCGCGATCCTCCTGACTCAGCCTCCCAAATCGCTTGGATTACAGGCATGTGCCACCACACCCAGCTAGGTGCAAGATTTTCTGAGAAGTTGCAGGATTATGAAGTCAATGGAGCTTATGTGGATCTCTCAGAGAAAAAGAAAAGGAGTGGTCTCAAAGAGAAAAAGGGGGAGCTGGTTGAAAGTGAACAGCAATCATATTATTAGAGAAGAAAAGAAGGATGGCTTGGTTCTGGGAGATGACCCTGCTCATGCCTGCAGCTCCTGCCTTGGAGCCCCTCTGCTCTCCATCCAGGTCTTCAGCTCATCACAGCCGTAGGGTGCTCAGCCCAGCTCCTTCATGCACCCACACTCTAAGGTTCTTTGAACTCCCAGTCTTAACTCCATTCCCCCACATCCTCTGTTTTTCTGGGATCCCCACTCCCTGCCCAGGGATAGAGCTGGAAAATCCCCAGTTTGAAGCAGTTTGAAGTTCAGAGGATCCCCATTTGCACTGTCAATAAGGAAATGTGGTTCTGGCACTGCAGTCACTTCTTTTCCCGCAGAAACATCATTACTCAGTTCTTAGGTTCTAAGGTACTATTAGTACTGTTTTTAAGTATTTCCTATGGTGTGTAGATTAGACTAGGAAGCTGGACATCATCATATTATTATTTCTATGGGAAAAAGCATTCAGAGAGTTGGAACAAACACACAGTCAAGGTGAAGGTAGCCTGTTTCCTCCAGAGCCATAGATTACCAGGGCCTAAAATGCAGCTCAAACACACTACCTCAGGAGACTTCTTTCTTGGTTAGTTCAAAATCCAACAAAGTCCAGCATTAGACTATTGTTGAAGATGCACTTTTAAACTCAGTTCTCAGTGAGAGGACTTAGTGGCAGTCATGGATTCAGTCATTGCCAAGTTCTGTCCCAACTCTATTACCTAATATCCCATGACCCAAGTTACTCGTTTATTTGAGCTCCTGATTCCTCATATACATAGTCAGAATTACTCTTTCTTTTCATAGATTTGGAGTGATGTTAAGTGAAATAATATATTAAAATCTTATTTCCCAGCAAAGAATAGACAGCAGCCAAATGTTAGTTTCTTTTTCCTTCCTCTTTCTCTTAATAATTTGAATTCATGTTTTACTGAGAAAAGTTAGAAGAAAGTACCTTGGTGACAGTGTGCATCATCAGAAATCTAAGAGCATGGGAAGGTAGGGAAGAGGAAGGAGGATTTCCAGTTACTGCTTCCCAAACACTCTTTCCAACTGGGAAAATCCCTCCCTTCCTGCTTTCTGTCTGGAATTTTACAATCCCTATGTATCCACTTTCTCAGTCAATACCTTCAACCTGCATCTGACAAATACACAGATGCCCTCTTTGTGCTTTAAGCTATTCCAAAAGCTAAAATGACTTAGAACTGAGTTATTTGTATAGGACAGCAGGTAGCCAGGGCACCAGACAGGAGGAATCATTATCCAGGTCATGCCCATTTATTAGTCACATCAAATCTCGTGGTTTCCAAGGGAATCACCCTCAATCACATTAAAAATTTGAGGATTTGTAAAGATAATAGGCCCAAGCCCCCTTCTTGGCAAGTCTGTTGTGACTAACTTATGAATAGCAGCCATTGTCCCTGCCATTCAAACCAGATATCAGCCACTAAGAGATTAACATAGTGCAAGGGATGGCAAACAGTATAAAATATACTTGTGGTGTCACAGCCCACCACAAAATAACTGCTGATAGCATTGTCCAGCAGCTACAGTAATTAACTCATGTGCTTGTTGTCACAGACAATCCGGGCATTGCTGCTTGGCTGCTTCGAAGAAGAGGTTTATTTGGATTAAGTTTAGCAACCACAGAGCAAATTTCCTTCACTTGCTGTTACCGAGTATTTGAGGCATTGTCTCGTGTCCTGTTTTTCAGTAACTTTCTCACACTTACACGTCTGAGGAATTTTCTGGAGAATAGCCCTGCAGTGTCCCCCCCAGCAGGGTACATTTCAGAGTTGAAACAAGTCCTCATGGAACAGTCAATGCCATTCTCAATTCAGGCTCACTGTGTTCCAAGTTTACAATAAAAACCACTGGTCTGACTGGAGAAGAATTGTGCTTAATTACTGGTAGAAACCTTCCATCAGAAAAGCCCTTTGCCACTGTCTGCTGAAGCCACGAACTGTGAACACCAGTTTAGAGGAGCAGGGCTGGTTTGAGGGATAGGGTGGGAGTGGGTCCATGTCAGCTGTGTGTCTTATGCAAAGACTAGCAGCAGTGAAGGGTTTGTCAAAAGCATGTGGGTATTTTCTAATTTGTCCCCGTGTTCAGAGACTTAATGGAGCTGTCAGTGCTGGATGATGATGATGATGTTGTTGATTATTTTGGCATTGTGCTACTATGACCTTTTAGTCTTGTAAAAGCCAAGGAGAAGTAAATCAAAGTGAATTCTGGGGATTATTTTCTATAACAGACTTTTGAAGAGACAGAAAGTAGATTAGTGGTTGCCTAGGAGTAAAGAGGGAGGGGGAGGGGAGTGAGTACTATTGGGTACGAGAGTTTCTCGTTAAGGTGATGAAGATGTTCTCAAATTGGATTGTGGTGATGTTCCATACAACTTGGTGAACAAACTATAAACCATTGAATTGTACAACTTCAAATGGGTGAATTTTGTGGCATGTGAATTACTTTTCAATAAAGCTGTTAAAAAAGACTTAGATGGAGAGAGATCAAACAGAATTGCAGTGCTGAGAACCAGTTCAAGATTACTTGCGCCAAACTTAAGCAAATCCAGGATTTTCATTGCCAGTCACCCAGAACAAGTTTCGTTAGGAGGAGCCACCATGGTCCCTTGAGAAATGTCTCTTTGCTGTGGGCACTTCATCTTGTAAAGGGATCGACAGCACTGGGGGATGGCCCCTTTGGGCTACACGCTCTCCCTCCATGTGATATGTGTGTGCAGTGCTGGACCTTAGGCTCTGGTTTTCTGTGCTAACCAAGATGTTATTTGAGGTGATGATAAGAACTGTGGCTGGAGGTCAGTGAGCAATTATTCATGCTTCACAATGTGTCTTTTGTGAGTCAGTGGAATGATTAAAAGTTAAGCTGCTTCAGACTAAGGATGAGATTTCTGGGTGCTGATCATTTCTTTCTCATCATCTTTGGACAAATTGGATTTATGACTTGGAGATGAGTGGGACTTTTTTCTCTTCCTTTTCATTATTGGTTGACTCTGATAAATCATAATTAGGTGATTGTGAAACAATGATGCAGATGGCATATGCAAGAACAAACTCACAGATGAAAGCATTAGTTTTCTGAGTTCACTCACCTATTAAAAATTACCAGAGGTTTTTAAGTGTGATAATATCCATTATAATCAAGGTTTGGACAAAAAGAGCTATCTTATTACTCCATTGCTAGTGGAAATGCTAACTATGGTCTTAAACATGTTTGTTTTATCTTAATAATTACAGTTCTGTTAATTTACTCAAAGAATGAGAGTATCTCACAAACCCCAGGGCACCATAAATGTCGAACATCTAGAGAAATATTTTAATAATTAACTATAACTAGACTATGGAATATTATGCCTAAAAGTCACATTTTTGAAGACCAATTTAGTGGAAAATGCAGTGTAATGCTGAAATGTTTAGTGAAAAAACTAGGATAATATGTAGTGTGTATGAGAACAATTTTATTTTATTTAGATATTGGGGATTGAACCTAGAAGCACTTTACCACTGAGATACATGCCCAACCCTTTATAATTTTTTTTCCAGACAGGCTCTCACTAAGTTGTAGAGGCTGGTCTTGAACTTGCAATCCTCCTGCCTCAGCCTTCTGAGTCACTGGGATTGCAAGAGTCCACCACCACGCCCAGCACCTGTAGACAATTCTACTAAAGTGCAAACAGACAGTCACAGTGGTTTTGCTTGGTAGTGGTTTCTCTTTTCTTAAAGAAGATTCATGATTTTGAAATGTCCTTTCACCACTGGTTGAAAATTCTTTTTAAAAATTGCATCTATACTGAACACATATGACTGTTTTCTTGTCATTCCCTAAACCATACAATATAACAGGTCTTTACCTAGCATTGCATTGTGTTAAGTATTATTAAGCAAACTAGAGATGACTTTAAAGTACACAGGAGGACATGTGTAGGTTATATGCAAATACTGTACCACCTACATAAGAGACTTGAGTATCCTTGGATTTTGTTATGTGTGAAGTGTCCTGGAACTGGTTCCCCTTGGATAATGAGGCACAACTGTACTTGGCTTTTGAGTCTCTAAAGTGGGAGGTCGTGATGAGGAAGCTAATTGAAACTTAGGTGAACACTAGATCACTATGAGTAGGACACATTTTTATAATGGGTGTACCACATATACACATCAGTTTCTTCTTAAGATTGTGGAGTTTTATGAAGAAATTTTATCTCATATGGTGAAATGTTTTCTGTCATTTGAACTATCTCTGCCAAATTCTATTTTAGAAAAGGGCTCACTAGATAAATGTCTATCATAGGACTTCATGTCAAAATTATTAGGAACGTTCAAATTTTAGGAAGATGCTGTGCCTGACACTGACATCACACACAGTCAGCACAGAACACGTCTTCTTTGATATGGCTATTTTTTTCTCTATTCTAAGCACAAATTTAGATGCACCCTAAAATCATCCCTGTCATACAAACCATCTCTTTGGTATTGTTTTTCCTGTCCCTCCCAGAAAAGGAAACAAAATTAATTAATGAATTGAAAAATAAAAGGATTTGGTTTCCCCGCAAGGAGAAGTAAAAAGTCTAAACTTCAGTTTTAATGTGGACAGCTGCAGTTTTGCAGGATATCTTCATTCATCCTGTGGTCCAGAGGACACTGGGGCTTTCCCTGCTTACCATTGTGCTCATAGTCTAAGAATTAAGTTGCCTCACGCTGGTTTTAGTCCTCTTAGGTGTGTAATACTAATAAGAATTACAATGTAAAGTTCTTTGTGTCCTTCAAAATATTCAAAATTATACCAACTGAACAAAATGAGTTTCTAAGTGGTCCTCACCAAGACTCTTAAATGCTAATTTTCTTTTGAGTATTATCAATGGATTGTAATTGTTTTTTTCCTTAAAATTATCTTTCTTCCCAACAATCAATAGAAAGATTTTAAAGTTTCTACTTTCTCTGCTTGTCTTCTACCTTATCTGTAACATGCAGTACTATCAATTCATTGGACAGGTTCTCTTTCTGAAGCGATGTGCTCATCTGATGTGTTTAGATCACCTCATCTAGGAAAGTCATTTGCCTTTGCAAACTGCCCAAGACCTCATAGAAACAGCAGCAGTGGCAAAAGGGTGAAGTATATGTTGTCTTAAAAACATTAATAACTAAACAACAGTCAGGCACAGTGGTGCACACCTGTAGTCCCAGAAACTCAGAAGGCTGAGACAGGAGGATTGGAGGCTCGAGGCCAACCTCAGCAACTTCATAGGACTCTGTCTCAAAATAAAAAATAAATGGGCTATAGTAAAGTATCAGTGGTTAAGTGCTTCTGGGTCAATCCCCAGTATCAAAATAATAACAATAATAAAAGAACATATTACTAGCTTAAAATTTTTTATTTATTATTTTCAGAGTTTCAATTTCCTTTATTGCAGAAGTGAAAAAGTCAAAACATGTTAACTAATCAGCTACAGATTCCCTAAGGGACTATTACCAATTTACTGCCATTAAAATGGAAGAATTATCAAGAACTGCCCCCATCCACACAAGCTTCCATTCTTCATTTTCCTTCTTCTCTTATGCACCTATCATTGCTTAGAAGAGCACAATTTCTTAAAAGAAACTGTTTCTGTGGTTGTTTTTAGAGTTCCAAGCTGAAAGCTTATCAAAAAAGAGACGTGAAGCTTGGAGGCCTGGGACCTGACTTAGAATCTGTCAGAGAAAAAGTGAGTGAGATGTGCATACGGTGTTTTCAGACCTGACTCCACCCATCTGCCTTTTCACAAAACTGGATAAAGATGCTCCCCAGAATGAAGCCCCTGTGCAGTGTCTCACACTGAATAGATATCCTTCAGAAATAGCATGGATAATAAAAGAGAAGCCCAGCCACACTTTTTACTATCATATGAAAACACTCATCCAGCTTTGTTTTATGCACCCACTGCCCTTCAGTTTGTTTGGAAGGTCTGCACAGATAAGTAGGACATATGCATGTGAAAGGGGATGTGTATGTTCTATGGTTGTTGATCTTTCCAGAAAGAGTTATCTGGATAATTTTGAAAAGTGGCTACAAAGAAGACACTTAGCTACAACTTCCCTGGCCCCTGAGAAGTGCATCCATTTTATTCTCTTTCCTCTAGTGAAAGATCTTCATTTAATGTGCTTTAACTACAGTTGCACTCAGGCATAAAAAGAAAGTATAGTTCAAAGTTGGAAGCAAAAATGAAAATAAATTGGGTAAATGCAACAAAGAAGGGACTGAATGTTGTTTAGCCACTGTTAAGGGAACACTGAGCTATTGCAGTGATGTTCCTCATCACAGAGGCTCTCTAGGAGAAACATCAGCTGGACCTGTGATTCATCAGAACCCTGTCTCTCTGAACAGATGCAAAAATTAATACAGCAAAAGGAATATGCAAAACAAGTTAAGGAGTACAACATGAAGACACTATCTGTTCTGTCCAAACCACAAACAGCGAAAACTGAAAATAAATCAGCCATTCCTCGGCAGAAGGTAAGAAATTCTCATCAAGACATTTCTTTTTTTCAATCAAAATTAAAAGGAAACTTTTGTTACTTCTTAACTTTAAAAAGGTTCCCCGTGTGTTTAGCATGCAGAATGTATTTTAGCAACTGCCATTCCTGCAGCTGCCCCATCATCCATAGATATTGATGTGATTGCAAAACAGTCCACACACGCGCAGACACACACACAGACACAAATGTGCATGCATTCACACTCAGTGCTGTAAGGAAAACCTTTTTATTTTCCTAAAGTTCATTGTCTCCACATCTTTTCTTCCAAGTGCAGAATATTAAATTTGTCGCACATAAAAATTAATAATGTGATTTTTTAAAAGAAACTCCCAATCCTAATTGCCAGTTGTCATTCTCTATCATTAAGTAAATATCAAAGGAATTAATGTCTCTTACTATTCATGTGTCAAAGAAAAGTTCTTCATTTTCTCTCAAGTTCATTGCCCTACACTTTTCCATACGAATTGCAATGTATAGGTTCCTCTAGTGAAAGAAAATGATTTCAAGAAATACAGAATGTTCTCCCTCTTAGGTGTCATCTATCCAGGAGTCGTGATGTGAGTGAAATGTGTGCTGTGGAGTCACAGAGCTCTGCAGGGCAGGTTTGTACCTCAGTTGATCAGCCCAGTCCCAGGAAGGACAGGCACCCTTTGCATGAGGGCTAAGTGATCTTGTTCAGCCTGCAGGAATGTGGACTTCGTGTTCTCTTTCACAGACCAGGGCATTTTCTATTTTTGCCTTCTTCCCCAGACCTTGAAGACCTCAATCCTCTCAACTGAGTTTCCATGGTGCCACTTTTTCTTTTTTCTCCAATCCATCATATTTTCATGAAGAGCTTCAAGACAACAAATCTATAATTAGAAATTCCTATATATTTCACCCATATACACTGAGAAGTCTGGACTTTTTTTTTTTCTGTGTTTTAGAATTTTCCCCCCTCATAGGACCTAATTGTCCACACTCAGCATAAACTCCTATTAAAATACAAAAGTGATACAAAGTCAGATTTAGAAATTATATTTTGTAGTCTCATTTTTATCATAACACTGATCAAAACTGACATCATTGAAAAAATGATTTTTTCCAGCATCTAGATTTCTATAGATGTACTAAAGAAAGAAAAAAAAATCAGTCTCTGTTTTTTAGAGTTCTAAGAACCTTGGAATAAGAATAATTAGTCCAATAAATGAGGCTTTTTACATCAGCTACAGTGATATCTTTGGTCTCAAGCTATCACTACTCCTCTTTAGGTACAAAGTCCTGCTAAAATATCCCTACCAAAAGCTAGATTTTCATAAGATTGCCAGAGACTAAGTAGATCCAACACATGAGAGACCTAGTTTCAAACACTTGAAGAAACACAGTTTTGTGAAGAAAACATCCAGAAGACACAAAAGCTATATGCATCATTATTCAATTTTTCCCCATACCATAATGTTTTATTTTGTTTAAACTGGGTGTCATATTGCCTTGTTTGTGTTTTCCATTTCCATCCATATTGTGGCAATCATCTCTACTTATGTTATAAATAAACTTCTCATAAGACTGCCTTTAATTTAAGAAATCTAGGATTTACTTCCCATTTTAAGTAAAATTTTATCTTTATGCTTTTAGGCTTTGGAATATTCTAAGACCATCCCAAAACCCAAACCTTCAAATCTAACTGATCAAGCATCAAAGGAAAGAAAAAATCCAACCTGTGGTGGAAGAAAAGAAAGTTTACCTGAAATCTCACTGCTGGAAATACTGCAGAATAGACACGAAAGGGAAAAACAGGCTGTGGCTGCTTTCAAAGTCCTTCACATTGTGTAGACAACATTTGGTAGGAGCCAAAAACACTCTGAGAACAGATGTGGAGGAGAGCAACTCTAACCTGCATTGAGCGCAATGACCTAACACTGTCTCCTCACTACAGTCCATGTCTGATTTGTACAGATTTTGTAGGGGCCCAATCAGATTATGGTGCCATGTCTTAATTATTTATTTTCAAATCAGTTAGAATTTGGATGGATAACTAGAAAATAAAGCTTTTGGTTTTACATTGGATCTTTTGATTTCATAAATTACCCCTGTCCTCCTTTAGCATAATGAAAACCTTGCTGTTACTCAGAAATAAATACATCCACTTATATATCTCTCTTACCTCCCTGATAGGAAAAGCATAAACACTTCAGTTTCTCCTAAAATGAACTCAACTAAACCAATCACCAGTAAATTTTGAGATAACATTTCAAAAATGTTATTCAAATCTCCAAGCTTAGCAAAGGACTTAGATATAAAATTGAAAAAAAAATGAAGGTACATCTGGATAGAACAAATCTAATGTCATTCTAACAGAGCATCAAGATATAAGTTACAAATCCTCCACTGAGTTCAGAAATGCCAACTCAGACAACTCGGAGAGACACACTTTGTCAAAGCCACTTGCTCCAAGTACATAAGTTTGATGGGCATCTTGCCATCCCAAATATCTTAAAATATTGTCAAATGCATACTTTCACACAAAATAAGATAAAAGCATTCCATAGTTTACTGAATATAGATACGAATAAATATTTTACTTGTATCTTTTGCAGCATTATAAAAATTCCTGGTCTTAATAACTAAAGATTTTGATTTTTACCTCCTTTTTTATATTAAATGGTCATTGCATATCCAGAAATGGATAGTTTTAACACCAATTTAGGTAAAACATCTTTACATAAGAACTGGCTTGGAAATTCACTTCTATGTTGTACATATTTTAGATATATCATGATGTGCCTCAATGTAACTTTTTCTTCAAACTGGAAGCAGAGTTGAGAGTCTGTAAAGGTAACAAGTATATAAATAAAAAATTGATGAATCATTTTTCAGTGGTGTTTTTGAAAATAGTATATATGAGGAGTTCAAGAAAATCATAGCCCAAACTTGTGCTAAGATTTATTTATAAAGAGGCCCCTTCAGGGTACATGGTGAAGACTTTACTAGAAATGCTGATTTTTTTCCTAAATGGCCTCAAATTTAAACTTACTTTGAAAGAAACATGATGCATATAGAGACAGTTTCATATTTTCATAATTGAAGGGACAGGGTAAGATTTTTAAATATTTCTTATCTATTAAAATAACTTGAGCAAATCTGGAGCCTGGGAAGAGTTTATCTTGTCCAACTGCCACTTTTTCAGAAAGGGAAATGTGGAGATCAAGAAAGATTCAGCAGCTCTGAAGTCCATCAGTCATTCTGAGGGTTTTGAGAGAGCAGCCAGAAGTCAATGCACTGTCTTTCAGCACCACAAATGGTGCTGTTTGTCTGTGGAAAGAAGATGTTCTTGTTTCTCTGTGTGGGCAAGGAGCATGGAGTTGCTATGAATCTCAGTTTGGGATCTGAATTTGCATTGAGTTCGGTTTTAGAACTATTCATTACTGTGTACCTGATAAATTTTTTAAATTTTTTTTAGTTGCAGATGGACACAATACCTTTTTTTCTATTTATTTTTTTTTTCTTTTTTATGCAGAGAGGATCAAACCCAGTGCTTCACAAGTGCTAGGCAAGTGCTGGACCACTGAGCCACAACCCTAGCCCCCTGATAATTTTTTTATTCCCCTAATCATTTTTTAATATGTGCAGTCTGGCAATGTCCTTACCACGTTGATAAAGTTGTAACAGTCACAAAGAGCAGCTCACACTTGGATGTTGACCAATAAGAGAGATCCTTTCATTTTTTTCCAAAACATTTCAAAAATTTCCCGTCAGTGTATGTCTGTCAGCTGACACATGGTTAAATCCTGCCAACACGTTCACACATGCTGTCAAAATGCAACACTTAGCTGGAGCAGGTGAAATAATTTAGTTGATGTCAGAACATTTCACAGGATCCTTGCCCCCAAGGTCAGTCTTTACCATCCAGTACATAAGATTCTAGAAAATCAGAATTCTTTATACAGTGTGCCAAGTGGAATTTAAAATGACTTTGGCTAGAGAAATAAAATATATTTGCTGTAAGTTTTGGGTTGAAATGAAAGATCCATCAAAATGATCCTTTGTTTGGCCCCAAAGTCATCTCACAATAGTAAGATCCAACAGAATGTTGCTAAGCTACCATGATCCTAAGACTAAGAGAGATTTTACACAAATAGTGAGTGACAAATACTTTTTTGCTCATTTTTAAAATTCTACTAATGACAACAATATCAATCTTGTATAAACCCAAGTGGATCCATGATCAATTTTACGGCCTGTTTCAGATACTCAAGAAAATAAGAACAATCTGCCTATTAGAAAGCAAGGAACTTCAAACTTGCGTGACATAATGAGGGAGGGCCTGTATTTGACCAGATGTTATATATGCCATTGAAAGACATGGTATAATTATGCCTAATCTCTATGAGCTGGTAGAAATAAAGGCCCTTTAAGCCATGTATTCTCTCTTATTACAGTCTCCTTTTTATGGTGTTTTTCCATCTTGAGTTTCCAACAAGAGCATCCTCTTAAAGAGAGCTTTTTTTTACAAGTAGCTGAATTTAATGACAGCTGTCTTCTTGATATTGTTTTGTATCATAAGGAGTCTCTTGGGATTTATCCAGAAAACGAGTCAAGAAAAGACAATATTGAGAAACAAAATGAAAGGTAAGCCTAGCAAAGGCACTGATGCCTAATGGTTCCAATTGGGGCCTTATTATTGGTTAATGAATCATTGTCAAAACATCACAGCAAGCATGAGCGTGCACAGTCTAGTCTATAGTGAGGAAATGACTCTTCATCCCAACAGTTATTAACTGGGAGTTGTTTGAAAACACGTTCAGTAATTATAACAACACTGGAGCTAATTGAGAACTTTGAGTTGATAGCAAATGGCCTACAATAGCAGACTAGATCAACTCAGGGGGGATTCTTTTCTAATTACCTATTGAAAAATAGCAGAAAATGAATTTGGGTGATAGTCTACAGATATCAGGACAAGTTTAGAAAATTCTCTCCCAAGATGTGCTTCAAAACATATATTACCATTATATTAGAAGGAACATTTGGAAAGTTATTAAGGAAAAATCAAGGTTGCTCTACTAACTATGCCTTTTTTAAAGATTATTTTTACCTAATAGAATAAGACCTGAGTAATACATATTTCATTCAATTCTAAAGTACTCACAGAATAACTGCAGGGCTTCTGCTCCTTAATGTGAACTATATTTACATAATTTCTATTGTTAGTAGGTAAAAACAGAGAGAAAAAAAGAAATATCAATACACCATTTGCCTCTTCTGTTGTTTCCACGGTAAGAAAAGAATTTCACAAAGTAAAAGTTTTGAATTACTGTGGATTTTGCTTACCCATAGTGCTCACTCGACCCAGATCAATGATTATACAAAGTTGTCTATAGTGTCAGACAAAATAATATTTCTACACTATAAAGGTCAAGTGTGCATTCTAATAAATATATTAAGATATTCCACCTTTTTTTGGTACTGGGAATTGAACCCAGGGATACTTCACCACTGAACCACATTCCCAGCCCCTTTTTTTTTTTTTTTGTATTTTATTAGAGACAGGGTCTCACTGAGACTCTTAGGGTCTCACTAAGTTGTTGAGGCTGGCTTTGAATTCACAATCCTCCTGTCTCAGTCTCCCAAGCTGCAGGGATTACAAGCATGTGCCACCTTTTAAAATATGCCGAAGTAGGGTCTCAGAGTAGCTGAAAATCTGATATTCACAATTGTCCCCTCACCCTTCTTCTTCCAGACTCAGTACAGTTTTTGTTTCTATTCACCTGCCAGCTTCATTAAGCAAGTCTAACATCTTTCTCATAAAGGAATAAAGAAAATACAAACTATTTCTATTTCCTAAGTAAATATCTGTCAATGGAAAGCAAAAGCTTTATTTTTTTAAGCAAAAGTTTTTTGATGGCACACCATTCCTTCATTCATTTCACTCTCTAAATTACTCCCCAGTCCGAAGCATTCACATTTTTCATGTTTGCTTACTTAATTTTGGCTCAGTAAAATAACTGGGAAGTTGGTCCTTCCCAAAATGTTATGAGATTCCTCAAAAAACTTGGAATGGACCCACCATTTGACCCAGCTATCCCACTCCTTGGTTTATACCCAAAGGACTTAAAATCAGCATACTACAGTGATGCAGCCACATCAATGTTCATAGCTGCTCAATTCACAATAGCTAGATTGTGGAACCAACCTAGATGCCCTTCAACTGATGAATGGATAAAGAAACTGTTGTATATACATGCAATGGAGTATTAGTCTCAGTCATAAAGAAGAATAAAATTTTGGCATTTTCTGGTAAATGGGTGGAGATAGAGAATATCATGCTAAGTGAAATAAGCCAAGCCAAAAAACCAAAGGCCAAATATTTTCTCTGAAAAGTGGATGATGATACATGGGAGAGAAGTGGCGGGGATGGGGGGGGACAAGGGAAGAAAGGAGGAACTTTGGATGGTGTAGAGGAAAATGGATGGGAGCAGTTGGGGGCAGAAAAGATAGTATACCGAGACAGACAGTATTACCCTATGTATATGTAAGATAACATGAATCATGTGAATCTACATTGTGTGCAACCATAGAAATGGAAAGTTGTACCCCATTTGTGTACAAAAAAAAGAATGTTGCATATAAATGTAATCTTACAGGGTAAAAAATAAAATAAAAGGAAAGAAGAAAAGAAAAAAAATGGCAGCAAGATGCTAAGTGAACAGATTTTTTTTCCCAGCTCTTTCTACCCTGCTATCCAGGGGCTCTTTGGAAACTATGATGAGAGGAAAAGAGAATTTGGTGGACAGGGTTTACCTCCCCTGCCACCTCTCCATTCCTTTTTCATTTTCCCTTTGCAAACCTGTGTAATGTAAGTAATTAATTTTCAATAAGCTGAATAAATGGCCTTCTGCTGTTAAATAGCTCTAACAGGTTGAGAGGATTACAATGATGTGAGCGCTCCAGGCAAATGTATTTAGTGAATCCTTGCAAATTTCTGATAAGATTTCATAAATACCCCTTTACTGAATTGGCATCTCATGAAGAACGACCCTTATACTGGGACTGCTAACCTGACTTCTTGGGATACCTTCTGTCACTGAGGTTCCCAAGTTTTGCAATAGATGCTAATAGTAGGTATATGGTGCAAATATGTCAATAGGGAAAATAACTGTCCAAAATTTAAAACCCAGAAAACATGATCAACCATCCTTTGGGAAACTGTCTACACAGAAGACTGTAGAGAGCACACCAAATAAAATGAATAGTGATCTCTGGGCTGAATTATTTGGACCCCATACATACTCCTTCCTCAGTGGCAAATTCATCTCTCAATTTAATCTTACACTTTATTTTTTGACATGTAGACATCTATCAAAATTAGCATCCTGAAGCCCAACTGGCCCTGCCTCATTTCCTCACCCTATCACCTGGCACTGAGGTCTTTTCCTATTCCCCCCCCCTCTTCCACACAATGGTGACACTTTGAAGTAGTACAGATGAGGTCCCTAAATTTGTTGTCTCTACTTAAAATTGGTAATCTCCTATGTTACAAACCTCAAGCACCTATTTTTAATGAAAGCTTTAGATGAATATCAAAGAACTATTTAGCCATGTCTAATATTTTAATTAGATTATATTCTCAATTTAACCCATTAAATCTCCTTTGATGATCCCCATATTTAGTGTTTAGCCTCAGATGCATGAGGTAATGAATACTGAACCTTTTGATTTAATGAGAATTTCGGCTCTTCCAGCCTGCATCTCTTTGTATACCTTTTATTTTCCTGGCTATAGAATTCAGTTAATTGAAGGGGTCTCTTACCATCACACATTAAGGAGTATAAATTAGCATCTCCATTCTGATTGAAAAATGCAAGCAGACAGTTTTGCTTTGATCCGAGGATTGAGCTGAAGAAGGCAGCAGCCCTCTGAAAATGAGCTGATGGTCTTGTTATCAGGGCAAAATACAGATGCGTCCATGTGTCACAAAACACTTAATGTCTTAATTGGTCACCTTCCAATTCTGCCTGCCCTGTTTGCTTCATTCTCTTCAGGAACCTCTGTGTGTGTGTGTGTGTGTGTGTGTGTGTCTGTGTGTCTGTGTGTCTGTGTGTCTATGCATCTGTGTCTGTATTGCTTTCCATTTATTCTTTTTTCTCCCCTCTCTTCAGTTAATTAGGTATGTAGGTTTCAAATTAATCTGAGTTCAAGAAAAATGAAATGTAGTTGCCCCTCAGAATCTAAGGGAGATTAGTTTCTAGGAACCTCCACGGATACCAAAATTCATGGATATTCAAGTCCTTTATAGAAAATGACATAGTATTTGCACCCAAGCTGCAACACACACACATCCTCCCATGTACTTTAAATCACCTCTAGATTATCTATAATTCCTAATACAATATAAATGCTCTGTGAATGTTGTACTGTATTGGTTAGGGAACAATGACAAGAAAATCAAGACTGAACATATTCTATACAGATGCAATTTTTTTTCAAATATTTTCAATCAGTAGTTGGTTGAATCCACAGATGTAGAACCCCCAAAATAGAAGGCCAACTATCAATCCCCTTGGCTTGAAATTTCTAAGAACATCCTACAGAACTATTGAGGACCTTCCACAGACAAAGATGTTTAAGGACTGACAATTTCCAATGCTCTGAAACCTGCTCCCAAGCCATTGGTACTGCATCACTACCATGAGGTAGGAAAGGCTATTCTGTTCTTCCTTCCTATAGATGGAGAAAAGTAGAGAACACACTGAATAAAGCCATTGGAAATCTCGGTGCTAAGTAATTGGACCTCATATGTATTCTGTCGTTGGTGGCAAATCCTCCAAAATTAACCTTGTCCTTTATTTTGTGCCATCCAGACAACTATCAAAATCACTTCCATGAGCTCTGCTGACCCTGCCTCTTGTCCTCACCTTGTCACCAGGAGGTAAGGTCTTGTCTTATTTTCCCTGCTTTAAGTCTGCTCTAGTGATAATGAAATTCCCCTGTACCTCAACCAATTCAATTTCATAAAAGAAATATCGAAGTAAAAAAGCAACATCTTCATCAGAGTAATACCTCCATTGTGCACTATAAAAGCCAAAATAAAACAACATCAAATTCAAATCACAAGACTTCTGGATAGATAAGGTAGACACAACACACACACATTTCATTTACTTGACAAGACCCCACTAGAATTGTAGTAAAACATTTTTAAAAGGCGTAAACATACAAAAGGATGGAGAAAAGGAAGGGTGGCAACAGTAACAACATTTTGAAAACTGGAAAGTAGGTGAATGAGTTGCTGAAAAGAAACTGACAGACTCCAAAGATACTAAATTCCAAGCAAAGGGGAAGGTCAAGAATCTATGAGACACATTAATGCCAAAATACTTGGAAAATGATGTTGTCAGTTACCCCTGGAAATAAGGGGAATGGAGATGAGACAAGTTTAATTACATGGAAGACTGGATGAAAGTCTAAGAGCAGACAGATCTTTAGGTCCAGTTTCCTTCCAGCCAATCCCCATCCATCCACTGCCCCATTGACAGTTCTACAGAAGGTGAGGAACGACTGACTCTGTTGAGGTACAGGACTAAATCAAAACTGAACGTATGTGCTCCAAATACACAGACATCTCGTCCTCTTTTACATGACTCCCAGAAGGCTGGGACTTCACCCCACAATCAGGAGGTTGGAAAATTCTTCCCTCAGGAATCTGACCAGCTAAAAGAAAAGACCTCAAACTTCTGACTTCAGAGGTTCTCCAACTAAAGAACTCACCCATGTTATCCCAAAAGTAAAGCTCACAATCAGTAAGTCCCACCCCTGTACTCCTAGCTTTCTATCAGTTTTTTGTTTCTCACTTAAATATAAGCAGACAACTGGAATTTCCAAACCTCTGAGCATATTACACCAGGTATCTTTTTAAAAAAGTGGGGAGAACAAGGAAACTGAAGATCTTAGGAATTAGAAATATGGCAGCAGAAATTAAAAGCTCAAAAGTAAAGTTAGGAAATAGCAGGGAGCAACTTTCCCAGAAATCAGAACAAAACAATAAGAGCAAAGGTAGAGAAAATGAAGAGAAAGAAGAAATTTAGAGAAGAAATCCCATAGATAAAAATCTAAATAACAAAGGAGTTCCATAAAGAACAAACACAGAAAAGAGGGATATAAATTATCAAATAATTAATTCAAGAAAATTGCCTATCACTGAAAAAAATGAGTTTTCACACTGAAAGGGCCTTTTTAGTATCCAGAACAATGTGTGGAAATTAGACTCAAATCAAGGCACATAATTATAAAGTTTCAGCACACCGGCTACTAAGAGATTTTCCTACTAACTTCCAAAGAGGATAAATAAAAGAATAAATAAAGAATCAAAATACTTTGGATTTCATAATAACAATTGGAAGTTATGGAGTCATACACACAAAATTATTCAGAAACATTCATGAATGATTTCCAACTTAGAGTTCTATGCTTAGCCAAAATACTAATAATGCATGAGATTAAAGATTTTTTTCCCAGAAGAGGGTGATTTCTATACATTTACCTCCCAGGCACATATTCTTAGGAAATACAGTAGGCTATCCTGTACCAAAATGAGGGAGTAAACCAAGGAAGAAGATACAAGATAAAGGATAAAATAAAATGAATAGAATCCCCAGAATGATGGGGAAGGGAGATAAACTGGCACAGAGGCTAGAGCCTCTGTTTGGGGAGAGTTTTGTTTTTGTTTTTATTTTTTTCCTTCAGGAAAATGAAATGAATATGTGAATATCTTGGAAGTGGGATATAGACAAGTAGTGAAGAGCTTGGGGTTAAATTAGTCATAGGATACATTACAAATTAAAAATAACAAAATAAATAACTGTTCAAAAGAAAACAAAAGGTCTTGCAGTAAAGAAAAGTCATTGACTAACTGACTTAACTGAGAATTTCATATGCCTATCATAAAAATCATCTTTAATTATGACTTTGGGAGAAGAGAGGGAGAGGGTGCACATGTGTAAAGGGAGCAGGGGAGCGAGAAAATGACGTTTCTGTTTTTCTGGTACAGTATGAAGTACCAGATAATTATTAAAACAGAAATACCAGAAAGCAGCAATTCAGAGAAATCACTTAGAAGTGTGCAGGTACCTACCAAAATTATCAGCCCCAAATGGAAAGTGGTTGCCTCTGCAGTAAAGAAAAAGGGGAAGGGAGTAGAGACTGCTCTCTGCTCTTAAAAAAAAAAAGAAAAGAAAAGAAAAGAAAGAAAGAATCCTTATAGAACCATGGCCTCTTTAAATAACATGTGATAAATGATAAAACCCAAATTTATAATTAAAAATAGAGGACTAGGGTGTAGCTCAATGGTAGAGTACCTACTTAGCATGTGCAAGGCCCTGGGTTCAATACCCAGCACTGCAAAAAGTAACTAATTAAAAATAGAGAGCTTAGGAGTTGAAAGAGATAAATGGAAAAAGAGTAGAATGAGCACAAACGTTTTTGGGTTTTGTTTTCAGCTTGTAAATTATTCCCATTTGAAACTCAAGATAGGGAGCCACCCATGTATCCCTGGTAGAGCACTTGCCTATCGTGTGTGAGGCTCTGGGTTCAATTCACAGTACCATAAAAAAAAAAAAAATCTTTTTTCTTTAAGACCCAATAACCTCTTTACAATGATGTGATGAGACCCAAGATTCATCTTTTAGTTAACAAGTAGCAACAGCTGTAGTCCTGGGAAGTTTGACATCAAGGACTTTATCATTGATATTTTCTGAACTCTAGTATAATTCATTATCTTCCTATAGCTCTTTTCATCCAAGACCTCACCATAAGTACTTTCATAGCTCTTATCTCCCATCCCCTCTCCATTCTTAACTGATTTATTGGGTACTCTCCTCATTTTTCAAATGCCAAGAAAGGAAAGTAATATTATCATTGATAAAACCAAGACTAGAATTTAGGCCTCTAAGCCAAGCCATCTTGCTAATGGTTATAATGCCAAATCTAGCTGTGGCTCTTCAATATCATAAAGGGAATGATAGGAGAAGACTCGTGTAGTTGTCATGAATGGAATCATGGAGGCAGGTTGTCTGGAGGTGTGCACTAGGAATTGTGAGAAGGAAAGAGTAAATAAAATTTAGGGGAGGGGGATAACAGGCAGAAAATACAATGGAGGAAAAATATAAAAATCATTTTGAATTTTCATCTCAGTCCTAAATATTTACTGGAATTAAGTCTGACCTCTCAATGTATTAATTCTGTAACTCACCAAACTAATAGGCAGTCTCTCTCTCAGTTGCCTCATCTGTAATTAAGAGATTAAGTCAAACATTTTAGAATAAATTAATAAAATGAGGTCAATTTTTTTTCTTTCCTTTTTTTCTTTTTTTTTTTTTTTTTTTTTGTTGCAGTGGGTATTGAACCCAGGGGCACTTAACCACTAAGCTACATCCCCAACCCTTTTTATTTTTTATTATCAGGCAGGGTCTTGCTAAGTTGCTTAGGCTGTCCTCAAAATTGCAATCCTTCTGCCTCAGCATCCTGAGTTGCTGGGATTATAGGCCTGCACCATCATGCCTGGCAAAACTCAAGGTCTCTTAAAAATCATCTGGTTCATCCTATTGGATTCAGGAATATCTCCTGAAACATCCCTACAGGTAGTTATTCAGCCTGTCTTAAATGGAAATAGATCACAGGGACTCAGTATCTCCCAGAAGAGCTTATTCAATTTCATATTGCTCTTAATCAGAAGGGTTTTCAAGAGTGGATCAAAGATTTTATTAGATAATTTTTAGCTACAATTTTTAAAAATTTTACAACCAAAATCATTATGAAAAATCGTATGTGCTATAATGACAATAGTCCTACCATAATCTATCATAACAACATGAGTTACTGGTAAGGTATGATAATTAAAAATGGCTTCTGGTCTTAATTCTGCCACTGTGTATGTGACTTTCGCAAGGGTTACATTATATTTGAGACTCAGCTTCTTGTATGTATAAAATAAAGGGATGAGACTTTGTCAAATGTCTCTTCTAATGTTGACAATTTCTTCTGACTATATCTTGGTCCTTAACCTATCAGAACATCACTTTGTCTTCACTTGCTTTCTACAAGGAAGTGTTGGAAATTGTTTAATGAATAAAGAAGACTAAGGAGTTATTTCTTTTCTTCTCTTTCCTATTTTCTTAATCCTTCTCATTGCTATGGGTGTATTTATTTAAACTAGTGTATGAACTAGTGTGATCTTAGTAAGATGACAAATAATTTTAATAACTTGGAACTTACAGTTCCTTTCCTACAAAAAGAAAATAGAATACTGGGCTCTTAATGGTTAAGAAGAACCATGTGATGTGGAGTGGAGGGGTGTGCTCAGTGGTAGAGCAGTTGCCTAGTATGTACAAGACCCTGGGTGGATCCCCGGCACTGAAAAAAAAAAAAAGCAAACAGGAGAAGGAGTACCATATAGGAGGATATCTAGCCCAACCTTTCAATGATGGAGAAATATGTAGTAGGGAATCCCTTAAGTTTTGCCTTCTAACCTCTGCTTAAACTTTTGTGGTGAAAAAGTGCTTAGTATTTTGTGGACTTAGCCTGTTCTGTTATTGAATAGCATAATACCACCAGGCCTATTGGAGGTACTAAATATTATTCCAAACTCTTCTTCCCTGGAACCACAGTAACATCTTTAGCATGATTGG
The DNA here is from genome assembly GCA_020662805.1 of Glaucomys volans. Classification (NCBI taxonomy): domain Eukaryota; kingdom Metazoa; phylum Chordata; class Mammalia; order Rodentia; family Sciuridae; genus Glaucomys; species Glaucomys volans. The sequence continues at coordinate 23,529 of JAJEJO010004364.1, forward strand.
ATATACTCCCAGATACTTAATAGCCCTGCAACCATTCAAATGCAGCTGCCATAGCTAAACTCCTCCCCACTCCTCCCCAAAGCTTTTTTCCTCCAAGCTAAAAAGCTCATAGTCCTTTATTTGTTGTTTTCCATACTCTTTACTATCCAAATTTCTGTATACTGAGTGAATTTTAGCTTGTCAACATCCTCTTTAAAATGCAAAAAAAAAAACACATAAAAGACATATAAAATATTCCAGTAAACTCATTATTTTTGCATGTATACTGAATTCAAATCAGGAAGACTAGGTAGTCACTGCTTCAACTAAATACGTTTATTGCACAAATTCTCTTAGCACCAGAAAGCTTTCCACTTGCTCTGCCTCTCCATGTCTCTGTATCTGTAATTAACAAATACATCCAAGAAAGTCAGTCCTCTATTTCTTGAAGTGGTGTCATGGATTCCAGTTAAGTATTTCTTAGGGTCACTGTCAGCTAACAGTGGTTTGGATGGTATGTTATCCATTTCTTTTGTTCTGTTTTGTTTTGTTTTGTTTTGTTTTAATTTCCTTGCAGTACTGGGGATTGAACCCAGGGCACTCTACTACTGAGCTATATCCCCACTAATTTTATTTTTTATTTTGAAACAAGGTCTCACTAGGTTGCTCAGGATGGCCTCAAACTTTCAATCCCTCTGCCTCAGCCTCCCAAGTCACTGGGATTACAGGCATATGCCACCACACTCAGCTCCATTTCTTATGTTCTTATGTATGCAGAAATATTAACAAGAATCTCCTTCTGAAAATCTATGAAATGAAGTCCATCAGAAGCAGAGAATTAGTGACAAATATGGGAAAAAATAACTACATTTGGGATTCAATGTGGGATGACTTGCCTACCTTAGCTATTTGAAGATGTGTTTGTCACTCCAAAATCAGATTTATATGTTTTCCTAAAATATATTGTAATGAACATAGCTGTGTCAGATCTTCACCATTAGGTGAAACTGAATTGAGGCAAAAGCCTCGGTAATTCAGACAAAATACCTTTTCAGCCTATGGAGGCTTTGATCAGCATTGAAGGCCAAAAACAAAAAGTGCTGTCATGTTACATTAAATTGAGACTAAATTGTGTCCATCCTCTACCATCATCACTAACCCCTTATATTAAAAAAAAAAGAGGGAAGGTGGGACTGAGAGAAGTTTGCTGTTGGATTGTGTGTCACCAATCTCAGAGGTTTTGTTTTTTCTTTTCTTATGGGAGAACTGTGCCTCAGTCAGCATGGCCAGTGTTGCAGTCCTGCAGTCTTCCCTTCCTATCCATTCCAGCCAGGAACAGCCATCCATAAGAGACCAGGATGAGGGGACTGAGCATCTTCCCATTCTTAGTTCTCAAGAATCAAACCTGGGCTCCCGGACTCATTCTGCCTTCAATCAGGCAGAGCTGTGTTTATGCTAACAATGTTTCCCATTTACCTGCTTTTTTCCAAACAAAAGGTTATGAAATACACTTTTTCTGCTCTGTATGGACTCAGAATAAGCCCTGGTCTCGTGTGAAGGTCAGAGAAGGATAAAGTAGTGCCTGGTACTTTTGAGTTTTTATTCACCATCTAATTTACACACACACACACACACACACACACACACCTCTCCAAATACACAGTATTTCTACTCACTTTAAAGAGTCTTCTCAAATTCCATTAGTAGTTGTTCTTCCTGGAATTAGAAGAATTTGGTATTTTTTCCCTTGGTTCTATATTCTTGTGTATTTACATTCCCTTCCAGGTTACCAGGACATTCTTATTCACAAATCACTTATTTCCTCTCTCAAACCAAGTCTTTTGTCTTATTGTAAAGCATTTGCTGTAAGTAAATCATCCTTTAAATGGTACTGTCAAGCTGGGGATATGGCTCAGTGATAGAGCACCTGGCTAGCATGCAGGAGGCTCTGGTTTGTCCCCAGCAAAACACACACACACACACACACACACACACACACACAGAAAAAAAAGGGTCCTATCCTTTTCTGAACAGAGAGGGAGAGAAGAAATCTAAGCCTGCATTTGTTTTTAATAGCCACGTCTACAGAATCTAAAGAAATGAGAGTAGTGTTCTTATCAAGTGATAAAGGCAAAATGCCAACTGATTCATTGTTACCAGAAGACAATGAAGTGCATCGGAAAAGAAAGGAAGGAGGGGGTCAGAGGAAATATTTTTCCCTTTGACTCTCAGCTAGCCCACATTTCATGGGTAAATCCTTCAACCTGTCAAGCCTCAATTTCCTCATCTGTGAAAGGGAAAAATAATGCTGATCATGTGTGACAAGTTCATGGATTGATCACAGAACGCTACGGTGTTTATGTTTTAGAAGCAGTAGTTTTGCCTCCTAAATGATACAAATTGGGTAAACCTTTCACTCTGGCACTCATGTTTGCCATGCATAATGTTTTCTCAATAAGCCTTGGGTTTTTTTTTTTAAGCCTATTACCACATTCATAGGATCATAGATCTTAGACCTAAAAGGATCTTTGGGATTAAAAGTAACCCAAGCTCACACCGCTGTGGTCTATATAATTATTACTCGTCATTGGAACCCGACCAGCCACACTCTTTTCCAGTCTTTCTAGGCTCACATATCTAAAGATACAACCAGAAGCCAAAGGAAAATCGGAAGCCACGGTCGCCTCCAGCACGGATGCTGTATTTGATAAGTGTACTGAGTATGACAGTGTTGTCACACAGTTCATCAGCAAAATCTCAAATTCCAAACATCAAGAGACCCTGTCTCTTCAGCGGTTCGGAGCGACAAAATGGCATTTACGGTGAACTTTTCCATGTAGGTGGGACTCAATACCATTAATCAAACGATTGAAAACAGAAAAATCGGGGTGGGAAGAAGAAATCTGTTAACGAAAGGTCACTAGCCAAGTTCACTTCTACCGGGAATAGGAAATTGCCTAGGGCGGAGGGAAGAAGGCGTGCGCGTAGGACGCGGTAAAAAAAAAAAACGGTTCCCGGAAATGCGTGGTCGTTCCCAGTTTTGCCCGGCGAGCCCTTTATTATCTAAAGAGGCTCCAAGCCCAGTAAGAGAATAGGAGACCTCGCAGGGGAAAAGGAGAGGGATGACGCGCAAGGCAATCAGATCCTCGCCCCATCTCAATAGTCCCGAAACAGGTGCACGCCCAGAACCCCTTTAGCCTTAGACATAACTCTATTAACTTATAACTAAGGCCATTATCCTTAACCTTACTAAAACTCTGCATACCCCAAAATGCACTGAGAATGAGCATTTCCACACGCAACCCGAGGACACTCACTTTTAAAATATCAGTAGCCCGTGGGACATGGAAGAGTTGAGGGACAGAAGCGCAACAAGTTCAGGAAGCAGAAATTGCTGCACGAATTTTTCTCTGCCCAAGTTTCTCACGACGCGCAAGCGCTGCTCTATATGGGGCAGGGAGAGCTTAAAAAACATCAATGCCCGGGGGCTACAAGCTCAGGAAGAGTGCCAGGACGCAGATCCGCAAGTTCTTGATGAGAACTGGGACCGGAGAGCATGAAAGCGCCATCCGAGAGAGTCACCCACCTAGGTATTTGAATTAGAGACGTGCGGTGAGCGGGATAGGATGTGAGCGGGTGGTTAGTGAGGAACAGCGCTCGAGTCTGTCCTGGCACCAAACCTTTTAAGGATCAGGTTGTGATACTGCCTGAATCCCTGCAGAGCAGAAAGTCCAGACACCCGGTCCCATACCGCTGCCAGCTGAATTGCTTAAAGAAGGGCAAAGAGTCCGGGTGGGGAGACCACGAAACCCGGATAATAGATCTGGGGGCAAATGACTGAGAAATGAGAGAGAAGGAATTGTGCATTTGCGGCGGAGGAAAACCTTCCCCCACCGGATCGGAGAGCTGAAAGCCCAAGTTCAAAGAGGCGGCGACACTGTGGGGGATCCCCGCCGCTGAAGACGAGGGGCGCACGGATGAGAGAACCCAGGTGCACACTCGCCCCCGGCAATTTACAGGGCTGGGACGGGGAGGGGCGAGAGGTCGAACCCCCGGCGGTGTTGGCTTCGCACCCGCTGAAGGGTTGACAGATGGGTTTGTTGGTCTTCCTTCCAAGAGCAGATCTCCACCGCCCGCTGCAAGACCCCAGTCCTAGCCTTCCGGTTCCGGAGAAAAGCGCGTCTGGCGGGGCAGCGTCCTCTCCCGTCTCCCTTTCCCAACCTGGCGACTCAGAGCACTTGCGGCCCGGAACTGAGCTCCCCCTCGTCCCCAATGTCCACCTCGTCCTCTGGCTCCGTCAGCCCGAAGGGGCCGGCGGGCAGGGTCAGCCGAGCCTCGGCGGCGGCAACCTCTGGACCACGGGGACTGCCCTCAGGGCTCTCAGGCCCGTCTGACGCTTTGGGTTCGTCTTGACTTTTCCTCAGCTGCTTTTTATGCTTCATCCGCCGATTCTGAAACCACGTTTTTACCTGATTTCGGAGAGACAGAAACAAAATCATGTCATTCTTCCAGACCCGTACTAATCTGAGCAGACTGCTTGGGTTTAGGAAAACGGACAGCAATCCATTGACGAATTATCCAAGAACAGTGGCCGCCTCGCTCTTGGATTGAGTAGTAGTACATAAAGTGCTCACAAATTACGGTCTTAGGTTGTATGAGAATCAAACATCTTATGGCTCCCAGGAGTAAGTGTCCCAAAATAATGATGAGGAACAGAATGTTGTGGTTAGTAATTATCAATACTGTTATTAACTACAATTACTTATAGTGCTGCGTGGACAAGTCTTCTTTACATTCAATTTATGTAATTATAAATTCATATTTATATCTAAACACCTGGTTCAGCACAACACCTGGTCAGAAAGATGAGAACTGAACTTGCTAATTTTGGTCGGAGAGAAGTCAGACCCAGACCTGGCAGTTTTAATGATTTGCAAGTTCCATTTCCGGACACAGAGAATATGAGAGAGGGGGACTAATGGAAGAGTTTGGGGATTGCAGGTGAAAAGCTCCAGGAGCTAAATGAAACAATTATGTCACGCAGGACAGGGGAATAGAGAGAAAAGGCTTAAACTACAGCGTGTGTTGGGCCTGGATGAGGCTGCATGTGAAGACTGACTGCTGCGATACGGATTGATAGAAATAAGGAGAAAAAAAAAAATCTCCTTGTGTGGGTTTCTCCAAACAAGACACCGTCTAGTCTATCTTAATAGTTTACCTTTGACCCGGGTTACATACTTGGTTGAAGTTGACTAAAGAAGGCTTAGAAATAGTTCTTAACCCTCAAAATCACCCGAGGAGATTTTTCTTCACGCTGGAGAAACTTTGTTTCGGAAAGTCTGTAGTGAGGTTGGGGTATTCGTACTTTTAGTAATGATCTTGGGGGAAGCCTAGGAAAATGGGGAACGGGCTAATTACCACTCAGAGAGTTCCTCAATGACTCCTGAAGTGTTAAGAGTTAAGAGCAGAGACTAGTGAAGCACAGATCAAGGACTCCCCTTCCTCCTCGGGCCCACCTGCGTTTCCGACAGGCTGAGGGCAGTGGCCAGTTCCACCCGCTCCGGCGTAGACAGGTAGCGCTGGATCTCGAACCTCTTCTCCAAACCCGAGAGCTGGGAGTCGGAAAAAACTGTACGAGCTTTTCGGCGGCGGCAGTGTTTCCCAGGCAGCTCGGAGTGCTGGGGATGCGGGAACAGCGCTGGGACCGGCACGCCTGCAGAGAGAAGAACAGTCAGGTAGCCAAGTCCAGATCACCAGGAAGCAACCTCCGTTCTCCTCCAGTCCCCCCCTCTAGTGCCCAGCGCTTCCCTTGGCCTCTGACCTCCACCAGTTCAGTCTCTTGCTTGTCCCAAAGCTGCTGGTGCCTTTTTCACAAGAATTCAGGACGGGGGAGTTGAAGGGGGAGTGCAAAATAGCGCTTAGAGATCTTTTTCTAGAAGGTCATCTAGAAATACAAATAATACACAGCAACTAAAACGTCAAATGACACTATAAAACAGATCTGGAAATCTTTTTAAAAAGTCTCTTTGGAGAGAGACTTCTTAGGGTCTGCCCGCACCTAATGGTCTGTTGAACCTGGGAAAGTTTTCTTGAAAACATCAGATGGTTCCGGGAGATGTCCACCTGTATCCACCCAGATCACTGATGACATTCAGTGCTGTATAAACAAGCTAGTATAAAGAGAAAAGATATGATCTTGCCTCCTAAACTCAATAAATTTTAAAAAAAAAATCTCTTTCCCAAGTACCACCACCTTCCTGCAACCAAAGAAAACAGCAAAACTCTTATCCAGAACTCAGAAACCCTCCTATCACATTTCCTTGTCAGGTTCATGGTTGCACTGGAGACCCCACTCTATCTGGTCCATGTTCTTTCCTTCTGACTCCAAAGCCAGCAAAGCAGAAGAAGGATGGAGCACTTTTCTCTGGTCAGGTCAGGGGAGACTTCTCTTGCTTTTTCTTACCCTCCTGGGTTTACAGTGTCTGAGATGAACCAAGCAGCCTGAAGCTGCTGCAGACACCAAATATCTGCCAAACCCAGCGGAGGGGGAATTAAATCACAAAGCAAACAGTTCCAGTACTACACACTCTGACCATTGCTACATGGGGACAACACCAGTGCAACTAAGAGGAAACTGTTGCCAGTCAGATGGTGAGAAACAAATGGAAGATGTGGACCTCAAGGTGAATTTTATATTCTTCTCCCCATCACAGTGCCTGAGAGTCTGGGTTTTGCCATATCACAAACAGTTTTCCCTTTTGTCCTGAATTCCAGTGCCCACATTTCACAGATTGTTTCCTGTCTTTCCCCGGCTCTTGCCCTGACTAGGTTGTTTCCACTATTGTACTCAGCATCTGGACCAAACAAGTTATTCTGGCTTGAATGAAAAGTCTAGAGAAGAAAATATGGATGTGCCTTTTCAGAGAAAGATGAGGATGGGGTTAGATATTTCCCTGAATCTCCCAGGCCCAACCACACTGTGCTAGTCCCTACCCTTGCCAGGTTGCAGAAATCAAAATACTTTAGCACCCCGCTCCAGCGACTCTGACACCTGAGGCAGGGGAGGACTGCCTAGCCTAAGATCCTAAATTAAATGCTAAAACATTAGAAGTGAAGAGGGTTAAGGAAATGCATTGCTCTTCCTTTGTTTCTTATCCTTTCTGCCCTTATTTTGGTTAGTCCAACCCTTTTTCCTCATACTATCCCAACCCTCATTCACTTTTTTACCCTCTTAAGGATCCACCAATGCTCAGCTCCTGGAAGAAGAAACCTGGCCAGGCAGAGAATTTCCAGCTTCTGAACTGGAAAGTTGAGTTCAGTTCCATGAGAGGGAACTGTCAAGGGTCTTCTGGAGCTGGGAGAGGTGAAGAATTGGAATGGAGACATGGGCCAAAGTGGCCAGAAAGATGACCAGTAGAACTGAGCATTGCCTTCCAATAATGTGTCAAACCCATCCACCTCCAGCTGCCCCTTGGCCAGATGCATCTCCATTATAAAAAGTGTAGAGTGACCATGAATTATCCCCATGAGTTGGCATGCCCCAAGGGAGCTCTGCATGCTCTCAGCCATGTCCCCAACCTTCTATTGTCACTAATGGGGGGGGGGGGGTGGACGAAGCCAGGCCAAGCCAGAGCTGGCCTTTCCTAGACTCTGTCACAGGTTTAGGTACTGTTCTAGAAGGCCTGCTCTCTTGCTCCCCACACCTTGAGGCTCTTGCTACTTACCGGAGGTGGTAAGGAAATAAGGATGGTGGTGGTCTCCCTTATGCAGAGGGTGATGGGCATGAGGAGCCAGGAGGGTGGGTGTGGGCATGAGGGGGTAGCCATAGTCTAGTAGAGGCACCCGGGAAGCCAAGGAGCTGGCGAAATGATCGGGGGCCACTTCTCTCAGCGGCTTGGGCTTGTGCAGCAGGATGTCCTCGATGAAGAAGGATGTGGGCCTCTGAGAAGACGCCGGGTGTAGAGGGGAAGTGAAGTTGAGATTCATCTTGAGCCGTGCGCCTGCCACAGGGCGAAGGCTGGGGATAAAGTGTACGAAGCAGGCAGGTCTCAGAAAGCCTGATTGAGATCCGACAACCCTTCTCCGAGACTTAGATCTTCACTGCTCTCTCGTTGGCCTGGGTTATCCCGGGCGCTGGGAAGGCAAGAAGACAAGATCCTGGGTAGGTTGGGTCTATGTGTTGGAGAATTGGCAGCTTGGAGAGGGGAGCTGGGAGAGCCAATGGCGAGGCTGCCGGAGGCAGAGGGGAGGGTGAGGTGGGCTTGGGGCGGGGCGGGGATCTGTCCGCGGTGCTGAATACGCCTGGCCGAGGCTGATGAGAGCAGAGCCCGCTGGGTTCAGGTTCCTAGGAGGCTTCTGGACCTCAATTTCTGCCCAGTACCCCGCACACACACACACCGCAAGAGCTGCTTTGTTCCCAGTCTTTTTTTTTTTTTTCAAAGAAAACTAAAACAAAAAGCCTCTGTTTTCCAACAAACTTCTCCCTCAGAGAAGAGAGACTAAAAAACCCCCAAAGCAATAGAGATAAAGCACTTACTCAGGCATTTGGGCCTGGTTTTAAGAGTTTCAATAATAGATGGCAAAAGGAGAAGGGGAGAAGTGAAGAGAAAACTGTCCACTATTTTAAGTTGCTAGACTCATCTCAAATTGATGGGAAGGATGACTGAATTATTGAGATAAGTAAAAATGATCTTAACATTCTTGACCTCAGTTATAGGGAGTAGGTGGGAGAATGTTTATGTCTAGATTATTCAAGTGATTTGGTCAGTTTAAATATGTCCACAACCACCCTTTAATGCCATCTTCCAGGTCCCCTGAAATTTCCATTACTTCCTCCTCATTTCACTCATATGATTTGCTCTTTCTGCTGTTACACTCCTTTCGACCCTAGTCCCCCAAATAATTGTACTTTTTTCCCTCTTGTTCCTTTCCCTAGCCTCTTTCCTTTCCTTTCCCCTCCTTCCCAATCCTTTCTCCCCCTGTCTTTTTCCAATCTGTCACATTTATTTCCCAGGAGTCAATTTGCCAAAATTAAGGTGATCATCCACAACACAGCAGGGGTAATTTTGGCTCGCATCTCCAAAAATTGCTCTAATTATTGATGTTAAACTCAGGGAAATTAAAAGAAGCCTCTTCTCTTCCATCTCCCCATTTTTAAGCTCTAATTTATTGAAATCTAGTCGTCATCACAATTCCAATCACTACTGCTAATAGCAAAAGTGTTTTAATAGAGACTGAGTCCTCACAACCCATGCTATTAGATAATTAGAGGAGGCGTTAGAAAGCCAAGTGCTAATCCTTAGGTGCACAGATAGGATTTCCATCTGATCTAGCAGGTAGAACAAATTAATTACCAGAATCAATTAGGCCCCAAACTACAGTGCTCCAGAAGTGGAAGCATCCTATTCCATACAGATGAACTGGTAAATGGTAAATAGATAAGGAGGGTAAAGGGAAGAAGGAAGCACGGTGGGGGAGGCTTTAAAATAAGATCTTGACATGCAGGCATCTAAGTGAAGTCAGAACATTGTCCTGGAGTCTGAAATTTGTGGGGTTTTGTTGTTGTTGTTGTTGTTTGATTTTGTTTTTTTAAGTTTATAATGGTAAGAATTGAGGAAAGGAGAGCAGGTGACCATGGAAAGCAAGACAGTTGACTTTCCAAAAAGTTGTTCCCTTATTGTTGGTGCAGTCATCCTCTACTAAGTTAGAGAGAGACTAAGAAGGTGGAGACTGGTGAAAGATCACTACCATCCAAAGCAAGCTGATAAGATCTATATCTAGCTAGTATATGTATCCCCATTCACTAAAGACTGCGTGACTTTTGAGGGCCAGGTGGATGTACAAGCAGACTTTGCCCCGTGCCTGCACAACACCGTGTACTTATTTCCCTGCACAGAGAGCACGGGTTTACAACCAACCTCGGGGGCTGGATTTCAGCTTTTTTCAAGGCGGGGTCTAACTTCTGCTGCAGAAGCAGACGAAAGATTATTGAATGTCCTTTGAGAAGCAGGAGCAGTATAAACGTCTTTGGGTGCCCGTCTTTGAGCCAAGGCACTACAAATCCCCCATACACATCTGCCATCCCAGTGTTCCAAACATCGCAGGAGGAATAGGGAGAGGTGGACAGCCTCCGTGGCCTTCATTCTCCCTTAATTTCGTATGTCTGAACTCAGCACTCCGCTCTCCCCTCAAAGCTAAGGCTATATCCCCCGGCCCTGCTCCCTGGCTGCGAAGCCCCAAGCGGTGAGGGGAGACACCTCAGGTTCCCCCTTCTCTGTTGCTGCTCTCCGTGGAGCTAGCCGAGCTGCCGAGGGAAAGAGCCTAGAGGTTTTTCCCCAGCAATTCAGCTGCCCCACTTTTGCCTAAGCCCCAGAAGGAACCTAAGAAGTGAGAAATAGGGAGGAAACTGGTTCGTTACAAGAAAAGGCAGGACCTCGCGATCGCAATCGCGATCGCCGGCGTTTTCTTTCCCTTTCCCTTTCAGCAACGCTGGGAAACAAAGCTGGGTGTCCGAGAGAGTACCACCACAGTCGCCAGGACCGAAGCAGGCCCCTGGGTGCTCCGGGCGGAACCCGCATCCGAAGTGCAGGCGCCGATGGGGATTCCTCAGTCGTCTCTTTATCCCTGAGGGAGAGAGACCGCTCTAGCCTACGGTGCACAGAGAACAGCCGGCGCGTGGGACCTGAGCCCAGCGCGCGAATGGGAGGGCTATGCAGAAGGTTCGTCCTCAAAAGGTTCCTGTCCCATCCTGACCTCACCTTCCTTTTAGAGCCAGACCCAGGGAAATCGCGTGTCTGGAAAAGACTGAAAGTTTCTCCGCAGTCGCGGGGCTCCAGAACAGAACCGCAGGGAAAACGCTAGAGTTACTAAAACCAGCCCAGACCTCGACGCGGAGCCCTGCCCCGGCCAGTCCTACTCCCGCCCAGGGCGGGAAGGCAGGCGCCGGGATATCCAGCCCCTCTCTTTCATCGCCTGTGGTAGGAGGGAGAAGCATTGCAAAGCCCACAGTTCGCTTTTGGCAGCATCGCCCCCGCCCCCTCGCTGCACGCCCGCCGCCCCCACCCCGCCTCGGCCCCTGGACAGACTGAGTGTGGGGGAATCAGTGTTATATTTTAAGGAGTAAAGATTGTCTACAGCAGGAAAGGGGAGCAAAGAAACTATTTCCCCTTTGAAAGCAGAGATGTTTCATTGCCTGGTTTATCTTTGAACTCTAGGCCAGTGCTGGCCACTAAAGATAATGCGACCCACATAGATGATTTTAAATTTTTTGCTTATCAAATTTTAAAAAACAGGACGTCATATTTTAAAAGGAGAAAGAAACAGGCGAGACACCAATGTGGTTCGTTTAATTCCAGTATACCAAAATACTATTAACTCAACATGTAATCAATATAAATATTATTTGCATTCCTTTTTCATATTAAATCCTCAAAATTCCAGTGTATACACTAACTGCACATCTCAACTCACCCTCGCCATTTTTCCAGTGCTCAATAGCCACGTCATGATCATGGCTACTGTATTGTACAGCACATGTATCGTTAATTGTTGTAGTCTCTGTTACTCCTTTCAAATGTAGATAGACACACACAGAAATGGAAAACAGCTGCTGAAACCAGTCTAGCACATTCTTAATCTTGCCCTCATCCATCCATTATATTCACTTGCTCTGAGCATTCATTGAGCACCTACTATATGCCAGGCTCCTAGTCACATGCCTTCCCAAGCTTTCTTTAAGCCTTAGGAGGTTAGATAAATGCACCCACATTACATTTTTAAAATTCCCATTTGACAAAAATCTTTTACCCAGGGCCAGAAGGCTCTAGTCATCTTTAAGGCTGAAACATGCAGCCAGATTCTGCACACTGCCCAGAGTTAAAAAAAATAAATAAATAAAAATAAAGATCAAATGAATTTCCTCCCCTCCCCACCTGAAAGATCTGATGGCACTCATGCTTATGGTTTCAGCTGAAGAATTATTAATTTAAAGAGAAAAAAAGACATGCTTTTCAGGGAACTAATAATTAAACAGTCCCTTTCTCTTTCATGTCAGTCTCAGCTAAAACTGGTATCTGAGCTGGGACTTAGTTTCCCGAAAAGATAACCCTATTGATGATCAAAGGAAAAGACTGGTTCCATTAGCCAAGTTGCCTATACCATGGCCTTCAAAATAAAGGGGGAAGTGTATTTTAGAAGGATCTGAGTAACACACTTTACTCATAACATTTTGTATTATATTGCTTGTTGTCTGTTTCAACTTGCCTTCTATCTGAGTACTTTATTTTAAGCACTACCAAAGTGGATGACATGTCCACAAAAAGAACAGGAGTTGCTGACTGCTTCTAGCAAATGCATCTTCAAAACTAATGCGTTTGCACTGGAAATTAGGATGTGAGCCCACGTGAGAACACATTCAAGGACTGATATTCAAACTGTAGTGTTACTAATGTAAAAAGGAGTAAATCCACCCAATTTGCTCATGCAGGGCTAGGTCAATGTCTAGGACTAAAAACTTTCATTTCATTTCTCTCTTGATGTTCTATATGCTGCCTTTGGCATCTCAATTCAAAAACATGCTTCATAAAGTGATAGAAAAGAAGATTTGGAATAGAAATTTAAAAGTTTGAAATATGGGAGATCCTGTGCCATATTTTAATCCTCTGAAAGATACATGGTGGAACAACGATGTTGGGTCTCTTACTAGCATTACATTATTTTCCCATGAGATCCTAAAAGAGTAGCCAGATATATTACAAGGAAAAATAAATGAATAAAAAAGCTAACAAAATGCCTTTTAAATGTCCTTTTCTTCCATTCTAAACCATCTAAACTCTGTGATTAGACTTGACACAACCTTCAAATAACAATACCAAACTAATATGCACAGTTTTGAAAATAAAAGGGTTCGATTTTTATTTCTATGTTTATTTATGTTTATTCTACCTATTATATATATATTTATTTTTATGTATTGTGAATTTCTAGTGCTAGAGATTGTAAGACCATTTCAAATTCTATTATTAGGTACAAAGGTGAACTTATAGGCATTCCCCAAAAGGACTTTGTGCATGGATCTAAATGTTTGTTGGATTTTTGTTAGAAAGCTGAGCTGTTTATATTTTTTGTTTGAAGAAACTGTTCATAAGCCAAAATGATTTTTTAACTCCCACTGAAAATGCAATGCAGCTAGTCGAGAAAAAGAGGAAAAGAAAAGAAAAGAAAAGAAAAGAAAAGAAAGGAAAAGAAAAGAAAAGATGCTAATGTTGTCACTTAATGGAGATAATGTTGAATTTTCTTACAATAACCAAGATGGTAGATAACTGTAAAAGAAAACAAAAGGAAAAATATTGAAAGGTATTATTAAATAAGATTAAAATAAGGAAAACCATTCTGTGAATAACATAAAAACTTAAATGTTATGAGAAAAGAAAGCAGTGATAAAAAAAATGAGCCGAATTAATTTTTTAAAATTCTGTATGGCAAAAATTATCATAAGCAACATAAAAAAAAAAAACAACAAAATGGCAGGCTCAATTCATCACAGACACTGGGTAATTTGTTATACAAAAAAAGTTCCTACAAATAGTCAAGAAAAAAAGATGAAGAGCAAATTTTATTTTTTGTTTATTTGTTTATTTGTTGGGACCAGGGATTGAATCCAGAGCCACTTAACCACTGACCACATCCCCACTCCTTTTTGTATTTTATTTTGAGACAGGGTCTTGCTAAGTTGCTTAGGACCTCTCTAAGTTGCTGAGGCTGGCTTTGAACTCAGGATCCTCCTGCCTCAGCCTCCCACACTGCTGGGATTACAGGCATGTGCCACTGCACTCAGCAAGAGCACAATTTTTAATGGGCAAAAGATAGGAAAAAACAATTCACACACAAAAAAGAGACTCTAAGTGACTCAAACATTTTCAAAGATACAAATAATAAGACTAACACCAATTAACTATACAAAGAAACATCTTTCACCTGTCAAGCTAAAGAAATCAAAAAACTAATCCCTTACTCTGTTGGTAAATCTGTGGTAAAGAAGATATATTTATGCAAAGAATTTAAATTTCTCTATGAAGAATAATTTGATAATAACTATCAAAATTAAAAGTACACATTGAAATTTATCCAACATGAATGATTCACACATTATGGCTAAATTATAGAAACTCAGAATGAAAGGAACTCCAAGATATATTGTCAAGTGAAAAAAAGCAAAGTACAAAATGCTAATATTTGTTTTAAACAGAGGGAGGAAGTAAAAACTATACAAATGTTATATATGCTATGTATGCCTCTGGAAAGAAATATAAGAAATTTACAATATTGTTACCTCTATCAACCAAAATCTTCTGGCCTTGGTGAAAAGGTTTTTTTCCTGTATGCCTTTTTGTATTTTCTGGTTATGCATTATATAAAAATAAAATTTATTAAAAAATAAATAACACTGAATTTTCAAAAAATAAACACAAAAGAAAAATAATTATTTTACTTCAAAAAGAACATGTCCAAATAAAAATTTGCTACACTTTTATTATTATTTTAGCTCTTCTTTATAAGTTAGGGCCCAAATTAGGACATAGTTGTGTTTAGTTGATATTTGCCTATAAGGGATATTAACCTTTTATTTAGGAATAAAGTATATACAAACTGTTTACTTTCATATACATCATATATGTTTTCAGAAAGTTAATATACACCCTGACCCCATCCAGAAATTAGGAATAATGTCCATTAATTAAGGTTTTGTTTGTTTGTTTCTATTACAATTGATGGTTCTTTGGTTAATGTGGTAGATTTCTTGCATTGGGTTATACCTCAGTGGTAAAATATCTCTGGGTTCAGTGCCTAGTACCAAAACAATAAATAGATAAGATTAAAATTGAGTATTTTTTTCCTGGGGTGGAAGAAGTGGGAAAATAATAAGGCAAAGAGTGTTTATGGAGTGTCTACCATGTACTGTATGAAACAGTTTAGACATTAGGCAAAAAGTTCAAAGGTCAAAGAAATATAGGAAAAGTAGAAGCCTTTCAACACACACACACACACACACACACACACACACACACCTGAAAACATGCAACCCAAAACATACAAAACTAACAAACAATAATAACAACAACAAAACACCAAAGGCTTGTCTCTGCATTTTACTTAATTAGTAGAACAATTTCATCATTACTGATGAAAGTTCAATTGTCTTTGTGATTCAGGTAGGAAAAAATATTGGGAGACAGTGAACTCAAGAACTCCGGGATTTACGCAGCTCATATGTGCAAGCACTAACACAACGTGTACCTTGTATAAAGATGAGTATGCTGGGAGGCTTTTTCTCATAAGTATATATCATGTCTCCACTTTCAGATCAAGGATTTAATTTTATATTCTGTAAATTTAGTATTTTCCAATACACAGTATTCAACTTTTCCAAAATTGAAACACTTTTATGATTCTCTGCCATTTTATTTGACAGTCGCCAGGTAAAAGAATAATTCAGAGCTGGTTCTAGATCACTCCCTCTGGACTGAGAGGCAAGTAGCTCCTCAAGATGATATAGCAAGCCAGGTTCAGTGGTGCAAGCCTGTAACTCCATCAACTCAGGAGTCTGAGGGAGGAGGATTGTGAGTTCAAAGCCAGCCTCAGCAAAAGCAAGGCACTAAGCAACTCAGTGAGAGCCTGAATAAAATACGAAATAGAGTCGGGGATGTGGCTCAGTGGCAGAGGGCTCTTAGTTTAATCCCTGCTGCCAAACAACAAAAAAGATGATATGGCAATACTATGTGTTTTGTTTCCTCTTTAGTGCCATGTGTTATATGGGGAAGAAGAAGCAATGAGCTGATTAATTTTGGGAAATCTTTTCAAAACTGAACCAAAACATGGCCTCCATTTTGCACTCTCAGGTCTTAGCTTCTCAATTATCAAATAAATTTTGCCAAATTATTATTATAAATTATTAAAACTCATTTTTTTAAAAATTGCTTTCATCTGTCTTCTTTCTAAAAGAATCTCTCCTACCACCTTTCTCTCTACATAGATAATCTCCATACAAATCTAAATCCAATTTATTCCCTTCATCCCCAGAAAAACACTACAGTCCACAATACTTAATCCTCAGGATACTAGTAGATGTATAACTCACTGGGCTTTTGGCATGAGTTAAATACTATATTAGCCTCTTTTCATGGCCATGTTCTGTTATCCCAACTATACTGTGCATTGTGTTTTTCTATAACATATTCAAATAATTCAAAATCAAAAGTTATAAAGTTATGAAGTGAAAAATCTCCTCCCTTTCCTCTTTTCCAACCACCCAATTCTCCCTTTGGAAGCAACCAGTTATCACTTTCTTGGTATCCTTATAGAGATATTTTAAGCACATATATGTGCATCCTTCTTTCTTCTTTTTATTTATTTGTTTTTAATTTTTAGTTTGTTATGGTGTTTCAGAGGGAACCCAGGTCCTTGCCCGGGAAAGGCCAATGTTCTACCACTGAGCTACACCTCTAGACCTCCTTTCTTTTTTTGCCCAAAAGGTAGCATACTCTCTCTATATATTTTTTGCACCTCATTGTTGTTTGTTTTTTACTTACCAACTTTTTTAATGGATATACCATGATTTATTTAATCAGTCCCCTGTTGATGATAAGATTTCATTACATACAATGCAGCAATAAATAATCATACTGTTATTGTCATTTTCAACAGGGGCAAAATATCTGCAAAGATTTCTACAATAGTACATGTATGATTACACATATGCTAGGAATCTACACCGTGCACAACCATAGAAATGAAAAGATGTATAGCCAGGCATGGTGGCGCATGCCTGTAATCTCAGTGACTCGGGAGGCTGAGGCAGGAGGATTGCGAGTTCAAAGCCAGCCTCAGCAACTTAGTGAGGCCCTAAGCAACTCAGTGAGACCCTGTCTCTAAATAAAATACAAAATAGGGCTGGGGATGTGGCTCAGTGGCCAAGTGCCCCTGAGTTCAATCCCTGGTTAAAAAAAAAAAAAAAAGCAAAGATGTACCCCATTTGTGTACAGTGAATCAAAATGCAGTCTGTAAAAATAAATAAGTTAAAAAATAAAAATGACTAAAAAAGAGGTTTCTACAATTCAAAATTGTAATTTTTATTTATTTTTTTATTTTGCTGTGCTAGAGCTCAAACCCAGCACCTAACATTTGCTAGGCAAGCACTCTACCACTGAATTACAACCCCAGCCCAAATCTGTAATTTTCATAGCCTTGCCAAACTATTCTCCATAGAGGGCATGCAAACTTATAATCCTATCTGTGTCATACTAGAGAGCCCCAGGTGATTCTCATGCAAATGATGCATGGACAATACTCTTGTTGTTCAGTAGGTCACTTAATCCTTGTAAACCTTGGTTGGAATATCTTTAGAATTCTATCTGCAAAATGGGAATAATGTCATCTACCCCAGAGACCTGTTGTAGGGACTATTTTATAGTAGAAATAGGCAGAAGAACTTTGGAAAATGTCCAGCAAGACAAAAATCTTAATTAGTATTAAGAATAATAGTTTCTTATGTTGTGCACATGTATGAATATGTAACAAAAAATCCCACCAATAGGTACTACTATAAAGCCCAATAAAAAAATGTGGGACACAATAGCCTCAAAAAAATAAAATAAAATACTCAGGAATCAATCTAACAAAAGAGATGAAAGACCTCTACAATGAAAACTACAGAACATTAAAGAAAGAAATTGAAGATCTTAGAAGATAGAAAGATCTCCAATGTTCTTGGATAGGCAGAATTAATACTGTCAAAATGGCCATACTACCAAAAGAGTTGTACAGATTTAATGCAATTCCAATTAAAATCCCTACAACATTCCTCACAGAAATAAAAAAAAAAAAGCAGCATGAAATTCATTTGGAAAAATAAGAGACCCAGAATAGCCAAATCCTTAGCAAGAAGAGTAAAGCAGGAGACATCACAATACCAGACCTTAAACTATACTACAGAGCTATAGTAACAAAAACCACATGGCATGAATAGACATTTAGATCCCCATAGGTACAGAATAGAAGACACAGAGACAAACCCACATAAATACGGTTATCTCATACTAGACAAAGACACCAAAAACATGCATTGGAGAAAAGATAGCCTATTCAACAAATGGTGCTGGAAAAACTGGAAATCCATATGCAGCAAAATGAAATTAAACCCTTATCTCTCACCCTGCACAAAACCTGACTCAAAGTAGATCAAAGACCTAGAAATTAGACCAGAGACCCTGCACCTAATAGAAGAAAAAGTAGGCTCAAATCTTCATCATGTCAGCTGAGGATCTGACTTCCTTAACAAGATTCCTAAAGCACAAGAAATAAAATCAAGAATCAATAAATGGATAGATTCAAACTAATAAGCTTCTTCTCAGCAAAAGAAACAGTCAATAACGTGATGACAGAGCCTAAAATATTTGAGAAAATCCTTACCACATGCACATCAGATAGAGTACTAATTTCCAGGATATATAAAGAACTCAAAAAACCTAACACCAAAACAACAAATAACCCAATCAATAAATGGACTAACGAACTGAACAGACACTTCCCAGAAGAAGATAAACAAGTGATCAACAAATACATGAAAAAATGTTCAACATCTCTAGCAATTAGAGAAATGCAAATCAAAACTACTCTAAGATTTTATCTCACTCCAGTCTGAATGGCAATGATGGAGAATACTAGCAACAATAAGTGTTGGCGAGGATGTGGGGGAAAAGGAATACTCATACATTGCTGGTGGGACTGCAGATTGGTGCAACCACTATGGAAAACAGTATAGAGGCTCCTTAGAACACTTGAAATTGAACCACCATTTGACTCATCTATTCCCCTCTTCAGGCTATACCCAAAGGACTTAAAATCAGCATATTAAAGTGACTCAGTCATATCAATTTTTATAGCAACTCAATTCACAATTGCTAAACTGTAGAACCAACCTAGATGCCCTTCATTAGATGAATGGATAAAGAACTGTGGTATTTTTACACAATGGAATATTACTCGACCTTAAAGAAGAATGAAATTATGGCATTTGCAGGTAAATGAGTGGAGTTGGAGAATATCATGCTAAGCAAAATTAGCCAAACCCAAAAAGCCAAAGGCCAAATGTTTTCTCTGATATGCAGATGCTGGTCCTTAATGGGGTAGGTGGGGAGCAAGGAAAGAATAGAGGAACTTTAGATTGGGCAGAGGCAAGTGAGGGGGCGGGGGTATAGGAATGGGTAAGATAGTGGAATGAGACAGACATTATTACCCTATGTACACATAATACACAAATGGTGTGACTGCATCGTGTATAACCAGAGAAATGAAAAGTTGTGTTCCATCTGTGTACAATGAGTCAAAATGCATTTTGCTGTCATGTATAACTAATTGGAACAAATTTAAAAAAAAAATTTAAAAAGTGGGGGGAAAAAAAGAATAGTTTCTAAACCAGACATGGTGGCACAAGCCTATAATCCCAGCAACCTGGAAGACTGAGGAGGATCACAAGTTTGAGGCCAGCCTGGGCAACTTAGGGAGACCCTGTCTCAAAATTAAAAATAAAAAAGGCTAAAATTTTAAAAGGAATAAGAATAATGGCTTCTAGCACTTGCTCTTTGAATAGGTGTTGCATTAGGGGCTTTAATATGTTCTCACTAATCCACACTGAAATGTAAATAAAATTAATTTGGTTTTAAATTTGAAGAAAGTGAAGCTCAGAAAGGGGCCTTGCAAGGTCACACAGCTGGTAAGTAGCAGAAGAGGTATTTCAGTCCAGGCTTACACAGGTTCAAAGACTGAAATCTTTCCACTGCACCACATTTCTGTTTATAATTTTACATAAATAAACCCCCATCATTACTTTAATTTTTAAAACGTAAATCATCTATCAAATATAATTATTGCAAAAAGGCTTCATGCAGTTTGTGGGACTGGAGCTGGAACTTCAAGGATCCAGAGGATCAGGACAGATGGGAGGGAGTTGGTGAAACCATCCCAGCTAAGGCGAATAGGTACGGGACCAATGAAGGTTTTTTGAGCAGAGCTGTAAACATGACTGGTAATATTTCAGGAATTTTTATCCCACTTCTCCCTGCACAAGGAATAGAGGAAAGGTACTGGAAAATCCAGAAAGTAAACTTTGGTGTTTCCAGATATAAATCCACTGAGTCAACAAACAAGCACTTATTTGTGCAATAAGCATTTATTAGTCACTCTTTGTGGACATCAGCATGGCAGAAGTAGCTCAGAAGACACAAGTATAAATACAACATGGGTTGGGCTTTTAAGGCTTTATTTATTTATTCTTATGGTATCAAGAATTGAATTCAAGGAGTCACACCTCCAGCTGTCTTTTTTTTTTTTTTTTTTTTTTTTTTTTTTTTTTTGAGATGTTCTTGCTAAGTTGCCCAGACTGGCCTCAAACTTCCCATCCTCCTCTCTCAACCTCCTGAGATCACAGGCATACTTGGTGTAGATCTTTTAAGTTTCATGGCATTGGCATGATCTGAACTCTTGACAGTTTCTCTCTCTTCTTATTTTTGGTCACTTCTTCCAATTTCTTTTGTGGCACTGGGAATCAAACCCAGGGCCTCACACAATGCTCTACCATTGAGCTACATCCCCCAACTCATCCAATCCTTTATTAGCCAAAAGGAATGATTCAAAAATGCAAATCTGGGCTGGAATGTAGTTCAATGGTAAAGTACTTGCCTCGAATGCTCAAAGCCCTTAATTGGATCCCCAGCACCCTAAAAGCAAAGAAAGAAGAAGGAAGAGAAGGAGGAAGACAAGGAGGACGACGAAAAGAATAGAAAGATGATCTGATTGTTGGTTTATGCTTAAAATTCTCTGGTAGTTTATGTAAACAATAACATAAAAAACACTTTGGTGGTTTCCCAGTGCTCTGAACTCTTTAATATGTCATGTGCACTTTCATTTTTGAGTAGTAGTATATGCTATCCCCCTGCCAGGAACAGTTATGGCTCTAGCCATCTCTCACTCCATCACTGGTTCACTTCTATGCAGTTCTTAGCTAACACATCACCTCCAAAAGAAAAATAGTTTCCTCACAGAAGCCTTTGTCAATGCCACCAATTGACTTGGGACCCTTCATCTGTGCTACCACATGCTACTGAAATTGTATTTGGTTTTGGGGGGCATTTTTTGTTGTTTGTTTTTTCTACAGTATTATAGCTACCTCTGTCATTGTTTGTCTCCCTCTCTAGACTATAAACTCTAGTAAGGAGGACCAGTCATATCCTAAGCATCTAGTGTAATATCCAGCACAAGGTAAGGACTTAAGAGCACAGCTTAGCTGACTGAATTAATAAATGGATAAATACATGCCTAGATGAAATAGCCAGCCTGGAGGATATTACTCCTCTTGGGAAAGATACAAGTATTTTTCATCATTTGTAAAATGGCATGGAGGCTCATCAATCCCCAATCCCCTTTCTAATTCAGTATCAAATGGGACAGAGATTCTAATCTTAGGTGGCAATGGATTTTGATGATGCAGATAGAATGACCGGTTATATGATAACAAGCTGTGAGAGGGTGGCTGCTATGACAGCCTTCAAGGTTATTAAAAAGAGTATACAGGAAGCCGGGCGCAGTGGCGCACGCCTGTAATCCAAGCAACTTGGGAGGCTGAGTCAGGAGGATCGCGAGTTCAAAGCCAGCCTCAGCAACTTAGCGAGGCCCTAAGCAACTCAGTGAGACCCTGTCTCTAAATAAAATACAAAATAGGGCTGGGGATGTGGCTCAGTGGCCCAGTGTCCCTGAGTTCAATCCCTGGTTCAAAAAAAAACCAAAAACAGTATACAGGAAAAATCTAGATTCAAGTGGGTTTAAGATCTTCAGACTCCAAACTGTTTGGCTTATATGGTTCTTTGCATCTTTTTGAATCCTGGAATGCCCAGGCTCGTAGATTCTTAGAGATTTTTTTTTTTTTGGTGGTGGTGCTGGGGATTGAACCCAGGGCCTTAGTCTTCCAAAGCAAGCACTATACCAACTGAGCAACATCCCCAGCCTGAGATTTTTTCTTTTTGTATTCCTTCTTGTACAAATAAATTCCAGAGAAAATATAAGTGATTTGTTCAAAGACACATAGCAAATTAGTGACAAAGCTGAGCATAGAAAACCTGAATCTTTCTGCATTCAGTGAAATGTTAGCATTTCACGACTCTCAGGAGTGGCGAACCTTTTCAGAAATACATCAGTCACAACTAGGTTTGCAGCATTTCTCATTACATTTTATTTTTTTAATTCCGTCACCTAAAATATTGTGTATTTGTTTATTCATTCATTCACCCTAACTACTGTTTACTAAATGTTACTGCATATTTTGTACCACTAGATGCTGTAGAAATAGCTCTCTGATGCAGAATCTCTGACCCTTGCTTGATCTGGGCTGTGAAATTGGAAAAACTGAAATTTTGCATCATGTGAAAATATCATCCTATGGATTATTTACTCTTTATAAAAAAGAAAATACAACCTTATATGGAGTGACTGGGCCACTACCACTTCAACCCCGTAATTCATCTTAGCATCCCCAACAGTGAAACAAGTGGTTAGTATACATGTCCCCATTACAGTGCTAACTGAAGTACCTATACTGTATTAGGAACAAAATATTTAACCTGAATATAACCAGATTCAGATCTAAGTTCAAATTACAGAACAGGCAAAGGATAGAGGAACAAGATAAGTTATATTGCATGGAAACAGACTGATCCAGGGGCTACGACGTTTGATTGGTCAATTCCCCATTTCCTTCAACAAAGCAACATCATGAGGAAGATAAAAACAAAGTGAGGATGAGAGACTTCAGAGACAAAAATCAAACACCATGTGTGATCCTTGATTGGGCCTGCTTTAAACAAACCAACCCTAAAGAATGCTTTTGGGAAATGGGAAAATTTTTGAGTATAGACTAGGTATTAAATGATACCTATGTCAGTTTTGTTAGATGTGATTATGTCATTATGGTTATATAGGGGGAAATATCCTTTAAAACAAAGAAGTGCATTCTTAAGAAATTGGGGTGAAATCAGTGTCTGAATTTACTTAAAATAAACCTCAGGTGGTGGGGAGATGAACTAAATAGGACAGAAGGTTAATGACTCTTAAATTCTGGCGATGGATTTTCTTTGTTTTCCTAGTTGTTGGAAATTTCCACTATGAGAGAAAAAAAGAAATGAAAATAATATTCAACCACAGGAAGCTGAAGAATGGTAAAAGCTAATATAAGCTTAGTAGCCAGTCACACAGATAAAAAACTTTCTAGAAGTCTTGAGAAAAAAAGATCTCTTGGCCTGAGGTGGAAAAGGACTACTTCCTTGAGGAGGCAAGACTCGGATGAATGAACAGAAATGTACATTGGCAGAGTCAGGATCAGCAGGTAACCTCAGCAGAGTCAAGACAGTTGCCAGTTTAAAAACACACTCTATTCCTAGGGGTGCTGGCCAATCTAACTCTCAAAAAATGCCAGGACTTATTGCCTAATTTGATATTAAAAGTCCACTCACAGCCGGGCGCGGTGGCGCACGCCTGTAATCCAAGCGACTTGGGAGGCTGAGTCAGGAGGATCACGAGTTCAAAGCCAGCCTCAGCAACTTAGCAAGGCCCTAAGCAACTCAGTGAGACCCTGTCTCTAAATAAAATACAAAATAGGGCTGGGGATGTGGCTCAGTGGCCGAGTGTCCCTGAGTTCAATCCCTGGTTCCAAAAAAAACAAAAAACAAACAAAAAAAAAAGTCCACTCACTATTGGTGTATGCCTGAACCCACAGCCTGAGTGCCCGCTGTGCACAGCTATAAGCTCCCACACGAATAATCAAAGCTAATTACAAACACAAAGGGATGCTCATTTGCAAAGAAGTGACCCTTAGCTACTTGTTGCACCAGTCAGAGGTCAACTCAATCCAACCCAATTAGTACTTTCCCAAGAGATTCCTGTGACCTTTGCTCCCATCACAACAGCAGGCTTGGGTTCCAGCCCCAGCAAAACCATCCAGAAGCCTTGAAAGCCAGAGGGTCGTGTTGTCTCTCAAGCGCAATGCTGACCATTTTTACCTAACCTCTAAGTACAAATTCAGTGAGTCCACATCAAACAAAACAACAGCCGAATGGATGATGTTGCCATTTATATGCTCTGACTAATGCAGCTCCTGATTTCCCTTCCAAATTAAATGCATTTCGCTTAGTACATTTTCAACAGACGTTGCTCATCTGCTCGATTAATGAGTTTGCTGTGAAAGCGTACTTTGGTAGCAATTTGAAACAAAAGCGCCTTAACGTGACTACGGCTTTGCTTCCCTGCTCTCTGCACCATAGCCTCCTTTCCTCCCTCTCCCTCCCCAGGGCAAATGCATCGCCGTTATGAGGATGGGGAAGCTGGAGTCGGCGAGGGTTCTCTTCTGTGTCACAACACTACATTAGGAATAAAACCTTCCACTTAAACACTTAAATGAAAACATCGAGAAACTAATTTACTATTTGCAATCACATGATTTAAGCCGAAGCTGCCTTAATTTCCTTCCCATTTTGCTTCATATTCAATGTGAGCACACACTAGATTGGTCTATGAAAAGGCTGTCTTCGAATCACAACACTTAAGACCTCTTTCATTTTCTTTTTGATTAAATAATTGAAATTCCTGTCAGGGCCTGCACTTTACTGCCACACAGATTTGGTGTGTGAAGATAAAGACCCCCTTTTTTGCTGCCTGGATCTTAAAAGCCAGCAGGATTTACTTCATTGAGGGGCTGGGAAAATGGACCCAAGCTATTCACCCATTTCGCAGAAATTTCCTGTGCCCATTAAGTGATTGTTCGAGACAAATTATGGAAAGCATGTCCTCTCATTTAGCCATCCTCATTCTGCCTGCTGGAAGGAGTCCAGTTATTTCCATGCCAACATCAGTCATTAGAAAAACAAAACCCTAAAACCCGCATGGATATATACATACAGGCACAAAATGCCAAAAAGAACTATTAAGTCACAGAAAACTCCAACTGCTTCATCAACTAAACAACCTGAGATGGTTTGCACTGTTTGATGGCCATGGTCAGGAAACCCCATGTGACTCTCATGGCCTACTGTGGCCATGGGCTCTGATCTCCTTGTTGTTGCATGTGAATCTTAAAGGAGGGAGGGAAAGACCCTCACTAGAAGAGAAGCCAAGCCTCCTTTCCCCCATCACCATCAGATGAGCAGTAATTGACCAGGGTGGCAGGAGGTATTTATGTGGTTCTGCCCTTTGATACTGGCCTCGAGCACATATACAGTCTGTGCTTGAATACAAATTGTAAATCCTCTTTTATGAGGATGATCATCAGACACTTGGGGTGTACATTCCAGAGCTACCTAGCTGTGTGCCTTTGGGCATACTTGTGATTTTTCCGAGCCTCAGTCTCATCTGTAAAATAAGGACATGCATGAATCCTCTCTCCTCAGGAGGCTTGGGAACTTAATATGAAACAATGAACAGAAAAATGTTTAGTGTGGCATTAGCCTGGAATAAGTGCTTAAAAAAATTAGGTGACACTAATATGTATTCATGTATCTTCATACGTGCATCTACATGTGAGCCGTGTTCACATTCCCTCAAATGCTGTACTTACAGAGAACGGTCTTGTTCATATTCTCCTTATTAAAAAACAAATTTTAAAAATTTGGGTAGAGGTGGAAAGCCATATTCTATATGCACACACATACACAATCTCATAGCAGGAATGAAACTTTAAAAGGTATCTGGTACAACTACCCATCTGAAACCCCCAAGACAGTTGAATATCTTTCTTATATGAAGCCTCAGTTTACTTTTACATAACCTCTACTAGTGAGTCCTATTCTGACCTCTAGAATCATCTAGAAAAAGGCTATACTTGTGTAAATCACTGTCACTGAGGAGTCTTGCCAATATTAAAACAAAAACAAAAGCAAACAGCTCTACATTCTTCTAAGTATTCTTATCCTCAAAATGAATATCAGAGAAACTTGCACTGTTCATCATAACCCATTGTTTATTTGGCCCTCTCATAATTGTGGATCTCTGAACTTAAAAAAGTGCCTCCCTTGAACTGAACATAATATTCCAAGTGTGATCCAAATGATGCAGGATAGAAATGTACATTATATCCATTCATTGATTGATTAAGTCGTCCAATCCTTATTGATGTCAGAAACTAAATTTTGCATCTATGCTATACATTTTAAGTAGCATAATAAATACTATATGAAAAAGACTACCTCTTGCTTGTGCATATTGAAAGTTATCCATGACCAAGCACGAATTCCAAGGAAATTGCTCCCACCCCAACAATATTTCCTAGGTTTCTTCATTCTATTTTCAGTTGTTATAGGTCAGTGAGCACCAATTTATTTTTAACCCTAGCCTAAACAATAAAAGGAGACATATCTCCCTCAAAATGTTACTTCACATTTCTCAGTACCAAACAGAAAAATCTTGGTATTGACCACTGTTTTGTATTGTCACCTAATCACCCTTCTTGGAGGTAGCACTTCTTGGGAATGAACTGCATTGCTAACAAAGAAAAAGGAATGGATTGCCTCAGTCACACCTGTGCAGGCATCACACTCAGCTGGGGGAGGTGGATTGGAAGAGCACATTCATGAGCACACCTTCAGCTGCAGGAGACAGTGTGTACCACTCTAGCAGGAGGAAGAAGAACAATCCTTAATGGCAGCCGCTTGGAATGATGTAGACACAGCACTGCTAGGGGACAAAGGAGAGACAATGTCTTTCAAAGATTCTAGCCAGCCAGAAATCACTTTCTCTAAAGGACATCCATGCAGAATAGAGAGAACTGGGTATTTATTTGCCAACTATTGAGCTAGGACAAGGATCCTGGCCTTTTCATTTCCATTTAGGATTTGGGTGACCCTGAAGAGCTCCCTCCAGAGCCCCTGCTTCTTCCACTGTGCTCCTCGTTGGCTCTCAAATAGAATTTCTCAGTATCTGGGTGATTTTATTTCCTTTTCCAAGCCAGGTGGGCAACTCTGGAAATAAGAGATATTAGCCAAGCAAACCTGCTACCCTGAGCTCTCAGGGAAACCTGCTTTGGGCAGAGTGAGAAGGATGATTTTGAAGAGTTACAATCCAAACAGTCAAGGGGATAAAAATGAAGGTTTGTTCTTATGGAGACCTTGGAGAATATGTTTCTTGCCTTTTCTCTTCTGAACAAAGATGGCTGTCTGGCTTAGCCAATGAATAGATCCAAGATAGAAGAGCTGGGTTTTGATCATAAAGCTGTTTCTTTCCAGGTAACCTCTCTGAGGCTCAGTTTCCCTATGTGTGCAACAAACTTTGCCTCCCAAGGCTGCTGATGAGCTACACTGACTGCCTGATGAAAGGGTGCTCCTCTGTTCTAGAGGGTTTCAGATTTACCAGTGAGCTGTAGCAAAAGCATTCAAAGCAAGGTGATGTGGAAAATACGACCTTGCTGGTTGTATCAAAGATCCAGGGGTCCTTCTCACAGAAATCAGGCTTAGACTACACCATGGTGCACAAGAAGTAGCATACTTCATTTCCACCTGAGCCATGAACCCCAGACCCTAGGAGACTCCAGATTACTCCTAAACTTTATTCTGATTTCCTTCCCTTTTCCATAACTTCAGTGCTCTGTCCCTGGAAGCTGACAAATGAGCTAGAACCAGAGTTCTCAGATGATGGTCTCTGGACCAGAGAGGACACACGATGAAGTTTTTTATTAATTAAATGAGAACAATAAGGACAGTGTAATGAATCTTTCAGGGTTCAATTAGTTCTCTTAGAGGGCAAAGACTTTGACATTCTCTCTTTCTGTTTTATCACCAACACCCAGAAGATACCTATACATAATAGGTACTCAATAAATATTTGTTAAATGAATAAGGAAATAAATTATGGGGCTGGGGATACAGCTTAGTTGGTAGAGTGCTTGCCTCACAAGCACAAGGTCCTGGGTTCAATCCCCAGCACTGCAAAAAAAAAAAAAAGTAATCCAAGCGACTTGGGAGGCTGAGTCAGGAGGATGGCGAGTTCAAAGCCAGCCTCAGCAACTTAGCGAGGCCCTAAGCAACTCAGTGAGACCCTGTTTCTAAATAAAATACAAAATAGGGCTGGGGATGTGGCTCAGTGGCCGAGTGTCCCTGAGTTCAATCCCTGGTTCCAAAATAAAATAAAATAAAATAAAATATCCTTTCTCTTAATGAAATGGTGTTGATAGTAAGTGGCACAGTTTTTTAAAAATAATTTTTCTTGGAAAAATTAGTCTACAATTATTTTTAAAAGATTTGTTAATCTATAATATCTAAGTTTGGAAATCTCTGGACTCTGTTATCCATTAAAACCATTCAGTCCTATGATTCCTCAGACACTGAGTGGGAACATGGTCAAAGAACTTTAGTCAAGTCACTACAGAGGTATTTTTCCTCTGAGGTCTTGAAGACAAGAAAGAGCTGGACAAAGATACTGGGAAACCTTATCAGCCATTTAAACTTAGGCAAGTAACTGAAGCCTATTTTCTCTTCTATCAAATGGAAGTAATATCTCAAAGGACTACTGTGACTTTTTTTTATATATTTTTTTAGTTGTTGATGAACTTTTTTATTTAATTCATTACTTACATGTGGTGCTGAGAATCGAACCCAGTGCCTCACACATGCTAGGCAAGCACTCTACCACTGAGTCACAACCCCAGCCCTACTGTGACTTTAAATGAGTCAGCAATATAGGAAAGCACATGGGGTCTGAGTCAGTTGGTATACAATATAGATTTTTGTTGTTGTACCATCAGTGTTTTTCCAGTGCTGTGAAGGAAAGACCTTGGAAGTTGTCCCAGTGTCCCTTCTGCCTAAAGATTTTCTCAGCCTCCTCAGGGAAATGTGTTCTCCTCAAGACTAGCACCTGGATCCAAGCATCCCTTAAAGATAGCAAGAGCAAAATTTGCTTTTAAATAACCAGCATATGGGGAAACTGGAGCAAATTCTAGTGCAAGTAGTTGAGAAAAATAAGTGAGTCCTTTTTGTAAAAGCTAAAAGTGTTCCATTTAAAGAAAAATTCATTTAAAATTTGTTCTCTATTATATTTTTGGTATTAAGACTTTTATCCCCTTATTAAATGATGGCAATAGTAGGTGATGTTCATTTTTGTTTGTTTGTGTTGTAGTGCTGGGGATCAAACCCATGACCTTGAGATGATAGGCAACTGAGCTACAGGACCAGCCCCAGTTGTTTTCTTTCAAATTCTAAAATTGGGCTGGGTTTGTAACTCAGTAGAAGGTGCTTGCCTAGCTTGTGTGAGACCCTGGATTTAATTCCAATACTAAATTTAAAAAGAAAATGAAGTCTAGCAGCCAGATGTAGTAGTACATGCCTATAATCCTAGCAACTCAGGATGCTGAGGGAGGAGGATTGCAAGTTCAAGGCCAGTCTCAGTAATTTAGTGAGACTCTGTTTCAAAATTAAAAATATAAAGAGTTGGGGTTGGGGCTGGGTATATAGCTCAGTTGTTAGGGTGCTTGCCTCTTATGTACAAGGCCCTGGGTTCAATCCCCAGTGCCACAAAAAAAAAAAAAAAAAGAGTTGAGGATGTAGCTTAATCATACAGTGCCCCTGGGTTCAATCTCCAGTGCTGCTAATAATAATAATAATAATAATAATAATAATAATAATAACAACAACAACAATAATGTCTAGAATTAATAAAATTTAAAGTTTCCAAAATAAAAACTGAAGAGCTACACTATAAATTTTAAACTGACCTATGACAACTTGATTATGTACCATTATTGAAATCTTTCTGATAGATATTTATAACCTCTCCAATAGTGGAAATAGAAAAAGGATCTCCATCTTCTCCCCACAACTTCATCATCTGGTCATATATCACAGTGTAAAAGGCACAACCAATTCAGCCACACGCATGAACATTAACAATTAGGAGCATAAAGAGTTATGCAGCCAGTTCTGGGAATTTGACAAAGTCAAAGCGTTCTGTCCTTTCCCAAGGTTTCTAAGCCTCAGCACTGTTGACATTTTGGGGTGGGCCATTCTTTGCTGTAGGGGCTGTCTTCTGCATTGTAGGATGTTTAGCAGCATCTCTTGTTTCCACTCATTAAATGCAAGTACCCAAGTGCAAACTACACACACACACACACACACACACACACACACACACAATTTTAAGCCTTTCCTGGAAGGGTGCTGATGGTGTGTGACATTGTTGCCTGGTGAGAACTATTTCCTCCAACAAGCATCTTGCAAACCATGTTCCCACACAGTAAATTCAGATCATTTCTTAATCAGAGCCAGGCAGCCAGATCCTGTATAAGCTTCCTAAAACATGACCAGACAAAATTCTAGGCCAAGGACAATGTTCTGAAGGGTATAGTTACTGGGCATGCTTAAAGCACATTTCTTGTTCATTCATGAGAGAAACTACCTTGTCAATATTTCTCACTGATCCCTGTCTTGAACACCATTCATTTTACCAATAAAAAAGAAAATTCATTTCTAATACCAATTGTGTACAATATTAAAATCCTGGTGTTAATAGGAAATAAAAATCATTAAAGTGCCAACGACTGCCACTTCAAGGGTATAGACTTTTGATTAGGGACATTTGAATGCTAACACACTAATCCTGAAGTGTGAAATATGCACACTCTTCATGCATAAATAATTTTAAATAAAGACAATATAAAAACTCAATAGAACAGCTATTTACGTATCCCTGATCTTTGTTTTCTTATTATTTTACAAATGTTATTGATCCATAATCCAAGAGACTGGAAACCATTGCCCCCCATTGAACTGCTTGTTTGCGAGAGGCTGTTCAGGGGGAGAAAGTCCCTGAAAGGAAGCCCTTGCATTCAGACTGTTCGTGCATGTGATTTATAGCCCAATTTTAATGAAAACCAACGTCCCCAGCCACTGTTCCCAACTGACAGTGAAGCTGGTTTAGAACAGAAGTCAGCTCAGAGTCCATCTTGGGGGTGAATTGCATGATTGCCAACCAGAGTTTGTTTCTCAGCGAGTTTGTGTGTATAAGAATGCACAAGTTGCAATTAATTCCCAGCGAAGTCACTCCTCAAGTTAATTACAAATGCAAAGTGTGAGTCTAAATGTTATGAGATTATAAAATGGCTTAATAATGGGAACAATGAGATTGAAGCATATGTATTCTGGCCATGTAAATATTTCATAACAGTGCCAATCTGATTTCATTTGCCTAATCATGCCATTGATATGCAGCCACCAGCCTGCAAATAGAAAAGCTGAATTGCAGCAGATCACCCTTCTAATGTCATAATTATTAATATTGGAGGGAAATGGAGCTGCTACACTGCAATGGAAGCTGCTGGGTCTTTTGAATTGAGATGGGGATGGGGCAAGAGGAGGAAGGTGATGTGCCAGCCCAACTTCCCCACCCTGCTTGTTGGCCAGAAGTATTTAGGTAATGAGGAAGCTCAACAAATTAAAGTGCTGAGACGCTGGTGAGAAGAGTTGCAGGGCAACACTTGCCCAGCCCCCTGTCAAAACCATAATGAAGCACAAACGCACAACCTAGGAAAAAGAAAAAGAAGGAATTTTTTGTGGCAATGAAGAAATCTATGCATCAGAGTTTGGACTGTGACCAGATGGGGCTGTGAGCTAAAGCTGGGAAGCAGCCTCTCTCCTCTTTGGCTTCCTTTATCTTGTCACAAAACCCTTTTTCTGCATAGAATCTGACTTTCTTTCCAATTGTACTACTTTGGAACATTCCTTCTATAGTTAACTGTGTACCCATGTGTGTTTTGTCTTAAGTGTAAGTACTGCTCAGTCAGGAGACCCTGCTTTCTCCTGGACATTCAGTGCAGTGTGATAAACATGGCAGCTTGACTGATTCCCCTGGTGGTGGTGGGAACTCCTTAGGTAGTAGAGAGGAAGGCTAGCTATGAATGAGATGCAGATTTGTCTTCTAGCTCTGCACTGAACTGTGTCACCTTGGGGCAAATCACCTAACCCCTTCCAGTCTCAGTTTTCCCAGTGGTAATGTGGGGATCATAATGACTATCTCACAGTTTTATTGTAAAGGATATTCAAGAAAAATAATGCAATGTGACATCACTATCTATTTAGTTATACACCACCTTGTTTCTAAAAGAACCGGGAGCAACCAGAAAGTACTTCATAAAATGTCAAATGCTGTGCAACTGTTTAAAGTGCACATTGTCAGCTAAAGGTTCTCTGCTTCCTTTGGCTAAGCAGCCTCTCTCTAGCCAAGGGATTTGTTACCTGGAAACAAACAGCTCAGTTGGTAGAGTGCTTGGGTTCAATCCCCAGCACCTCAAAAACCAAAAAAAAAAAAAAAAAAAAAACCTTTCTATCTTCAGAACTTCTTATGTGTAAGATTCATAGATATTGGCATGGAATTTTATAAAACATAGGCAGTCTGTTTCTATCTGTTTTGTTTTGTTTTGTTTTGTTTTGTTTTGTTGTGGGAGAGGCGCGTACTCATGATTGAACTCAGGGGCACTCGACAACTGAGCCACATTCCCAGCCCTATGTTTTGTATTTTTATTTAGAAACAGGGTCTCACTGACTCACTTTGTGCTCACTTTTGTTGAGGCTGGCTTTGAACTCATGATCCTCCTGCCTCTTAATTGAGCAAATTATTTACTTTCCTTAATTCTCAGCATCCTCATCTGTAAATTTGGGATGAGTGTGAAGATAATGAATGTAATACATTTAGGGGTGCATTCCCCTAAAGCTTTCCATATATGTTATGCTTTATTACTACTATTATTACTTTTTGTCTTTATTTTTTGGTACTGGGGATTGAACCCAGAGGCACTTTACCAATGAACCACAATTCCAGCTCTTTTTATTTTTATTTTGAGACAGGTCTGACTAAGTTGCCTAGACTGGCCTCAAATTTGCAATCCTCCTGCCTCAGGCTCCCTAGTTGCTGAGATTACAGGTGTGCACCACCATGCGCAACCCACAAATAAAACTCTTTTTTTGTTGTTGTTTTTTTAGAATTTAACCTTTATTTTTTATTTATTTGTTTTTATATGGTGCCAAGAATCGAACCCAGTTTCTTGCCTGTGATAGGCTAGTGCTCTACCTCTGAGCTACAACCCCAGTCCCAAATATAACTCTTGATTGCCTCCTTGCCATCAGTCTACATACAAATCTATAGGTTATTATATGAATGCAGCATCCATAACTGTATAATGTGTATTATAGAAATAAAAATTGCTAACACAGGACACTCAATGTGTGCCAGGTATTATTCTAACTACATTGTACATAGCTATTTTGATTCCCAAACATCTCTAATGAAGTGGATCCCATCATTATCCCCATCTTGCTAATGAAGAAACCAAGGCAGAGGGAGGTGTACAATTTGTCCCAAACCATAGAGCCAATAAACAGTAGAACTGGAATCAAAATCATATAATCTGGCTTCAGAGTCCATCCATGCCCTCTGCACTGGTTTTTTTTGGGGGGAGGATGGGGGGAGTGGTACTAGCAATTAAACATAGTTCTACTACTGAGCTGTAGCTACAGGCTTTCTCTCTCTCTCTCTCTCTCTCTCTCTCTCTCTCTCTCTCTCTTCCTTCCTTCCTTTCTTTCGAAATGGGCCTTACTAACTTCTGAGGTTGGCCTCAATCTTGTGATCCTCCTGCCTTAGCCTCCCAAATAGCTGAGATTACAGGCACATGCCACCATGCCCAGCTTCTGTGCCTCTTCTTACATGAAGAAATTCATTGGAAAGGAGAAATTCTGGGTTCTCTCCCATAGTTCCTCCCTCCTGGAGCTAAGAGCTTGGCAGTGATGAACCCAGAATTTCACTTGGTCAGCACTGTGTCATCCTTTCTTTTTAGTCTGTCAGCCTTTAGGTAAAAGGTATATGCCACAGGCCAGGCCAGGTTATACCACTCAACATTGGATTATGCCTCTCTGATTTGTTTATTTTACCTGCCTGGTCCCATGGACATTTGAACATGCAACCCTAGACTCTAAGAAACACAAAGGATTGGAAACTGACATTTGAACTTGAACCCAAGCAATTTTGCTCCCGTGAGGGAGGAACAGTGTCAGGCTTTACCAGCAAGTAGGGTTAAGATGGGTGGAAGCTGGGTCTGGTGTTGTGGTTCAGGGATAGAGTGCTTGCCTAACATGTGTGAGGCTCTGGGTTCAATCTTCAGCACCACGTATAAATAAATGAGTAAAATAAATGTCTAGCAATATCTAAAAAATATTAAAAAAAAAAAAGATGAGTGGAAGCTGCCACATGGGAGTGGAACTTCTTCTCAGTCTCATCCAAGGCAAGAATCTTGAGTCCTGGAAGATTGACGGGGGGTCACAGTGTGAGAGGCTGTATTCAGGAATTTGGGTTTTGGGTTTTGGGCAGTTTTCCCCTAATGGCAGATTTGACTTACCTTTGTGTATCTTCATCTGTCCTTCATTCCAAGTCCTGCACATGAGACCAGGACTCTTCAAAGGTGGCTTCTGTTCCCTCTGCATCTTCTCACTGTAGCCAGGTCTGAATTACAGGAACACGTGCCCCTGGTGCACATCAAGGCTCCCTGCAAATACCCAGGAGATCATGAAGAGGAACCTGGAAGCTTCTTCAGCAGCAGCAACTGGACTTGAGTCCTTGCTCCAATGTGGCAGCTGACTTAGTTCTTTGAGAACAGCTCAGGTGAAAAATAGTCAGTTGATTCTTGGTATTCATGGGGCATTAGTCCCAAGACCCTCTGAAATATGAAAATCCAAGAATGCTCGGGTCCTATATGTAAAATGGTGCAATATTTGCATAGAAACTAGCGTATCCTCTTGAATACTTGCAATCATCTCTAGATTACTTACAATACTTAATACAATGTAAATGCTAAGTAAATAGGTATTATATTGCATTGCTTAAGGAATAATAACAAGAAAAAAATTCTACATGTTCAGTAGAAATGCAATTTTTTTTTCAAATATTTTTGATCTATAGTGGGCTTAACCTGCCGATGTGGAATCTACAGGTAACAGAGTACGGATTATACACCGTAGTAACTATGAATGCAGAGGTAGGAGCAGGAATGCCAGACCCAAAACTTGACTCCCCTTCTATCTATTTGTGTCACCTTGGGCAAGTCCTTAACACCATGGTGCCTCTATTTCCTTCACTTCTAAGTGGAACTAATAGTAACACCTAACTTGACAAGTTGTTGTGAAGATTAATTCTGTTGATCTAAATAAGAAGTTAGAATAGTTCCTGATGCATAATAAGTGTTCACGAAAGATTAGTTTTTACTGTGTTTTGTTGCATGTAAATCTGCCACTCCAATGCCTAGATGTAGTTCCTCCATCACTGACCTCTGATTCCTTTGGTCGATCTCCCCCTCTCCTGATTACCTTCCTCTGGGCTGGAGACAAAGGAAGGACAAGAGCCCTCCCTCCCAGCCTTACTCCTCTCTTGAGGCTTTGTGAACTAATGATAACTGTACAGGTTGGACTCAATTAAGATGAGATCTCAGAGCAGATGCTGCTGTGTGCAGAGGCTGGAGTAAAAGAATTGGTTCCAGAAGGCTTGGGACCTGCTTGTTGAAGATGCTAATTGGTTTCTCGCTGGTAATTTTTCACCCCTAAGTGAACAAGAAAGAGTCTCATTTGCTTCGCAGGTGCACTGGCCAGTATCTGTGTCCTGGGAGAAGAGAAGATTGTCTTTTCTTTCCTCTCCAAAAGGAACATAATCTCATTTGTCCCAGTCAAAGACTTAATTCCTGGCAGTGCTTCAGAGTTATGAGGGGATAAAAGTCACCCCTAAAACTACACAAGGGCCAGGCATTGTAATCCCAGTGACTCAGGAGACAGAGGCAGAAGGATCACAAGTTTGAGGCCTGCCTAGGCACCTTAGTGAGACTCTGTCTCAAAATATAAAAGGCTTGGGGCCTAGGTCAGTGGCAAAGCTCCCCTGGGTTTCAATAAAAATAATAATAATAATAATAATAATAATAATAATAATAAACAAGGCTCTGTCTCTTGCATGCTCTTGAGAAGTCCAAGGGCCATGGAAACTTGGGTAGATTTGATAGTCATTTATCACTGAGGAGTCTGAGGCAGGGACTGGGGATAAAATTCTAGCCTCAGAAACTGAGAAGAGCTTAGCTCTCAGTGGGACGGATCAAGCTAAATGAGACCAAAGGTCACTGTAAGAATGTTTCCCCCTTAGAATTCTTTTGTCCACTGTGTATACGTCTATTATTGCAGCATCATGCTGGACCACATAAATCTGGTTATAAGATTGTGTCCGTGAGGAGAGGGGCTTTGTCTCATACATAACATTAGTAAACACTTACAAATCACTTAACTCCATGCCAGACCCTTTTCTCTTTGCTTTACATATATTAACTTATTTAATCCTTACAGCAATCCTGTAAGACAGGAGCA
Source organism: Glaucomys volans (assembly GCA_020662805.1). Classification (NCBI taxonomy): domain Eukaryota; kingdom Metazoa; phylum Chordata; class Mammalia; order Rodentia; family Sciuridae; genus Glaucomys; species Glaucomys volans. Next base: position 59,969 of record JAJEJO010004364.1, read on the forward strand.
ATTACTATTCCCATTTTATGGTGGAAGAAATAGAAAGGCAGAGGTCACATGTAGACTGAACTCAGAAGCCTGAGAGTCCCACACCTCTGTTCTTCTTCTGTCTCCAAACCCTAACACAGTATGGGCTTAATGCATTTTATTGAACTAAGGGGCAAAAAAAGTGGTGATGCTGATGCTACAAGGATATAATACAAAGTGCTCCATAAATATTTGCTTAAGAAATGACCAGCCAGAGACTCTGCCAAGAAGATGACTGCTTTAAAGCCTCGTTCCTACAACAGCAGCTGCCACCACCTAGAGGGAACTCCAGGAAGCGGGAGGAGACCATCAGAGGAGCTGCCTCGCATACTTGTCACTGCAAATCAATCTCTGAGCTGTAGCTTGGCACCCTAATTTGGGGCATTTGAATCTACTCTAACATCAGCCCTCCTTTCTTTCTTCTTCCTCTCTTCCTCTTCTTTTTCTTTTATCCTTTTTCCAGGGCTGGGATTTGAACCCAAGGCCTCATGCATGCTAGGCAAGCACTATAGCACTGAGCTACATCCCTGCTCCTTTTTAAAAAAAAATAATGTTTTTATTTATGCTCTATAATTATACATAATAGTGAGATTTATTGTAACATATTCATACAGGCACATAACATAAGTTTCTCCATTTCATTTCCCAGTCCCCTCTTTTCCCTCCCCTCTCCTCGCCCCAATTCCCCTTCCTCTTCTCTACTGGTCTTTCTTCTACTTATTTATTATTTTAATTGGCACATTATAATTACACAAAAAGTGGGATTCGTTGTGATGTATTCATACATAGCATATAGCAAAATTTTATTTCCATTCTCCTCCCCTCTTCTCTACCCCTTGGTATTCTTCCTCTACTATGCCCCTTCTGTTTTAATGAGGTCCCATTTTTTTATTCCCTTTTCCCCTTCTAACTACTGTATATGAGAGAAAATATTCAACCCTGGACTTCCTTTCAGCCTTTCTTTCCATTTTTTTTTTTTATTTTTATGCAATACTGGGGATTGAACCCAGGGTTGGTAGGTTGGTATACCATTGAGCTACAACCCCAGTCTTTTTTTTTTTTTTTTTGATACAAGGTCTCAACAAGTTGCTCACTCTGTCCTTGAACTTGTAATCCTCCTTCCTCAGACTCCTGAATTGTTGGGATTACTGGTATACACCACCACACTGGTCTCCTCCGTTCCATTCTTATTTTCACCACCTCTATTCAATGACCGACTATCTCCCTCTCAACTATGAATTAATAACTGATCTCACCTCTTTGAACTTCAGACTCCTTTGTAGATTGCTGCTAAATTAATCTTCCTAGAACACAATTCTACTTAAGCAACAATTTTGCATTCCTCAGTGCCTTCCAAATCCTGTTAAAATCCTCAGAGTGGCATTCTCATCCTTTCACACTCAAATGCCTTGCAGCCTCATTCCCCCTTTTCTCTCTGGTACCTGAAGCCCCACCATTCCCTGGTCTCAAATGTACTCTTGCATATCTACATCATAGATCAGACTTTTTCAACCTAGTGTCTCTGGCTCTAGGCACCTGTGGTCAGGGAGGATAATAGCAGAAGCACATTTAAAGTCAGGCAGATCTAGGATTTGATTCTCTTCTTGGTCACTTGGAGCTGCAAGAACTTGGGCAAGTTATTCAATCTCTCTGAGTCTTAGTTTCTGAACCAACAAAAGAAAAATAATCATTGCTAAGTGTGGAATCACTCATTCATTAATCTCAGTTACTCAGGAGACTGAGGCAGGAGGCTTGCAAGTTCAAGGCCAGCCTGGGAAACCTATCAAGATGCTGTCTCAAAAAAAAAAGAAAAAGAAAAGAAAAATCATCACACAAATCTTGCAGGATCATTGCGAGATTTGAGAAAATTCATTTTGTGAACTCTACAAGTATTTGTTGAGCATCAACTATGTGACAGGCATCATTTGGAGGCACAATGTACAAAACATGGAGCTGACCTTCCAGAGAAGATAGAGTGGAGATATGAAACAAATAAATATTTATAAAGCACCCAGTGTATGTCTGGCACTCAGTAAATGGTAATTGATTTTCTTTTCAAATATTTCAAAAGAGCAACAATAGATAAACATTTTTCTATACAAGATGTTAGACAGAAATGTTGTTTCTTCATTTCAACTGGAAAACTTCAAGTTCCTTGAAGGAGGGACAGTATCTTGTCTGTCAATGCACAATTAATATATTTCAAGTACCAGGCAGAGCTCCATACAGACAGCAGGTGCTGAGCACTTGTTGGATCAATGGTGACTAATGAATGATGGTCAGGACTTTAAAGCAACAATTTTATTGTCTTATCAACAATAAATAGTTTACTTAATAAATCTACTTTAACAGTTGTGTTAGTCAGATTTCTGTTGCCGTGACAAAATACCCGAGAAAAATCAAAAGGAAGGAAGACTTATTTTGGCTCACAGTTTTAGAGGTTTAAGTTCAGAGTCACTTGGCCCCATTGCTATTTGCTTGTGGGTGAAGCAGAACATCATGACAGGAGTATGGTGCAGCAAAGCTGCTCACTTCATAGCAGCTGAGAAGTAGGGGGAAAGAGAGCGAGAGAGAGAAAGGAAGGGACGAGGTATACCCTTCCAGGGCACGCCCCCAGAGACTCACTTCCTCCAACTAGGCCTCAGCTGCTACAAGTTTCCACCACCTCCGATTATGCACCATCAATGGTTAATCCATTGATAAAATGGATCCTCATGACTCAGTCACTTCCCCAAAGGCCCACCTGTGAACATTGTTGCATTGGGGACCACCAAGCCTTAACACATGAGACTTTGGGAAACATTTTACATCCAAACCACTCCATTAGGCATACTTTTTCAACTGTATGGCCATTTCAAAAATAGAAAGTTACTTTTTGAGAGAGATGCCTTTAGGTGCAGGGGAGCACCGTGCTGCCCGCCTCTGCTCCTGACTCCTGGCTATCCTTTCTTGCCAAGGAACAAGTCAGTCAGGAAGCCGGGCCGCAGCCATAACTTTTTTTTTTTTTTTTTTGGTACTGGGGATTGAACCCAGGGGCACTCGACCACTGAGCCACATCTCCAGCCCTATGTATTTTATTTAGAGACAGGGTCTCACTGAGTTGCTTAGGGCCTCACTAAGTTGCTGAGGCTGGCTTTGAACTCGAGATCCTCCTGCCTCAGCCTCCCAAGTGCTGGGATTACAGGCGTGCGCCACCACGCCCAGCAGTCATAGCATTTAAAGACACCAGGAAGACGCCCGGGGAACCAGAGGTGGCGATTCATCGAATTAGAATTACCCTCGCCAGCCGCAACGTGAAATCGCTCGAGAAAATGTGTGCTGACTTGATCAGAGGCGCAAGGAAAAGAATCTCAAAGTGAAAGGACCTGTTTTCATGCCTTCTAAGACTTTGAGCATCACTATACGAAAAACACCTTGTGGTGAAGGTTCCAAGACTGGGATCGTTTCCAGATGAGAATCCACAAGCGACTCATTGACATGCACAGCCCTTCTGAAATTGTTAAACAGATTACTTCCATCAGTATTGAGCCAGGAGTGGAGGTCGAAGTCACCATTGCAGATGCCTAAGTCAACTGTTTTAATAAATTGATTATCAGTTGTTAAAAGAAAAAGAAAAAGTTCAGACGCCCCCAAATCATAGCTCCTGGAAAGCCCTTCTCTGCCATCTTTCTTTACTGATGTCCTCTTCTCCTTTTAAGACCTAGCTCAGATTCCCCTGATTGATGATATTTTTCTGATTCCATCTGCCATGTGTGCCCTGTCTGTGATGAACGTCCAAAGCTCACTGCACCTGTCTTCCAATGCAAGTTTCATAGTATAACCATCTGAAGGTCAACTTTGCCTCACTTGTAGGCCACAAACCTTGGAGGCCTCTGTCATCTCTGTACCACCAAGCAACTAGCACAATCCCTTGCTTTTAGAATATGCTGTAAAACTGTCCCTCCCTCCCTCCCTCCCTCCCTCTCTCTCTTCCTTCCTTCCTTCCTTCCTTTCTTTCTTTCTTTCTTTCTTTCTTTCTTTCTTTCTTTCTTTCTTTCTTTCTTTCTTTCTTTCCCCCTTCTCCATCCTCCCTCACACATAAGTGACTGGCTCACTCTTCGCTGCCTCTCAGCCCCAGGCCATGGCAGCCTTTCCCACCAGACTTCTTTCCTCTTATTCCAGAATCAGATGGGCTGGACTCCACAGACCCAGTCATTAAGTTCCAACAGAAGAGGTGGCTGCTTAGGCCAAGGAACTGCAAAAATTTTGTGTGTCAGGATGTAGGCTCTGAGTCAGACTAAGGATGTTCTTATTTTAACTCTATGTTCATCTCTTTTTATCTAAAACACTTTTTAAATTGACAAATCAAAATTATATCTGTGCCGGGCTCAGTGGCGCAGGCCTGTAATCCCAGCATTTGGGAGGCTGAGGCAGGAGGATCCCAAGTTCAAAGCCAGCCTCAGCAACTTTGCGAGGCCCTAAGAAACTCAGTGAGATCCTGTCTCTAAAGAAAATACAAAATAGGACTGGGGATGTGGCTCAGTGGTGGAGTGCCCCTGGGTTCAATCTCCAATACCAAAAAAAACCAAAAAAACAAAAAAAACCACTATACATATCTATGGAGTACTATGTGATGTGTGTGTGTGTGTGTGTGTGTGTGTGTGTGTGTGTTTGCGCATAGGCACACACACACTGTATTTACATTCATCTGTTACTGTGCTCTTGGGTGATTTATTTTACCTCTCTGGGCCCCAGTTTCTTCATCTGCAAATTAGGGAAAATAAACAACAGTATAGGGAATACCTATTTTATAGTGTTGTTGAAAGAATTAAAGGGGTTAATGCTTGTAAAAGTCTTTGCATAAAACCTACTATGTGATAAGCTTTCAAGAATCATTAGCTGGGGGCTAAGTTTGTAGCTCAGTGGTAGAGTGCTTGTCTAATGTGCAAGGCACTGGGTTTGATCCTCAGCACCACATAAAAAAAAATTTTAAATTAAAAAAATTTTTTAAAAAGAATTGTTAGCTATAACTATAATTCAAGGACATTCAAAAGTCTGCAAAACCCAAATGTCATTCACCACTTGCTAGCTGGTTGAATTCTACAGTTAGAATGAGGGCTACAAGAGCAATGGAGTCCACCAACCAGGGACTGAGGCTCTGAAACCAGGAGCCCAAATTAAACTTCACCACCTTAAAAAAAAAAAAAAATGTGGGTTTAGCTCACATGCTGCTCCCTACTTATCAGCAGTGTAGCTTTGGGTAAGACCCTTAACCTGAGGCTCTATTTCCTCATTTTTAAAATAGGGATAATGCTCCCTCTTAAGGATACTATGAGTGAATATTTAAGTGAATAATATGTATAAGCTACTTAGGATGGTGCCTTCTACACAGTAAATGCTCAATGTAACAATTAATGATGTGACTACCATACCATCCTGTCCTCCAAGAACCTTCGACCTGGTTCATAAGGCTAATGATTATGTAAGCGCTGGCAGTTTACAGAGCACTTTCTCATTTGCCACTCTGTGAGGTACATGTGATCAGCCCAGTGTGTAATTGAGGAAACAGGTTTGCTTAGCCCAAGTGACTCACAAAGGTCACACTATCAGCAAGTGGCTGAGTCAGGATGAGAAGATATGTCCTCTCCACCAGGCAATGCCCCTGATCCCCAGGGAAGAGATTTTGAGAGGTGACAGGGGACAAAGGACCCAGGAATCCTGATGAAGAAAGCACAGAAAGCAGCTAAGAGAGTGGAGGAAGGAGACAGCAGGATGCCAGTAACAAGTCCCTCCTCAAATTTCACCTTGCCTCCAGAGAAAGGCTGGAAGAGCCTGCAGAGAAAGCCCAGGGGAGAGGTCTGGTCTGCAGGATTCCCCTTCTCCTCCCTTTTCCTGCCTTCCCCACCCCATTTTTATCAAAAGGCAATTAAGCCCCTTTCTTTCAACTGTCTGAGGAGGTTGCATTTGTGATTCATGTCTTTTAATTTCAGGTCTGCATTTTCCTGCCATTTCTAGCAGCTAATGAATCCTCTCCTAATTAGAGTTTTACAGTCACCTATAATTAGGCCCATTTAGTGCTTTTGAATAGGATACTTTTAACCTATTTCGCCTTGTAATTAGGGACATCCACTCAGGTGTGTGTACACAGGAAGCAGGCACAGGTGAAGGCAGAGGGTTAGGGCTGTGTTAAGGGTACTATGCATCTGCATATATAGACTCTCATACATACATATGTACACAAATATTCATACACAGAACTGCCTGCAGGTTTACACAGACACGAAGCAGGCAGAGGGGAGAGGATAAGAGTGGGTAAAAGTCACATACACATATGCACACACACACACACACACTCACACATGGGACTGCACACTTGTTGGGTACCTACATGGGGTGTCTGTGAATGTGAGAGCTGCACTATTCCTTTGTTTACATACTGTCCGGTGTGGTTTTAAGGGAGAGCATTAGCTATATGCTTATAGTAGTGCCCTCTTATCTGCAGTTTCAGTTACCATAGTCAACCTCAGTCCAAAAATATTACATGGAAAATTCTAGAAATAAAAATTCATAATTTTTAAATTTCATGCCATTGCTAGTAGTGTGCCATCCTGCCCTATCCCATCCAAGATGTGAATCACCCCTTCATCCAGTGTATACATACTGTATATGCTACCTGCCCATTAGTCACTTAATAGCTATACAGCCTATCAGCTTGTTGGTAACCATATCACAGTGCTTCTGCTCAAGTAACTCCTGTTTTATTTAATAATAACCCTAAAGAGAAAAAGTGGGGATGCTGGCAATTTTATCATAGTATATTGTTCTACTTGTTCTACTTCATTATTGATTATTTCAGTTAATCCCTCACTGTGCCTAATTTATAAGTTAAACTTTATCATAGGTATGTATGTATAGGAAAAATACTGGTATATGCGGTGTTTAGTGCTATCCACAGGCATCCCCTAGAGATTCAGCTGTATTCCCCATGAATAAGGGGGACTGATATAATTGTGAAAAGAAAGTGTTTGTGTACAGAATTTAGTGTGTGAACATGTTAAGGAAAGGAAGAAGGAAGCAGAAAATTGATGTGTTTCCCTTATTCTTTTCAGGAAAAGAATTAATTTTAACAGGTAATGCATGCACATAATTGCAAATTCAAAAGGTACAAAAAGATATGCATACATTGAAAAAAATTCTCCCACCTATCCCTGACCCCAACCACCCAGTTCTCTCAAAAAGGCAAACTATATTATCAGAGATATTCTTTGCCTACAGAATATATATTATAAATATCTTTTTCATAGCAATAATATTTTCTGAAAAATATTTTTTTTGAAACTTACTTTTTATTTTAAAATACACTATTGTCTGTTGTTGGTGACAGTCTTAGTTTTCCACAGTTTTCCACATGTGTATGTAAGAGCTTTATCTGTCTTTTTAAGGGACTACCTAGTGTTTTGTGTTCAGACCACTATTGCTTAATTAGCAATACTCTTGTAAAGTAAAAAGGTTTCTTCCCATTTTATAAAACACACTTTTTTCTCATTTCCATCCTAAAGGAGCTTAGTTCTCTCTTGAAGCTTATTGAGAGAGTTCAGGCAAGTCTAGACCCTGAGAACCCAAGAGAAGAATTCCAAGTGGGCGCCAGGGTAGGAGGATGGGAAGTTGGGTAAAAGATCTGCCTTAATGAGGACGAGACTGCTTACACAATTTTTATTGTAGGATGCCAGTGATCAAAAGTGCCTGAAATTCCTCTGCTTGGTTATACAGGTGGTCTTGATGGTCCTCATGGTCCTTAGGATGATTGAACTTAATGATTTTTGGCTTTATAGGGAGAGAGCCATGTGTGCTCAGTAGAAACTATACTTCAAATCTGACTTTGACTCCACCCACCCCCATCCCAGGTTAGCAATATGTGGGATGATGTTCTCTTGAGATGCACCCTACTCATCACAGGATAATGATTTGTGTGCACTAGAGGGCATAGGTTAGGAGGTCCCAAAGAATATGAGCTTTCCAGTTGCTCCACATCTTCACTAACACTTAGCATTGTTTGTTTTTCATTATTCTGGCTGGCCATGTAATGATTAATTCGGCAAATGTTTGAATCCCCAATGCTATTGTTAAATAGCACCTAAAACCCCGTCTAGCACAAAGTAGCACTTGATAAATATTCGTTGACTTATTTACTAGGTGGTGGGGATACAAAACTCAGTGAGACATGGATTCTGCCCTCAAGGAGCTTAAAAATACGTCGGTAGGGAAAGAGTAACAATCAGCACATAAATAATGATTACATGGTAGAAAAATAATAAGGGCCATAAAGAGGATTCATTGGAATTCAATGGACAAGTCAGAGGCCAGAGAAAATGTTTTTCCATTTAGAAGATGAATTGAGGGAAACTTCCTAGAGCTGGTGGCACTCGAATGGGTTATGTAAGAAGGAATTAGGATTTAGACAGGCAGGGTGATGGAGAGCAGTGGCAGTTGCTAATGCTCCAAGCAGACAGATGAACACGAGCAAATGATGGGGGTACTCCTCAGATAAAGAAGAAACTTTACCTTAGCAGTGAAGTTTCTGTGCTAGTAGAGAACTTGCAAGGACTGCAAATTAGTAGTGACTTCATGGACATATTTGATGCCCACAGATACTTTGTTTGGTTTATTCAATTGTTTTTTAAGTTTAAAGTTGAATGCATGAGGCATGGATTTTCCAACTTGTTTGATCAACACAACTTCCTGTTGGCATAAATCACTCTTCATTCTCTTCAGGTTATCCACCTGACATCAGAAGGACTTGTGTTTGAGGCCATGGAATTCAATCCCTTTCTTTGTTTTGCTGATAAGAAAACCAAAGCTCAAGAAAGCTAAGTGACCCTTGAGGAAGCATTGAGAGCTAATGGTGGTATTCCCACCTAAATCCCAGCCTCCACATGTCCTGTCCAAGCTTTCTTTGCAGAGAGGCTGACTGACCAAGGCATGCAATCACTCTGATTGGGAAGCAGGTAAACCCATTTTGACTCTACATTTGTCTATGTTTGCTTTTCTTGGAAAGAAGTTTTCATAAAGGAAAAGGGAAGTAGCCCAATGTTTCCAAAGAAGTCAGAGGTTAACGTGATCTGTTTATCATTTTGCCTAATCCTGAGTTGAGGCCCTCAGTGGCAAGACATTTCTTAATTAAATTCAAAAGGAAGTAGAGTGACTCTTTCTCAGGAATGCAACTGCTTCCTAAAGTCAACCTGACTCAAAGCAATTTTTAAAATGGGGCCACAGTAGACTCAAGTGTGCCACCTGGTGGCCTCCATCAGCACAGGTGGAAAAGAAAAGGGATTGAAGATGTTTCAGGTGTCTGGGGGGAAGATAATGAAACAGTTCCAGGAAAAAAAAACCAAAAAACCTGATATTGGGGATTGAACCCACTGGCGCTTAACTACTGAGTCACATCCCAAGCTCCTTTTATTTTTTATTTGGAGACAGGGCCTCATTAAGTTGCTGAGGCTGGCTTTGAACTTGTGATCCTTCTGTCTCAGCCTCCTGAGTCGCATGGGCCGCCGTACCTGGCTCAATATGTTTTTTTACAAATATTGTTCACTTTTTTTTTTTTTTTTTTTTTTTTTTGGTACCAGGGATTGAATTCAGTAGTGCTTAACCACTGGGCAACATCCCCAGCTCTTTTTTGTATTTTATTTAGAGAACAGGGTCTCACTGAGTTGCTAAATTGCTGAAGCTGACTTTGAACTCTCAATCATCCTGTCTCAGCTTCCCAAATTGCTGGGATTACAGGCCTGTACTGCTGTGCCCGGCAACATTGTTCACTTTTAAAAACGCATGTTGATGGACTAGAGTTGTGACTCAGTGGTACAGCGCTTGCCCAGCCTATGTGAGGCACTGGGTTCAATTCTCAGCACCACATATAAATAAATGAAAAATAAATATCTATCCACATCTAAAAAATATTGTTAAAAATGTGTGTTGACTTTGTTACAAAATTAATAGCTTAACTATGATAAAAGAGGTGGGGAAAAGAGAATTATCTTACACTACTTTGGAAAGCTATTTTACTATATGCTCTAAGGGTAATGAGTGCACAATATTACTTTATTTAGTAAATTTGGGTATTTCCAGAGCATAGGTTAGAAATTGTGAAACTGCTGTTTCATCCATGTTGAGCCAATAAGAAAATATATTATGAATAATAAGCTCCAGGTTTTTACTCTCAGAGAAGCATTCAACCAATAAATGTAGAAGGAATGATAGAAATAGAAAGTCACCCATTGCAAATGTCACAGTAATAATTGTTTCAAGGAAGAATCAGTGCATGCTAAAATTCTTGAGTGAAAATATGCATAGAGGGGCTCCATTTGTAGTTCAGTGGTACAGTGCTTGCCTGGCATGTGTGGAGAACATGGGTTTGATCCTCAGCATCACATATTAGTTAATTAATTAATTAATTAAAGGTCCATCAACAACCCCCAAAATACTTTAAAAATATGCATAGAAACATATTTACATAGACTCAGAGTAACTTTCCAAAGGTGATTATTAAGTGTGTGTGTGTGTGTGTGTGTGTGTGTGTGTGTGTGGTATTCACCCCAGGGCCTCACTCATGCTGAGAAAACATACTACCACTGAGCTACAGTCTGCAGAGTTAAAGCATTGCACATGTTTGCAGCTGCTGAATTTGACAGATGGGATTCCATAAACAATAAAGACATTCTCTTTATACAAGATTGCATTTATTTTAGTAATAATATGGAAGTAAGAACAAAAGTAAAAGTGATAGGTAAAAGAGAAAGAGAAGAAAATACATCAACACATCAGGGGAAACATCAACATCTGAGGTCATACAGCTGGAGAGTCCCAGGGCAGCTTTTCAGGGTCCTGACTGGGAAGTCCTGGGTACAGTGTCCTCTCCATGAGTGAGACTCCAAAATCTTGTTCCCAGTGGGGTTCCTTGAATACAAGTTAGAACACAGAAAGCTCTGTTCTAACAACCTGAGTGATCTACTGATCCCCTCAAGGACACTTCATTCCCTCAAGGACTGGCCAGATCTCCAAAGACAGGAGTAATAGCTTTGAGATAAGTGAATGATTCTGTGTTGCTGTGAGTGAGCCAAAGCTAATGATATGTCAGCATTCTTTAGATGTTCCATCAAGGATGTGCAAAGGTGATGGCAGGCACAAGGACAGGGAAGTTCTTTAATACTTTTCTTAGCCCTTTACATACCCAGTCCTTTCTATTTTTATTTTGAGACAGGGTCTTGATAAATTGCCCAGTCTTACTTAGAAGGTGCGATTCTCCTGCCCCAGCCTCCTGAGTAACTGGCATTATTATTAACGTGCACCACCGTGCCCAGCATGAGGATTATTAATTACAGTGAGAACAGTGATAACTTCACAATGAAGACACCTGGAAGATACCACCTTGACCAAGTGACCAAAGTTTCTATCACCAGGAATGAAACAAAGAGCATGAGCTTCCTGATATGATGCATTAAGAAAGACATGGCATTACTTCTTCAGTATCCTCTCCAAAAATGCATAACCCGAATTTAATCATGAGAACACACAAACCCAAATGGAGGGATATTATGCAAAATAACTGGCCAGTGTACTTCAAAAATATCAGCATTGAATCATAGATCATAAGAAATACATTATAGGTATAGGTAAAGAAAAATCAAATGAGGTCTGTCATCAATTAATAGAGTAGGCATATCGACTTCTAAGTTGTACAGTTGTACTGTGGCTATGGGACAAGTTAATATTTGGGAAATTTAAGTAAAGAGTGTATAAGAATTCTTTGTATTTTTTCTGTAAGTCTTTTTGGTAAGCCCAGCAGTAATTTTAAAAGAAAAGTTTAAAAAACTAAGCAAGAATTATTGATCATCAAAAAAATTATTGATCATCTACTGTGTGTTAGGAACTTTATCACAATATAATTTCTCAAGAAATATGTAACCTGTACATTAGAAAAATTGTGAATGATATCAATCACAAATCGGAGCATTGTCCTTTTACCAGAAACCTAAAAGTTCTTCTTGTATATCTCACGTATTTGTATCTTAATTAATTGATTTATTCATTCATTGATTTTTTTTTCTTCGATACTGGGGATTGAACCCAGGGTTGTGGAGGCTGGTCTTGAACTCAAGATCCTCTTGCATCAGCCTCCAGAGTCACAGGGATTAAAGGTATACACCACTGCACCTGACTTATTGACTTTTTTAAATTAATGGACTCTGGACCATGTGGTGGCATATCCTGTAATCCCAGCAATTTGAGAGGCTGAGGATTGCAAGTTCGATGCTAGCCTCAGCAATTTAGCAAGACCTTGTCTAGGAAAAAAGTGGGGGTGGAGGGAAGAGCAGGTTGGGGATGTAACTAGCTCAGTGGAAGAGCATCCGGGGTGCCAATCATAAACAGAAAGAAAAGACTATGGGGTAGACCTCATGCTGGCACAGCAACAAAGAGTAAACCAGACATGATCCTCATCAGCAAACTAAAAGCCACATGGGAATTTAATTCAAGAATCAATTACAATACAGTATTGCTTTGGTTTGAATATGAGATGTCCACCAAAGCTCCTGTGTTCATGCAGGAACGTTTTGAGGTGAAATGGACTGTGAGAGCTGAAACCTAATCAGTCCCTCCTGGTTTGAATGAATTGATTAGGTGGTAAGTGTAGGCAGGTGGGGTATGGCTAGAGGTGGGTCACTGTGGGCATGCCCTGGAAGGGTTCATCTTCCCTGTAGCCCCTTCACCCTTTTTTTCTCTCTCTCTGCTTCCTGGCTGCCTTGAGGAGGCCCTTCTGCTACCATTTGCGACCTCATCTTGGGCCCAGAGAAATGAATTCAGCCATCCATGGACTGAGACCTCTGAAACCATGAACCAATATAAACTTTCCCTCCTCTAAGTTGTTCTTGTCAGGTACTTTGGTCCCCAAAATGCAAAGCTTACTAACACACATGTAATTAAGTGCTCCGATGTGCTAAGCAATTCAAGGTAGCATAACATAATACTTAGCTCAAACTCTAGAGCCACACTATCTCAGTTCAAATCAAGTCCCTACTACTGGCTAGGTGACTGTGAAAAAAAAGACAGTCTTTCTGTGCCTTGATTTTCTCATCTGTACAATGAGAGTGACAATAGCAATACCTACATCATCTGGTTGTTGTGAAAATGAAATGAGTTGACTATGAAGTACTGAGAACAGTGCCTGGAACTTCATAAGCAGTATAAAATAAATGGACACACATGGGTGGTGGTGGGGGGTATCAATCCTAAATACATGGAGAAGAGAACTATTTAGGGAAGAAAATGTTCCAGATTAAGTGACATGTAAGCTGAGACCCATAAGACAGAATGGTTAGCCTTTGCAAAGGCCCAGAATTAAAATAGGGCAAGGAGATTTACAAAACTGAAAAGTGTAAGTGACCAGAGCCAGGAATGGTGAGAAATGATGTTAAAGAGATTGTTAAGTAGGCACCAGATCCTGCAGGATCTGTGAAGCTGAGGAAAGGAGTCTGGACCTTACCTTTAAGGCAATTGAAAGTCTGGCAAGACTGAGGTCAGAGGATCATTAAGGCAGCAGGGCAGACATTCACAGGGCACCCATTAGAGCCAGGATAGTCAGTTAGGTGGCTTTTGTGATGATCCAAGCAGGAGATGGTGGCAGGTTGGACAAAGAAGTGCACAGATTTGAGATATTTAGCAGACTGAATCAGTTTGCTTTTCACTAAGATATGAGCACTGAGAGGAGAAATTTTTAGCAGCTGTATGGAGATACAATGCACAAACCATGCAATTCATTCCTTTAAGATGTACAATTCAAAACCTTTAATATACTCACAATTAGCATCCATTACCACAATCAAGTTTAGAACACCCCAAAACAAAATCCCACATCCAACAATGTCACTCCATATTTCTCCCCAAATGGTCTCCCCAACTCCACTAACCTTAGGCAACCACCAATCTACTTTCTGTCTACATGAATTTGTCTATTATGGACATTTCACATAAATAAAATCATGCAACATGGTCTTTCATGACTGGCTTCTCTCACTTAGCATCACACTTTCATCTACGTGGTAGCATGTATCAGTGCTTTGCCCCTTTTATGGTTGAATAAGATTCCACTGTATGAATATAACACATTGTTAAAATCCATTCATTAATTGGTGGGTATTTGTTGATACTTCTTCGCTGTTATGAATAATGCCACTATGAACATATGTGTACAAGTTATGTGGAAGTATGCTTTCATTTCTCTTGGGCATGTGCTAGGACTGCAATTTCTGGGTCATATGGTAACTCTATTTGCTTCTTTAGGACCCATAGAACAGTTTTCCAAACAGTACCATTTACATTCGCACCAGTGTGTGAGAGGATTTCAATTTTTCAACATCCTTGCTAACACTAATATCTTATTATAGTGATCCTAGCTGGTATGAAATGGCATTTCATGTGGTTCATTTTGTTGTTTTTCTTGTGATGCTTTTTATTGTGATTCCTTGATGACTGATGTTGAAATTTTTTTTTTTTTTGTACTAGGGATTGACCCCAAAGGTGCTTTATCCCTGAGCCACATCCCTAGCCCTTTTTATATTTTATTTTGAGACGGGGTTTTGCTAAATTGCTTAGGGCCTTGCTAAGTTGCTGAGGATGTCTTTGAACTTGTGATCTTCTTGCCTCAGCCTCCTGAGTCTCTAGGATCACAGGCCAGCACCACTGCACCGGCAGTATTGAACATCTTTTCATATGCTGTTTGGCCATTTGTGGATCTTTGAAGAAATGTCTACTATCCTTAAATAGGATATCTATTTAAGGGGTTATCTTTTTATTATTTGATTGTAAGAGCTCTTTACATACTTTTGATATAAATTCCTTCTCAGATACACGATTTGCAAAAACTGCCTCCCATTCTTGGGTCCTTTTCACTTAATTTTTTAATTTTTATTTTATTTTTTAGATGTTGCTAGGGATTGGGCCCAGGGTCTTCTGCAGGCTAGGCAAGTGCTCCACCACTGACCCACATCCCCAGCCTCCTTTCACTTTCCTAATGGGTTCTTTTGACATGCAAAAGTTTTCAATTTTGATGATGTCCCGTTTATTTATGTTTTCTTTTGTTGCTTTTGATTTTGTTATAGCTATCATTAATTAATTCAAGGTTACAGAGATCTATACTCATTTCTTCTAAGAGTTTTATATGTTTAGCCCTTACATTTAGGTTTTTGATCAATGTTAAGTTTTATATATAGTATGAGGTAGGATTCTAAATTCATTATTTTGCATATACATATTCACTTGTCTCCACTGATAGATTTTGATGGGAATCGTGTTGAAATTCTTACAAGGAAATGTGGGGAAGACAATCTAGGAAATGATCATGAGGAAACCTATTAAGAAACAGCAAAAAAAAAAAAACTGTTATCTAAGAGTTTGAGAAGTAGATAGAATAGAAAAAATCCAGGAGAATGTGATATCAAAGAATTCAAGAAAAGTAAAATGTATTGTAGAAAATGGAGAAGTTAACAACATCAAAATTCTGCAAGAACTCAAGCAACAATAAAAAGTGAGAGAATCCACTGAGTTTAATGATGAGGTGGTCTTGGCAACAGGGCAAGAGCAGTGTTGGTGGGTAGGTAGGGGTTCACTCCAGCATCAAGAGCAAAGGAGTAGACTGGGAGCACAGCTCAGTGGTAAAACATGTGCTAGCATATGTGAGGCCCTGGGTTCAATCCCCAGTACCAAAAAGAAAACAGGGGCAAAAAAAAAAAAAAAAAAAAAAAAAAGAGGGGTGGGGGCAGTGGCACATGCTTATAATCCCAGCAGCTTGGGAGGCTGAGGCAGGAGGATCCCAAGCTGAAGGCTAGCCTCAGCAACTTAGTGAGGCCCTAAGCAACTTAGTGAAACGATGTCTGAAAATAAAATATTAAAAAGGGATGGGGATGTGGCTCAGTGGTTAAGCACCCGGGGGTTCAATCCCTGGTACAAAAAAAATAAAAAATACAAAGAGCAAAGGATACAGGCATGGTGGAGCACTCCAGTAATTCCAGCAACTCAGGATGTTAAGGCAGAGGGATTGCAAGTTGGGGGATTGCAATCTCAGCAACTTAGTGAGACACTGTCTCAAAATAGAGTAAAAAGGCTGGTAATGTGACTCAGTGGTAAAGTGCCTCTGACTTCAATCCCTAGTACCAAAGTGGAGGGAGAAAAAGAAAGAAACACATGGCCTAGAATAACTGTGTCCTCCTTCCTTTGTTTCCCCCTCTCTTCCAACCCATCCCATCAGCTCAAGGAACATAAATGCCACTTTACAACCTTTGCAAATGTTCCCCAACTTCTTCCTAACATTAAAGATAGCTACACATGAAACTGAAACCAAGAGAAACTGGGTAAATGTATTGTATCGCCCATGTCTTCATTTCCTGAGGCCTACTGCCTGGTTTTTAAATGGGGCTCACTCAGATTACTTTTAGTCATATGGGTCCAGAGCTGATTTTCTGAACTTGTTTTCAGCACAATAAGGCATTCTCATTCTAAACAACAACAACAAAAAAACCCATCATGCTTTCTTCACCTGCTCAAAGATGCAGCCCCACCATCCCCATCCCCCTAAAAGCTTTCTGCAGCCCACTAAAAATATCCAGTGTTGACAGATGCAAGCTATCAATACAGAGACTCAAGATCCCAGGGTGAGAAGTGGCCAGAGGCGAAGTCTTGATAAACAGCTCAAATTGGCTCTTACTCCACAGGTGACGCCTAGTTTATCTGGGTAATTGTAAAGGGCATTTTACAGCAAATCAATTAAATGAAAATCTTTTAAACCCTTTTTAAATGGGGGAAAAAAGGGAGGGTGGAGAGGGCCAACCTTTGTAAGCTAACAGGTGATTTTAATTGGAACCAGCAGCGTTATACCATGTTTTTGACCCATTCGGTAAAGGCAGAAAAAGAAATCAATAAATTTCCATCAGCATTTGCCCTCCTGGAGTCTTATAAGTAGAATGGAGACACGAACCCCAGTTAATGGCTTCATCAAGCACCTCACTGATTCTCTAACAGAATTAAATAGGTTGCAGGTCTCTCTCCCTTGTCCTCTACCATTGAGATTCAAAAATGCCCCAGTCTTCTGGGTGCTGCTGGGTGACACATTTGGTCCCATCCTTCTCTTTATACACACACTCCCACAACTGTCCTGGGCCCAACCGCCACCACTGTTTGCCTTCTGAAACAGTCCTGGCTCAGAGATGTGAATCCAGACACTGGCCCTTTGCTAAAAGAAAAACACAGACTTTCCAAGTTTTACTCCTGGCAGTAGATCCATAGAGAATTCACGGGGCCTAACAGTTGGGCAGTTTAATTTCAGCCACTTATTAGTTGTGTAATTTTGGATAAATTACTTAACCTTTCTAATGCGCCATTTCCTCATTCTTGTCAGGGAGAATAATGATTCCAACCCCTTGGGTTGTAGTGAGATTAATTATTATTGTATCAATATATTTAATGGTCCACGCAAATATTTAAACCAGCAGTTTACAACAGAAAAATTTTAAATTTTTCTACATCAGTCATAGTAAGTGCAATGCAAAATAAAACGATACTGAGATGCTACTTTTCATCTATCATGCTGGCAAAAATCCCAAATTCAATAGTATATTCTAAGCCAGGCACATCAGCCCACATCTGTAATTTCAGTGACTGGGGAGGCTGAAGCAGGAGGATCTCAAGTTCAAAGCCAGCCTCAGCAATTTAGTGAGGCCCTAAGCAAAACTTTGTCTCTAAATAAAATATAAAAAGGGGATGGGGATGTGGCTCAGTGGTTAAGAGCCTCTAGGTTCAATCCCCAGTACTAGAAAAAAAAAGAAAGAAAGAAAGAAAAAAAATGTGTATTATAGTCAAGTGTAGTGGCACATGCCTATAACTCCAGCAATTCAGGAGGCTGAGACAGGAAGATTATAAGTTTGAGGCCAGCCTCAATAACTTAGCAAGACCCTGTCTTAAAATTAAAAATACAAAGGATTGGGTATAGCTCGATGATTGAGCACACCTGAGTTCAAGCCTGTGTACCCCCTCCCCACAAAAAAGTAATGGTGAAAGAAGCACTCATTCATTGTTTTGGGTGATTTGAAACAGCATCAACCTATTAGAATTGAATTTGAAAATATCTAGAAAAAGTATATGTGCATTTACCCATTGATCCAGAAATACCACTACTAGGAATCTATCCCAAAATGCACCATCAAAAATTCAAAATGACTTATATGCAAGGTAAATCTCTATAGTTTTAGTCATAATTGCAAGTAATTGGAAACAATTAAAATGTCCATCAATGACTGGTTGAATAAAATATGATTATATGCATGCAGTGGAACACCCTGAAATTTCTGAAGTTATGAGACAGAACTATATATGCTGAAATCAAGTGACTTCCAGGATATAGGAGGTGGACAAAATAAGAAGTGGAAAAAAGTATTTATTACAGAGAATGATACCTTTTATGTAAAAAAGAAGAAACATGTACAAATATATATACATAATTGCTTATACTTACCAAAAGAAACAGTAGAAAATAAAGCTAAAGCTAATTAAAATAGGGAAGGACTGGCAGCAACATCATTGGAAGCAAGGTTTCTTTAAATATACCTACATGATTTTGATGTTGGAAACATAAATGTTTTATATATTCACAAATCATAATAAATTAGAGTAACCTCTAAAAACAAAAACTAAAAAGAATCAATTTAATATGTACATAAATTGAATATAAATATACATTTAAAATACATATGTAAATAAAATAATTTTTTTTTTTTTTTTGGAACTAGGGATTGAACTCAGGGACACTCGGCCACTGAGCCACATCCCCAGCCCTATTTTGTATTTTATTTAGAGACAGGGTCTCACTGAGTTGCTTAGGGCCTCGCTAACTTGCTGAGGCTGGCTTTGAACTCGCGATCCTCCTGACTCAGCCTCCCAAGTCGCTTGGATTACAGGCGTGCGTCACCACGCCCAGCTAATAAAATAATTATTTCAAGTGACTTTATTTTTTAATTCTTGATGCTGGAGGTTGAACCCAGAGGCACTTAACCACTGAGCTACATCCCCAAGCTTTTTAAATTTTGAGACAGAGTCTTGCTAAGTTGCTGAGGGTCTAAGTTGCCCAGGCTGGTCTGGAACTTGGAACCCTTCTGCCTCAGTCTCCTGAGTTTCTGGGATTACAGGTGTGTGTCACTGTGCCTGGTTTCAAGTGACTTTAGACCAGACCACAGAAATGGAGGAATGTATTCTAAAGACAAATAGAGTTGAAGAGAGCTTTAAACTTAATTTGGCAGTCTAATTGCTAGTCTTAATGTTCATTTTGTTATTTTAAAATTATTGGGAGATAAAGAGTACAAAATTGCAGTTAAGAGAGGAAGAATAAGCCAGGCCTGCTTGAAATCCCAGCCATTCCAGAGGCTGAGGCAGGAGGACCATAAATTCAAAGCCAACCTGGGCAATTTAGCAAGACTCTGTTTCAAAACTGAAAAAATTAAAAGGACTGGGGATGTACCTCAGTGATTCAGAGACCCCGGGTTCAATTTTCAGCACCAGAAAAGAGGCAGGGCAAGGAGGAAGAATAAGTCACAGCATTTAAGGAGATAGATATGTTAATTAGGTTGATTTAATCATTCCACATGGTATAGACATATCATTGCATACTACATAATCACAATTATAATTTGTACAAGATTAATTAATTCATTACTTTTCTTTTTTGTGGTACTGGTGATTGAACTCAGGAGTGCTCTACCTCCGAGATGCATCCCCAGCCCTTTTTATTTTTTATTTTGAAACAAGATCTTGCTGAATTGCCATTTGTAATCCTCCTGCCTTTGCCTCTGGAGTCACTGGGATTACAGCCTTGCACCACTGCACTAAGTTTAGTTAATCATTTTTTTAAAAATCTAGCCCAAGTAGAAAGTTTCCTTTCTTCCTTTTAACACAGCTGAAAAAAAAAATGCTAAAACTTGGGGGACAAAATGTTTGCTAATATCTCGAAAGTAACAAATGAATTCTAAATCTAAAAAAAGTAGAATTATAAAGTAATTTAAATAATGCAGTCTGTGTGCTAGGTAGGCAATGATGACACATCCCATGTATTCTTCCAGTCCTCACCTCTTGTCACTGAGGGTAATTTTGTCCCTGGTACTCTTACTGCACAACATACACGTCTATTGGACGTGATCTGTCCTGGGAACTTCCCATTTGCAAATTCCACTAGGGGAGTTTTCATATGAGGAAGCAACAGTGTACAGTGTTTGCTATCCTCATTTGTAAAATAGGAATAAAATATAACTTAATTCATAGGATAATGGTGGGGATTCAAGGAGAAAAGCCTGTGTACTATTTAACATAGTTGGCACAAAGTAAGTGCTTGATAAATACTTAATAATTCTTAATAATTCTTAATAATAAACTTAATGATTCTCAGAGTAGTTTTAAGGAGGGACAGGCAAATGGCTCATTCATCTTTGTATCTTCAGAATCTATCAAACTACCTAGTTTCTCGTAGGGGTTCAATAAATGTTCACTGAATGAGTCACTATGTCCAGGGGTCAGGGTGCATGAGGACACCCAGCAGTAAGTCATTTCCCCAGGTCACCATGCCACATGGCCACTTCAAGGCAGAGCTTATAAATCTCTTCAGTGTGCCCTTTAAGTCTGTTTCCTCCTAAGTAAACACATCATACCTGACTGGGCATAAGTCTTGGGGAGAAAGATTCAATCAAAGTTCCAAGTCTGATTCTATTCCAGCCAGAGCCGAGTGAGTGTCTGTTTCTCCTTTTCCCTGGGCCTGTCACAATCTCAACAAATAGGCTTTTAAATTAAGTAGTGATTTGGAATGTAAGTGAGTGCATTTAAGATGATAAGAGACAGAGAGATCCTAATGGCTGAAATATTTGTCATAGCACAAGTAAACGGAGTGTTTCTGGGAGTCACTAATGTAACTAATTTTTTCCAAATCCTCCTCTGCTCTGTGTGAGAAGATGAGGTCAGTGCAGGTTGAGCTCGCCCAGAGTGAGCAGCTGTCGGGGGACTGAAGAGAATACTGATGGATGGATGGCTGTTTTCCTTGGGAAACCAGAGCCTGGTTGTTCAAATTAAGCTGTCGCTACCCAACAACCAGCTGCCGGTTGCTGCAAATGAAAAGGTGGGGAAACAAATGTGCAATTCATAGTGTCTCCCGCGGGGTGGGGGCAGAGATATGTCCGTGGGCTTGGACCCTGTGGTGGGGGGTGTCTGAAGGAAAGATGGAAATAATTGATTGCCCTCTCCTTTCCTCCACCTACTCTTGAATCATTTCTGCAGCAAACCAGAATCATGTCAGTAAAACCTCTTCTTGAGCACTCCTAGAGCTGGGAATCTCACTACCTCCAAAGCAGTCCATGATAATAAAGCATTTTTAGTAGAACTCGGAAGCAACCTCTTCTGTAGCTATGTAGGCATGTTGGTTAGCCATGAAGTGAACTGAAAGCTGTAAAAATATGTGACTACTCGGCAGCAAATGTCCAAAATGGACAGCTTTACTCATTTGGGCTTGGTGCATTGAGTATTTAGGCTTATTCTAATCTTGACTCCATTGCCAACTGTGGTTAACACCTGCAAGTAGGAACAAAAGACTTTTTGGGTTTGTAAAAATGGGGGAATACCCACCCCAGGGCTTCTACAATGCCAAGGCTTGGTGGAAAGGGAGACATGGCCTTTTTACCTATACCTCACTTTAAGGCAGAGCCTCACATTTCAATTTTGACATGTTCTCAAGAATAAATATGCATTTAGCCAGAGAGAAATACTGATAAGATTTGAGATGTCCATCATTCAATTTGAAATGTGTCATTTTGGGACCACACCTTCTGCAGTGCATCCAAAAGGAAATTTTAAAATCAGTTTTGTCTGGGGCAAGTATATGACACTGCATTTTTAAAAAGCCTACATTCATTCTATGTAAGTTTTAAAATATAACACAATTTTTGAAATCTTGATTTGGCATTTCTTAATATCTTGAGAGCCTAAGTAAAATAGTCCAGGAATCTAAAAGGCTCTGTCTGGCCCACTTGTAAGGGTATTGTTGCAACCCAATAACATTAAGGATGAAAGGCTGGGTGCGGTGGCACACACCTGTGGTCCCAGCCAAGAGGCTAAGGCAGGAGGATCACAAGTTAAAAGTCAGCCTGGGCAATTTAATGAGACCCTGTCTCAAAACAAAACAAAACAAGGGCCTGGGAATATAACACAGTGATGGAGGGCTTGCCTTAGCAGCACAAGGCACTGGGTTTGATCTCTAGTAATAGGAGGGGGAAAAAAAGAATATAAAATTAGTGTGTTATAAAAATGGTTTTACATATTATTATGGTTTAGATATGAGGTGTCCTCTCAAAGTTCCTGTTATACAGGAATATTCAGAGGTGAAATGATTAGGTTGTGAGAACTGTAACCAATCAGTCCATCCTAGTTTGAATAGACTGATGGGGTGGTAACTGTAGGCAGGTGGGGAATGGTTGGAAGAGGAGGGTCACCCTGGAAGGGTTGTTCTTCCTGTGGCCTTTCTCTCTCTCTTTCTCTCTCTCTGCTTCCTGACCCAGTTATGAGCTGGGCAGCTTTTTCTGCAAGGCCTTTCTCTCATGATGTGCTGAGACTCAAAGCAATTGAGTCATCAGTCTACGGATTGCAACCTCTGAAACATTGACCCCCAAAAAGACTTTTCCTCCTCTAAGTTGTTTTGGGTATTTTGGTCACATAAATGCAAAAGTTAACTAAAAAACATACCATAGACTAGTCAAACCCAAAGAAACTGAAAATTGAATGGTTATTGCCAGAGAATGGGGGAAGAAAAAATAGGATTTGTTGTTTAATGGGTACAGAGATTCAGTTTTGCAAAAAATGAGAAAGATCTAGAAATGGGTTGCAAAAGGACATGAATGTGCTTAACACTACTGAAGCATAGACTTAAAAATGAATAAAATTGGGCAGGGATTGTGGCTCAGTTGTAGAGCACTTGACTGACATGTATGAGACACTGGGTTCAATTCTCAGCACCACATGTAAATAAATAAATAAAATAAAGGTCCAATGACAACTAAAACAATTTTAAAAAATATTAAAATGGTAAATTTTATTTTACATGTATTTTTCCATGAATAAAATTTTTTAAATCTTTAAAAATGGTTTTGAAAGGTGTTATGTAAATATTAGTGTTGCTGCTAAATTAATGCTACTCAATTGTCTTTAAATATATATTGAGTATCTACTATGTACCACACACTGTGCCCAATAGCTTTATACAATAGGTGGTGAATAAATATAACACAAAGTGTAGCATTTCTACAGGTAGGTAGCAGGAAGTTCATAAAAATGTAATAGAAATTATTACATCCAAGTGTTGGAAGGTTCACCAATATGGGAGTCTAGTCCAGAATGGCAATCTGCCCTACCCTCATCATAGTGTGAGAAAATTAGAATGGAAGTTTGTTATTGTCCTAGACCCCAGTCTGGCACTACACCTAGATAAAAACATCACAAAGGGAATGGTCAGGAGTAGGAACACAAGTAAGGCTTTGTGGTGCATACCTGTAAGCCCAGCTACTTAGGAGGCTGAGGCAAAAATATTGCAAGTTTGAGTCCAATCTCAGCAACTTAGTGAGTCCCTGTCTCAAAATAAAATATAAAGAAGACTGGAGATATAGCTTAGTGTCAAGCACCCTGGGTTCCATTCCCAGTACTATATGCACACACACATACACACATACAAGGAGTAATAACACAAACCAGAAATCATCAGTCTGATCCCCAGCTCTCCAATTTACTATCCGTGTCACCTTGGGCAAGTTACTTAACCTCATGCATCTCAGTTTCCCATCAGGAAAAGGGGGACTTACAGTAGTGCCTACTTTAGGTTTCAATGAGCTAAATGAAAGAAAATGCCTTTTAAGAAGTCAGTTAATTTTCTGAATTTCAGGAAAATAATGTTTAAGGATAATTTGAGTCTATAAATTCAGTGATTCCACACTTTTACAGGCTAAGATTTTGTAACCTTTCAAATCATGCATTAATTTTTAAAAACTTCAAGTGGACACAATACCTTTATTTTATTTATTTATTTTTATGTGGTGTTTTGGATCAAACCCAGGTCCTCACACATGTAAGATGACCACTCTACCACTGAGCCACAACCCTAGTCCTCATGCATTAATTTTTTAACCAGCCTAATTGGTTGTAATAAGGGCTTTCCTGTAGCAATTATGTTAGGGTCCAATTAGGAAACCAGAAGCCACAATATGAATTTCAGTGGGGGAATTTCCTGGTTAAACAAGTACTGGAGAAATTAAAAGACTAAAAGTGAACACTGAAGTAACATAGTGGTAGAAATGTCAGAGGCAGTCTCCACCTCTCACAAAGGGAGGAAGGGGTGTCAGTGCCTGAAGGCTTGGAGGAAGGGACCCCTAAGGCTGGACTCAGGCCCATGAGGAGGAGGCACTGCTAGGTTGTTGGTGGCACCTCAGGAGCTGGGATTCAGACCTCTAGGGGTGGTTCCATCCTATGCTGACAATCTCTGAAGGGGTACAATGATGCTTGCTCTAGGTGTGCTGGGGGAAACTAGAACCAATTGCCATCTTCAGGGTGGAGGGGCACTGCTGGTGATGTAATTAGTGACAGCAGCCAACAGCTGGAGTCCCTCATCCTTCTTCCTCCTTTCCAGTTCCCTCTGATGCCACTAACAGGAGCCAAACAGATTCCAGTTGGCAAGAAGAAAAGTGGTTTTCAGAGCCTTGGGCCAGCATCAAAGAACAGAGTGTAGAAGAGGGGATTTGAAATTAGAGACATAACTAAAGAACTGGCATCAGTCAGCTGGTGGCACATGTCTATATCCAGCAACTCTGGAGGCTGAGGCAGGAGGATCGCAAGTTAGAGGCTAACCTAAGCATCATAACAAGATCCTGTCTCAAAAGAAAAATAAAAAGGGGTGGGATATAGCTCAGGGTAAAGTGCCCATGGGTTCTAACCCCAGTACTGAAAAGAAAAAAAAAGTAGCATCATAGCTCCTAAACTGCTTGCTATTACTTCTATGGATGCCAGTTCTGACCACCAGAGTAACACTAAAATATATTCATGCTCTTCACCTGCTCAAAAATAACTGTCCCAGGTTCCTCATGCTTTCCTTTTTCCAGCCTAAAACAACCTTCTATTGATTTCTCTACTGTGGGGTTCAGAAAAGAAGGAGTCATATGTGACTAATTTTTGTGTCCCTCTGGAGCCAGCATAATACCATGATGCTTTGTCTAATAACAGGTGCTTTCTCAGCATTGATTTGAATGGTCTGATTGCTGTAAGTGTTAGGGAAGTCTTTGTGTTGAACACAAATCAGCCTTTCCTCTATGCTAGTGCGTGGCCTCTCCAATTCATTTCTAGGAACCTGGGCAAAGCAGCTCGTCCACTTCAAGTCTCAGTTTCCCTGGAATAACATCCCTACAATGAGAACTCCCAATCTCATACTCAAGGGATGTAAAGGGTCCTGGTGATTTGGTGTGACAGCTTTGTTTCTTGTTTCATTATTTTTATTATTATTATTCTTTTTTTCTTTTTATTTTTTTGCAGTGCTGGGGATTGAAAGGGCCTTGTGCTTGTGAAGCAAACACTCTACCAACTGATCTACATCCCCAACCCTTTCAGATTTGTGGTGAGGCAGCACATCATGGCAGTAGCACATGGCAAAACTATTCACCTCATGGCCAGGTCATCAAGGAGAGAAGGAATTGGCAGTGTCCCGCCATCCCTTTGAGGGTGTACTCCCAATGACTAGAAGATGTCCCACCTCTTACATTGTCACACATCCCAGCAGTACTGAACTGAGGACTGGGCCTTTAACACATGGGTCTTTGGGGGATACCTCAGATCCAAATTATAGCAGATGGTTTATGTATCCTATCCCCTTTTCTCTCACTTGGCTTCTGCTGATGCTTCCACCTGGGATCTCATCAGTGTTCTGGAAGGTTAGATAGTGGAGATGCTTTGTAATGGGGAGTTGGGGGGGACTTCCAGGAGGGGAGAAATACTGAAAAGTTATAGGGATAGAGTCTTATCTGGTTCTCTTTATAGTAGAGTCAGAATAGCATGCAGGGCTGGGGATATAGCTCAGTTGGTAGAGTGCTTGTCTCATAAGCACAAGGCCCTGGGTTCAATCCCCAGCACCGCAAAAAAAAAAAAAAGAATAGCATGCAGTTTCATTAGATAGACTCTGGAGTTAGACTGCCTATGCTGAAATTCCTGCCATGTCACTTCCTATGTGACCTTGGACAAGTAACTTGGGCTTCACTTTGTTCCACTGGAAATAAGTCAATAATGGCAGATGCTTGGTACTCTTCATGGCAAATTACAAATGCTCAACACCTATTAGTTATTTCTGAGCTGTACGTGCTTGATACTGTCCTAAGTGTCATTTATTACATTATCACTTAAACCTTTACACAGCTTGTGAGCTGGGTATAACTCCTCCCCTCTTTATAGGTAAAGAAACTGAAAGTCATATGGCCAAAAAGAGGAGCAGAGCCAGGTTTTCATACTTAGGAGTAACTCCACTATTGGGATTCAGAAGTGGTACTGCCCCCTAGAGGACACTTAAGAAATTTGTGGGAACACTGGATTGTTGCCATGATTGGAGGACACCCTTGACCTTTTGTGGGAGGTAGGGGAGAGGAATATTTAAAATGCTACATTACAAACGTCAGGCCTTCGAATGCCAAGTGACTTCTAAATATATTCCAGACACTACGTAAGTGAAAAAGCTAGTTACATCATGCAGCACTTCTCAGTACTCTCATTTCAGTGGTTTCCTTTAAATAATGAGCTGCCAATATTTGTCCCCTCCTTCATTTGTCTTCTTTCTTCCTCTTTGTCTCCTTTGTGGGAGGTTTTATCTGGATAGGTCTCCATGCTTAACAAATTTACCCAATTTGAGCATTATACCAAGTCCAAATCTGTTAAAGGTCGTCTATGAAAAACCCAAAGGTCACGACATACTTCATGGTGAAATTTATTAAATAATTTGCTACTAAGATTTGAAACAAGGCAAGGCTGATTCTCACCAGTGTATCCACCACTGTACTAGTGGTCCTTCCAAAGAAATAAGGAAAGAAGAAGAAATAAAGGGTGTAAAGAAGTAAAAGATGGAACAGGAAGAAATAAATCATCTTGATTCACAAATGACATAACAGCTTATCAAAAGAATCTTAAGGGTGCCGGGCGTGGTGGTGCACACCTGTAATCCAAGCAACTTGGGAGGCTGAGTCAGGAGGATCTCGAGTTCAAAGCCAGCCTCAGCAACTTAGTGAGGCCCTAAGCAACTCAGTGAGACCCTGTCTCTAAATAAAAATACA
>JAJEJO010004364.1:87481-128752 GCA_020662805.1 Glaucomys volans
AGTGACCCCCTGTCCTAAAAAAAAAAAACAAAAAAGTAAGGGGCAGGTGGATCACTGCGTGGCGCCCTAGGCTCAAACCCCAAAACAAAAAAAAAAAAAAAAAAAAAAAAAAAGAATCCTAAGGAATTCCACAAAAACAAATATGGAGATTAATAAAGTGAACTTAGCAAGTCATACAATGCACAGTTAATATAGAAATTTGATTATACTCCAACAAGGAGTAAATAACCAGAAAATGAAATTCAAAAACAATTTCATTTACAATAGCATCAAAATCAATATAATTAGCAACAATTTAAGAAAAGATATGCAAGATTTTTTCATTTGAAATGAAAAATTGACAGAAATTAAATAAGATCTAAATACCAGAGACATTGGCTATATTCATAGATTGGGACTCAATAGTGTTAAGATGTCAGTTTTACTCAATTTGTAGAGACCTGTAGAGCCATTAAAATCCCATTTATAAGTCAAAGAGACTTTTCTTTCTTTAGAAATTGAGTTAACTTTTTCTTTCTTTTTTTTTTTCCTACAGGGATTGAACCCAGGGGTATTATTATTACTGAGTTACATCCTCAGACCTTTTTTATTTTGAGACAACATCTCACTAAGTTGCTGAGACTAGCCTTGAACTTACAATCCTCCTGCCTCAGCCTTCCAAGTTGTTAGGATTACAGGCCTGAGTCACCAGACCCAGGGAGTTGATTTTTTTGTGTGTGTATGTGTATGACAGGGATTGAACCTAGGGGCACTTAACCACTGAGCCACATCCTGGTCCTTTTTATTTTTTATTTTGAGACAGGGACTCACTAAGTTGCTTAGAGCCTTGTTAAGTTTCTGAGTCTGGCTTCGAACTTTCGATCCTCCTGCCTCAGCCTCCCCAACGGCTGGGATTACACCACCATGCCTGGCTTCAATTTTTTAAACTTATGTAGAAGAGCAAAAGGTGGAGAATGGTCAAAACAATCATGAAAAAGAACAAAGTTAAGTAATTCATACTACCTGATTTTAAGACTTACTATAAAACTTACTAATTAACACTTATAAAGTACTAATCAAACTTTGTTACCAAATCTGTTTCAGTTATCTATTACTGTAAAACAAACTATTCTAAAACAGTGGCCTAAAGTCAGTATTTGTTGCAACATTTTGCTCCTGAGACTGGGAGTTAACTGGCTGAGTTCAACATTTGTCATTCTGGTCTCTCATGGGATGCTGTCAGCTGGTGGCTAGAACTGGAGTCTATACCAGGGTTCTTAATTCATGTGTCTGGTGCCCAGGCTGGGGACTCACTCACCAGTTGGAGCTAGAACAGTCGCAGTTCCTTAGGTATGTATCCGTCAATGTGGTCTTTTCATATAGGAGCCTCGGGGATCCAGACTCCCTGTGTGGCAGTCGAAGAGTCCAGAGAACCACATGGGAGGAATACTGCTTTCATAATCTAGTCTTGAAAGTTCCCCAGAGTTACTTTCCCAACACGTTCTATCCATTAGAAGTTCATCCCCAAGCCCATATTCAAAGGAAGAGGAATTCGACTTTGTGCCTTGATGAGAGTAGTGTCAAAAGACTTCAGTGAAAAATTACTCTGAACCTAAAAAAAAAGTATGGCACAAACTAGTAAGCATCTGGGAAACTGATGGAAATGCCACCCATGACTCTTCTTGAGTTTTTCTAAGGTTTCTAATGAGATTAATTAGCAATGGAAGGTGAATGAGAAGAAAGCTGGTGCAGGGAGGGACTTTTTCCTATGCAAAGTATGAGTCAACATGTGCCTGTTCTCTTTCACTTGGTCCTTTGAAACATGCTGTTCCCACTGACTGTATGCCCTTCCTCTTTCCTTGGGCTTTCTTCTATACATTCTTCTGATTGGCTTAGGCATTAGCTTCTTTGGGAAACCCTTCTTCATCCCAAGCCTGGCTGGGTCCAGGGCCCTTTCTGCGGGTGTCATAGCTCTCTGTAATGTGCCCTTTCTCAGGGCTCATTAGTATCTCTTTGCTATCCATCCACTTGTTCATCCCTTTCTCCTTCCCTGGAGTTTAAGTTATGTGTAGGCAAAAGGCAGTATTTTGTCCTCCTTTGTGTCTGTAGCACCCTTGTAAGTGATGAATGACTAAGTAAGGGAGTGAAGAGGGTGGAATATTCCTGAGCAATGATAGAACTCAAAGCCTCCACATGGCAGCTACAAAATGTCCCACTTTGTCCCAAGGTCTACTGCATCACCTCCCTACACAGGCTAACTAGAGCTGGGCAAAGCTGGTGTGACAGAGTGATTAACTAGTCCCTGAGTGTGAACAGCCACCACTGCAATCTGCTCTGCTGTGGCCTACTCTCTAGTCTCCCCAAATCGGTCAACTTCTCTTCCCAGTTCCTCTCTGGGAGTAGATCGACCTGCTTCCCACTAAAACCTTAGACGCGATAATAGGAGGAAAAAAAAAAATAAAGGTCGAGAGTAGGACAATTGGTGGCAACGAGATGAACACAGATTAATGATGTGGACCTCGCCCTGGCCTCCCCAGCCTGGGCTGGGGAAGGTTCATGGTTGATACCCATTAAAGGACTTAATGAAATAATTATAATTCACACCCCAGAGCATCAAAGAATCAATACTGGGGAACTTTGAGCCACTCTGGGTGTGGCATCCCACTGGCTTCACAGTTCAGCCCTGCAGGCAGAGCTGGTGGAAGCAAATGCAGTTGACACGGAAGTTGCATTAAAAGAGGGCAATAATAGATTAAAAGCTGCCAGGATCCTGGCGACTGGATGTCAATATCTTTTATTCCCTACCTTGCCCCAATTCTGCCCCCTCCGTGCACTATTAGCCCAAATCAATGGGCTGTCAATTGACATCACAAGCTACAGCATTAATGCGAGCTCACAAAGGAAGCCCAGCCCTATATTATCACTTCTCTCGCTTCCAAATTACCACATAATGCAGGCCACAGGCAGCTTGTGACATGTTAACACTATACACGATTTGTTGGGATTGGACTAAACATTTCATGGCTAAAGATTTCATCAGAGACTTGATGACAGAAATAAACTGCTATCCATGGGGAAATCACTGGAAATAACAGAATTAGGTATTGTTGGGAATCTGGAGGGACAATGGAGGGATGATGATGGATGAAAAGACGTGAGACGTACAGTTGGTGGCCTGCTGTGGGAGCAGCTTCAAGAAAGGCTGGAATTAAAAGGCCACTTTGTTGGGCCCACTAAAGAACAGGTATTCAAATTTTGTCTAGGAGTTGAATTGTGCTCTCTCCCCACCATAAGAAAAAAAAAAAAGTTGAAATCCTAAACCCAAGACCTCAGAATGTGACCTTTATTTGGAAGTAGGGTCTTCACAGAAGTAATCAAGTTACATTGAGATCATCAGGGTAGGCTCTTAATCCAATGATTGGTGCACTTATAAAAGGGCAAAATGACACAGACATGCAGAAAAAGAAGCCATGTGAACACACATGGGGAGAGGAGAGACAGCCATATTATTGGAGTGAGGCAAGGAGGAATTGAGGCTACCAGAGGCCAGGAGTCAAGGACAGTTCAGTTCCTTCTCTAATATCTTAAGAGAGCATGGTCCTGCCCACACCTTAATTTCAGACTTCCGTCTTCCAGAACTGCAAGGTAATAAATTTATTTTGTTTTAAGCCATATGGTTTTTGCTTATTACAGCACCTTTAGGAAGCATTATTTAGAGCCAGGCATTGTGGTGCATCCTGTAATTCGTTATTGAAGGGGCTGGGACAGTATCTCATTTGAGGCCAGCCTGGAGCAATTTAATAAAAGCAATAAAAGGATGGGGATGTAGCTCAGTGGAAAAGTGCCCCTGTGTTTAATCCCCAGTACTGCCCCCCTCCAATTTTTTTTAGTTACTAATGGTAATGGCCCCAATTTATTGAGCATGTCTGAGTCAGGCGAAGTGAAATGCTCCACATACCCTGGCTCATTTCATCCTCACAACAAACAAAAAAGTTGAGCATTTTAACCTCCTTTTCAGAGGCAAAGATACCGAACTTCAAAAACAATGATTTGCTTATGGTCACACCCCTTGCAAGTGGCAAACAGGTCTGTCTAGGCAGAAATATGGGAAATACTAAATCTTTGAACAAAAATGCTTCTGATGAATATTTTCAAGTGGTTACTTACTTATAACCAACCTTTCTTCTCAGATCCCACTAATTTTTTCAACCTTTGGTGGGGAATCTATATCCACATGGTTTGAGATTTCAATGTCAAATCTTAAATTGGAGATTAAAAAACAAGAGCATAGTCACTTCAGTTCCTCAAAAAGCAGGAATCTTGTCTTAAATTTCTATTGCTCCTCCTCATCCATCTTTCCAATTATCATTAACAGATATATCTATCCCATCTCCCCAACCCCTTGGGTGGGGTGGAGCCAGCTCTGCAGCCAATTGCCCATTAACCGATGAATAAGTTCTATTACTTCCAATCAAGTCATTAAGAGGAAGGAGTTTCTGATTGCCTGACAACATGGATAATCTTTTTTTTGTTTTTTGGAACCAGGGATTGAACTCAGGGACACTCGGCCACTGAGCCACATCCCCAGCCCTATTTTGTATTTTATTTAGAGACAGGGTCTCACTGAGTTGCTTAGGGCCTCGCTAAGTTGCTGAGGCTGGCTTTGAACTCGAGATCCTCCTGACTCAGCCTCCCAAGTCGCTTGGATTACAGGCGTACTCCACAATGCCCGGCAACATGGGTAATCTTTGAAAACACACCAAAGTCAGTCACAATAGACCACATCATTCTATTCATATGAAATATGTCCAGAATGGACAGATCTTTCAAGGTAGAAGGTAGTAAAGGTTGAGGTGAATGGTTTAGGGAGAGATGCAGACAATGGATATGGGGTTTTGGTGCAACTAAGTTTTTCTAAGGTGACTGTTGAACAATTCAGTTCTGTGAACTAAAAATGTATAAGTAAATTGCATGTTAATTGTATCTCAAAGCTGTTATAAGCATTTTTTAAAAAAATAGTCCGAGGAGTGCAAGTTCAGATAAGAGAAGCAACAGTGGGATCAGGAAAAGCCAGAGCCTCTTCCCACTGAACTACCCTCAACACCCACAATGCTTCAAAGGTCTGTATTTCATACCCCTCCACCCTCACTGCCAAGTACCCAAAAAAATCTCTATGTTAAGATACATCTCACCCCACTGCCAGCTAGGAATTGTTTGTCTGGTACATGAATGTGGGTATTTAGAGCCGACTTCATTACTAACTGTGCTTTTGGTTAGGAAATTTGTAAAATAGTACAGCCTCTGATAAGGTTGCATCGTCCCCCAGGTTATCCTGGTTTTTATTATCAGTTAGTGCCACCTAGTGGACAATGACTCCCTTACACCAATGTGAACACTTGCACAAGTTTAAGTCCCACTAACCACTCTATTCCACATTAATACAAAAGCCCACTTGAAAAGTCTAGAGTCTGAATATTATAGGCATTTGAGCAAGTAACTGCTTATAAGCACTCTCATCTTCTCTAACTTAACTACACAAAGTGAGGCTATTGCTCAGGCAAGAGAATCCAAGTTTGATCTGCTTAAGCAATTTAGCAAGACCCTGCCTGCCTCAAAATAAATGCCTGGGGATTGTAGCTGTGGTCAAGTGCCCTTGGTCTCCAGTATCTGCCCACCAAAGGCTAATACTTTAGAGAGAAACCTTGAGAGGTGTAGTGGTTAATTTTATAACCAGTCTCTTAAAATCATAACCTTCCAGAAAGCTCGTTTTTGCCACCCTAGATTTATATACATGCACCACCAGACCTACTTCTTTCCCTTTTAAGGTTGGGGGGTGGGGGGAGATCGTGACTTCAGTTCCAAATGGAAGTGCCAATACTTCTCCCAGTTACCTTCATCTTTGAGTTTGAGCTTTCCTAAAAACCACTTTCTAAGGTCCTCCCCCACAGAAATTAGTTTCCTAATGTCCCTTTATCTTATTCTATCCCATTCCTTATCGTTTTAATCTTGCACCCCTTAATTTCTCCACTTACGACTTTCATTAATTGCAAAACGCCTATCTCCAGATGTGAACAGTACTCAGAAAGCCCTAGTGAACATTAAACACAAAATTTCACATATCCCAGGGAACAGATGAGAAATCCTTACAAGAACTCCAAAAGCTCTATTCCACTTGATGCCTCATTCTAGAACATGGAAAACTGGTTGCAATGAACCAGCTTCTGAATGTGTGGGCTGTTCTTGTGCATTTGTGAGCTCAGTCAACATTTTTAGACTGAGAAAACCTAACAAATGGCTAAGGAATTGTACCATTTTTTATGAAGGACTAAGGATAACATACCAAAGGCTAAGGGTGCAAACATCCAGACCAAGTTAATGCATTGCTAATTTCATGTGATGCTATAAATCCCTGGCAAGGGTCCAAAGGTAACCTATTCTTCCATAAAGCTCAGCTATACAGACTAGCTCTACCTGTTGTAAATGTCACAGCAAATTATTGCTCCATGATTATGAATGTCACTGTACTGGGTTAGTACAGTGTGTAGTCCCATACAATAGGGTCAACTGGGTTGTCCACTGGGTATTTCAGTGATCTGAGAACCTTACTATGCCAGATTGCCAAATTTGAGACTAGACATGGCAACTTAATAAGCAACTGAGACTGCTGAAGTTCAAAAAGTGCTCCTGTGTTCAAGTCCCCAGTACTAAAACTACCAAAAAAAAAAAAAGTGAGACAGGTGCAGTGGCACTCAAGTAACTCAGGATAGGATGGCAAGTTCAAGGCCAGATTTAATTAGTAAGTCCCTAAGCAACTGGGGGTTGAGTTCATTGATAAAGAATCCCTGGGTTCAAACTCCAGTATAAAGGACTGTTGCAATTCCCTGTTGGGACTCAAGCAGCCACTAGGTGGCATGTTATCACTAGAGAAAAATTAGGCCACTATCCCTACTCTAGAAAAACCAAGTGCCACATGATGTTAATACGAACTTCATACCTTTAGCACCTACTGCTCTTTGAATGACTTTGATGTGGATGGATAACCTGGCTAACAAAGAGCACCCAGGTAGGTAAATTAGCCCTCCCTTCCTGGCAGGTTTCCAACCATGTTTTAAGTAACATTTAATAGGTTTCTGCCCTTCTTGCCTCAAGAGCTCAGGTGCTAATGTTAGTGGTCCAGATTGAAATAAACTTTACTCAAGCTTTGAGATAAGCAAATCAGTTCTTGAACTTTGTTACCCAACTTCAGGGTACAGGCAACTCTGCAAGGCTAGCCTTTAGGACTAAGAATGTTAATGAATAAAAATCCCACCCAAATTTGACTTACATATCACTCTACTTCCAAGGCCTCATGAGACAACTATATGGTGCCAATTTTAAATACAGTTTTATTTAAGACATTGCATTTTCCACTTACAATACAGTGTTTATAAAGTGCAATGTTATTTCCTTTCCCTGTGTACATGTTCCATATTCAAGTATTGAGAATGCCCAGTAATTCACTATAGCAGCAACTTAAAAACTGCCACAGAATTTGCTACAAATTTGGGCCCTTCCATATTTTACTGTGGAACAATGCTACATCTATACTTGGACTGGCTTAATCAACCTCTTCAATGGTGGGCCCAGAGGAAGCACCACCAGAGGGAGGAGCTCCCCCACCAGGGAAGCCCCCAGGCATTCCTCCTGGCATGCCTCCTGCACTCTGGTATAGCTTGGTAATGATGGGGTTGCAGACTTTCTCCAGCTCTTTCTGTTGATGTTCGAATTCTTCTTTCTCTGCAGTCTGAGGGGGGGAAAAAAACAATCACCAAGAGTTCTTCGAATAGTTTACTTACAACTAATGCAACATAATATACTCATGGAGCCTAGGGTTAGTCAGAAGAAAATCCATCATACTAGGTCTTAGCTATTCACTTAAGTCTTGGGTCACTCAGACATCCAAGGAAGGTAAACTGCCAACATATCAAATTCTGGTGGAAACTGCGAATGTGTGGACCTTTCATCACTGTGACCATTACATTATACAGAGTCTCATTTCCTCCACTGCTTAGCAGTAAATTACGAACCTGATTCTTATCCAGCCAGTTGATGATTTCATTACATTTGTCAAGAATCTTCTGTTTGTCTTCATCATTTATCTTGCCTTGAAGTTTCTCATCTTCAACAGTTGCTTTCATGTTGAATGCATAGGACTCAAGCGAATTCTTGGAGGACACCTTGTCCCTCTGCTTTTCGTCTTCAGCTTTGTATTTTTCCGCTTCCTGGACCATGCGCTCAATGTCCTCCTTGCTCAAACGACCTGAAATGTTACAGAATCTTGAGCAGAGGTCCCTGTTATAGTCTCCAAACTTATAATTAAGGTATCCCATGGCTAGATGCCTACACAGTGGGGACTTCAAATTGGAACATAACCACTGTGACTAAGACCAGACAGGAGAGCCTAATTTACCCAGACTAACCTTTGTCATTAGTGATGGTAATCTTGTTCTCTTTTCCTGTACTCTTGTCTACAGCAGACACATTGAGGATGCCATTGGCATCAATGTCAAAAGTGACTTCAATCTGGGGAACACCACGGGGTGCAGGAGGTATGCCTGTAAGTTCAAACTTGCCAAGCAGGTTGTTATCCTTGGTCATGGCACGCTCACCTTCATATACCTAGGAGCAAAGAGTAACAGAAGTTAGTCACTAATAAAAACATAAAGTTTCTATGCTACAAAAGCTCAACTAGGAAAGACTTGTCGCTCAGACATCCAAGGAAGGAACTGGCCAACACAAACTTTCTGGTGGAAACTACGAATGGTTTTGGAATCGATCATCACAGCAGAAGACTTTCCTAGTTCTATGCTAACTGTTAAAAGTGTAAAAATACCTACCTGAATGAGCACACCAGGCTGGTTGTCAGAGTAGGTTGTGAAGGTCTGTGTCTGCTTGGTAGGAATTGTGGTATTACGCTTGATGAGAACAGTCATGACTCCACCAGCAGTTTCAATACCAAGGGAAAGAGGAGTGACATCCAGGAGCAGCAAATCTTGAACATTTTCAGATTTATCTCCAGATAAAATGGCTGCCTGGACAGCTAAATAAAGGAAAGGTAAGAATTAAAAAAATATAAGCAACTCAATTCACCTCACTAACCCATCTCATTCGCTCAGACATCCAAGGAAGGAACTGGCCAACACAATAATTTCTGGTGGAAACTACGAATGGTTTTGGAATCCATCATCACAGCGAGTCAGTTTGGGCCTCTAAAGGGTGCCTATGGGTTGAAATTAAGAGATTACCTGCACCATAAGCAACAGCCTCATCAGGGTTGATGCTCTTATTCAGTTCTTTTCCATTGAAGAAGTCCTGCAGAAGCTTCTGAATCTTGGGGATACGTGTAGAACCACCCACCAGTACAATGTCATGGATCTGTGACTTGTCTAATTTGGCATCTCGAAGAGCTTTTTCTACAGGATCGAGGGTGCCACGGAATAGGTCAGCATTCAACTCTTCAAATCGAGCACGGGTAATGGAGGTATAGAAGTCGATTCCTTCATAGAGAGAATCAATCTCAATACTGGCCTGAGTGCTGGAAGAGAGGGTACGCTTAGCTCTTTCGCATGCAGTGCGGAGACGTCGGACAGCTCTTTTGTTCTCACTGATGTCCTTCTTATGCTTGCGCTTGAACTCTGCGATGAAATGATTGACCATACGGTTGTCAAAGTCTTCTCCACCTAAGTGGGTATCTCCAGCTGTGGATTTGACCTCAAAGATTCCATCCTCAATAGTGAGGATTGACACATCAAAAGTGCCACCTCCTAAATCAAAAATCAGCACATTTCTTTCAGCTCCAACCTGCCATTAAAAAAAAAATAAAGCTTACATGTAAATTCCTCCTGATAGCTCACATTAAGTTAAATCCACATTTACACTCAAATATACAAATCTTAAAGATACAAACCTTTTTGTCTAAGCCATAAGCAATAGCAGCGGCAGTTGGCTCATTGATTATCCTAAGTACATTGAGACCAGCAATGGTTCCAGCATCTTTTGTTGCCTGACGTTGAGAGTCATTGAAGTAAGCTGGTACTGTGACCACAGCATTGGTAACAGTCTAGTAATAAAGTAACAAAACCCAGATTAATACCAGTTACAGTACAGTTTTTGTATTATGTTGACCCATAATCAAACTATTAACTTCAACATGCACTCAAATTCCAGTTGGAAACCTTCCCCATTTGACAGGTGGAAAAATTCCTGCACAGCCAAAAAAAAAAATCTCACCTTCCCAAGGTAGGCCTCTGCAATTTCCTTCATCTTTGTCAGAACCATAGAAGATACCTCCTCTGGATAGAAACTTTTTGTCTCTCCCTTGTATTCTACTTGGACTTTGGGCCTGCCTGCATCATTCACCACCATAAAGGGCCAGTGCTTCATATCAGACTGGACAACAGCATCATCAAATCTCCGTCCTATCAGACGTTTGGCATCTGCGAAAAGAACCATGCATTGTACAGCAATCCACCTTCCAACAAAAACCCAAGCCCAGACTAGGGGTGTATTCAGTGAGAGTGGATCCTGAACATGTGCTAAGGCCTGATCTCCAGCAACACACCAATAAACACCCCCATGCTTTCTGGA
The DNA here is from genome assembly GCA_020662805.1 of Glaucomys volans. Taxonomy (NCBI): domain Eukaryota; kingdom Metazoa; phylum Chordata; class Mammalia; order Rodentia; family Sciuridae; genus Glaucomys; species Glaucomys volans. The sequence continues at coordinate 98,087 of JAJEJO010004364.1, forward strand.
ATGCCAAATCTCAGTGGTAAATAGAATAAACTCCCATATGGGAGACAATAATGCATCCAATTTACCCTAAAATTGAAGTTACCTAACACCAAGTGCACTGAATCCTAACCAAAGAAAAATATTCTACTTCACAGGGGGCCTGGGTATCTCATTTAATAAACCCGAGTTCCTCAAATTTCTTCCTGCTCCCTAACCCTCCTAAATTTATGTCATAAACAATTAAAATTAATGACTTACCAAAAACTGTGTTGGTGGGGTTCATTGCAACCTGATTCTTCGCAGCGTCACCGATCAATCGTTCAGTGTCGGTGAAAGCGACATAGCTTGGGGTAGTTCGGTTGCCCTGATCATTGGCAATTATCTCCACTTTTCCATGTTGGAAAACACCCACACATGAGTAGGTGGTGCCAAGATCAATGCCGACTGCAGGTCCCTTAGACATGGTTCCTGGAATGAAATTAAGCACGTGCTTTGAAAATCCAGTTAAGCATTTGAGGTATATAACCTCTTTAGACCACCTAAGAATAGCTACCACCACTCCGATTATGCTTAGCACTTTACTAAGTGAGATCAGAGCAGTAATGCTGCAGTAGAGATTGCTGTGCCAACCCTAGCAGAGCCCGTCCTGCCTGAAGAAACTAACTGCCCTCAAGGTCTGCGACGTCGCTGAACACGTGGTCTCAGCCCCGAAAAGAACCCTGGCTGCCAGAATCTGATTGTTGGAATTAGAATGGCTCTGCTTTTCCCACTACCCTAAGAACCTCCACTCTGGGTGCTTGCCAAGGGCGGCTTAAGAAGCTAAACTAGAGAAAGCAACAAGCGAAGGCCTGGAACTGGCTCCCTTTCCCTACGCCAACAGCGGATGCGGCGCCCCTCCCCCGCCACGCGGTCGTGTTTAGCCCCGGCGGCACAGGGACGCCGCCCTGTTGCCCCACCTCGGGGGGCCGCAACACACTGAAATCCGTTCCCCTAACCTGCTAACTGCGATTCTCGGATGCTGCCGCCACGTCTGGAAAAAGGGGCGCCTCGCCGATCGCTACTCTCCCCCGACCCCCAGGCCCCATGGAGCTGCCCCAGAGACCCCCGGCAGCAAGTCTCCAGGGCCCTGGCTGCACGCTCCCCTGGTAACTTCCAAGGACTTAAAGGGCAAAGGCCTTACCGTGTGTGTAGGCCGGAGTCTACTTGCGAAGAAACCACGCAAATCTCAAAAGCTGCCACCGCGTTCAATGAGACCGGTTTCCGCCCGCCACCCTGTCTCTTATACCCTGTCTCAGAACCTTCCAGAAGGGGTCCGCCCCGACCGGCTGCTCATCACAGTCGCCTCCGCCAATGAGTGCTTGCCTGCCTTTGTAAGCTCCAATGATGAACCCGTATAGATCCTCAGGCCTCGCCCCCACCCGCCCCCATCCCACCCCACCGCGCGATGACGCACCACCGCAGCGTTCTGGAACTTTCATGCTCGCCCCCGCTCTCCGAACGGCCCCGGGGAAAGGGAGGGTGGGGTCAAGAGAGCCCGCGCGCGGGAGTCTTCCGTCACTCCAGGCGGGGGAGGGGAGCGTCCGCCGCGACGCATGCGCCCGTTACCAGCGCGGGCGGGAGGGGGCGGAAGGAGAAGGAGGAAGAGGGGCGGGCACACTTGGAACCAACCAATGGTGGTAGCGCCAGCCGCGATCTTGTCCCGCGCAGAACAGGGTCAGTACGAACGCAGGGCCTGAAGGGAGGGGTCCGGGGTCTGGAGCCCGGGAAGAGAAGACGGAAGTGGAGCGAGGACAAAATGGCCGCGAAGGTTGTTGCTCCCCTCCCCCACCGAGTCCTCATTTCTCCTTCCCCATCCCCCACCGTGGTATTCTAGAGGGTCCACTGGACACCCGCACCCCGATTCCGTGCACCCATACTTCCTAGCTCTCATGGCTTTGGACTAGGGCGGACCCTGAGTGTCTGAGGCGGCCATTTCGGCCTCAGGGCGCCCCTAGGGTAACTTGCTCAGGGGCACCTCGATTTGGGGATAGGGCGATCCGGCAGACCTCCGCGGTATCGTGTCTCCGTTCCTGTTCCTTAGAACACCCAGGACACGAGCCTGCGTCTGAGCGCGGAGCCCGGGCCCTTCCACTCCCCGAGAACACGTTGGGCTTCTTGGTTCAGGCCCTCCCCCACTTGCCCACGTTTCTCACTTATTTATGAAATAAATATTTAAAAGGTCACATATTTTTTCTTTGTAGGTGAGCTAGGCGTTAGCAATTCTAGGGGTTCCGGTAGCCCTGTGCCCTTGATTTAGATTTCCGGAGCTTTTTTATTTTCAGTAACATGAGGTAATGTCTTCACTGCCTTGGCTTTTATCAAAAATTAAACAGCAAACCCTGCAGAGACCTTGAAAACGTAACTGAGCCACTAAACAGTGCCTAGAATTTGAAATTGTGGTGCATGGAGGCAAGCGTGGGGGCCTTCCCCTTCCAAGGCTGCCTGAGTACCTTGTATGCTTTACATGTGTCCTTTCAAACAGGCAGGGCCCCTGTCGTTTCTGTATACCAGATAAATAAGCACAGATGAGTTAAAGAATTTTTAAAAATTATTCTACAGAATGCGACTAAAAATTGGTCTGGAAGTTTTCCAGACCAAGTGAGGAAGGCTATCTGAGGATTGAGGACATCTTGCCCTTGTCAAACCAATAAAACCAAGGGACAGACTCAAAGGTATGAAGGAAGAATCTTCTCATTTGATTCTTGTTATCTTGAAGATCATGGAGTCGTACACTTAGCCTCACCCTACCTCCTAAGAAGTTAATTTTTTTATGAAGCAGAGGTTTTTCTTTTGTTTTTAAGCAACAAAACGATTTTTTAGATATATATTATTCATTACCATATTAGCAGAAAAACGAGGCTCAGAAAATAACAGCTCAGAAATGTTATTTGTGGGAAAATAAACTTCTGGTTAAAGTCAAAACCTAGGTTTTTTTTTTTTGTTTGAGATGGTCTCACTATGTAGCTCAGTCTCCTCTGGAATCCTGGGCCCAAGTGAGCCTCCTTTTTCAGCCTTTGGAATAGCTGGGACATAACAGGCTCTAAACCTAAATCTTTTACTGCAGTGTAATTGCCTTTCTAGAAACATACTTGACTCCAGCACCAGAAGGAAGATGTGTACTCTGGGCCATTCTTTTCAATTTCCTTTGGTATCAGCACTTTTTTTACACTCAAGAGCCAGAAGTCTCAATTCTGAACTATATCCATTAAAATTGTTGAACTAGTGGAAAATAGAACTGGGACTCAAATCCACTGGTTTTGGGGATCCCACCCAATCCCAGGGTTTTTAAAAAGTAGAACAGGGCTGGTCATGTAGTTCACCTTTACAGTGCTTGCCTAGCATGTGCCCTAAGGACCAGGATTTGGACCTGATGAACCCCAGCACTGAAAAAAGCAGAATAGCCTGTTTCTAGTCACTCAAAATGTGTTCTAGGACTTGACTATGTTCTTAGTAAATGGAATGATTCAAAGTTTATATTTCAAAAGCCCAGAATATGATGAGTGGCCTTTTTCACCCCTTTAAAATTGCACATGGTTTCAAATAACATGGTTGTTCAAGACCCGGAATTAAAGTTGGGTACATGGGATTGCAGTGGTGGAGTTTGGAGCCTAGGACTTGTGACTGGGGAATGGGGAATGGGATGATGATTAACATTTTTGTATGTCACATGCTAAACAATGTTCTAAGTGGGTGGCATACATTACTTCATTAAATTTGCACCACAAATCTTAAAAGGTAGCTGTCATAATCTCCTTTTGTATCTGGAGACTAAGGAATTGGAAAGTTAAATGATTAAGCCAAGCCTCAAAGTCAGATTGTGGAAAGTGGAATTCAAACTCAGTCCAGCTACAGTGTCTATCCTTTAAAATACCAACATTGGTAGAAAGGTGAAGTCACATTAAAATGAACTTTGGATTGTGTGGCTTTTATAGTCTCTTACAATCCTTAATTGTATCAGACCATAGTTGGCCCCTGAAGCTCCTTGTCAGTATTAAGTACACATTTCTGTTTTATTTCTTTTTTATGAGCAGTATGGAATAGTCATCAGATCTGAATTTGAATTCAAGCCATTTACTTGTGTAGAGGTAATTTCAGTCTATCTGCAAAACAATGCTTTCAGAGTTGTGAGGATTGAGTAAAGTTACAACATGTAAAATTTTTCTTACCCTTTGCCTGTCACAGTTCTCTCCCTTTACGCCTGGGATTCTTAATTTTGTAAATATCAGAGACCAAAGTCTTTTTATCAAATTCCCAAGATAGCCTAGACCCATAAAAGAACCTTTGCCCGGTACAAAAAAAAACCCAAGAACCTCCACCTTACCCAGTGCAGTGGGTCATGCTTGTAATCTCAGTGACTTGGGAGGCTGAGGCAGAGGATTGAAAGTTATAGGCCAGCCTCAGCAAGTTAGCAAGACCCTATCTCAAAAAATGAAAAGAGCTGGGTTATAGTTCAATGATAAAGTATTCCTGGGTTCAATACCCAGTACCCCACCCAAAAACAAAGCAAAAAAACAAACAAACAAAAATCCCTCTCTTATGTCCCCTAATTTTCAAAACTAGTCTGATAAGATTAGGAGAAATAGATTGACATGCTCAATTTATGTTATGGGTGTGGGTACAGATGGAATTGGGGATAGTTACTAGATGAAGTCACCAACTTCTTCCCCAGTGTTCTGGAGGAGGAAGAAGGACCTAAAATGACCAGGACACAGTAAGAAAGAACAAACTAAGGCTTTATAGGGTCATTGTTTTGCTATGTCATTATTGGTAATCTTTGAAATAAGAGTATTAAAGAAATTTTATTAACTTTTTGGTACTGGGGATTAACCTCTGAGCACTATACCACTGAGCTACATCTGCAGTCCTTTTTATTTTTTTGTTTTGAGTCAGGGTCCTGGTATATTATTGAGACTGGCCTTGAACTTATGATCCTACTGCCTCAGCAGCCCAAGTCACTTGGATTATAGGTGTGTGCCACTGTTCCTGGCAATACTTTTAAGATTATTGAACTTGCCATGACTTCACTAGCCAGTATGCAAATATAAAGTTAATCAACCTACCATAGACTGCCCTTCGCCTTTTTTTCTTTCTAAAAAGTTTAATATAAGAATTTATCAGATAATTTGTATTAGAATTATGTGGTACCATTGCTTCTACATATGCACTTTTAAAGATCATTCAACATCAAGGAATGGTGAACCTTTTTTTTTTTTGGAATGGGGGATTGAATGCTGGGGTGCTTGACCACTGAGCTACATACCCAGCCCATTTTATTTAAGACGGGGTCTCACTAAGTTGTTTAGGACCTCAATAAGTTACTGAAGCTGACCTCCATCTTGGAATCCTCCTGCCTCAGCCCGAGTTGCTGGGCTTACAGGTGCGCACTACCATGCCTAGCAAGAATGGTGAATTTAGACAGTAGATCCTTGCTTCAAAACCTCAGATATTAAAAACAATCCTGCTAGGCATGGTGGCACCTACTTGTATTCCCCTGAGGCAGGAGGATCACAAGTTCAAGGCCAGCCTCTGGACTTTGCCAAGTCATTTCTCAAAAACAAAAAGACTGGGAATGTAGCTCAATGGTAGAGTGCCTCTGGGTTTAATCCCCAATATTGCCAAAAACCCTTCTTGGATCCATTGACATGACTAAAAGATGCAGTGTATGCCCAAAGACTTGAGCATATATATGGCATTTCATTAAGGAAATTTGAAACCAGAATGACTGGAGCTGTTATTAATATTTTAACTTTCTGACTCCAGTCAGGTATAAATTACTGTTTTGGGAGCATAGGATACATATAAGTAACCCTGATATCATTTTCCCTCATTGTGTTTTGCCTCCCTTACAAGATTATATGCCGTACAGCACCTTCATGCCTTGTGTGGTGTTTTACTAATAGTAGAATCCTTTGCTAGTGCTGTTATTTTTGGGCGGGGGGTGTAGTACTAAGGATTGCTCTGTGCTACATCCCCAGACTAACTATCTATCTATCTATCTATTTATTTGAGACAGAGTCTCACTAAATTTCAGAGGCTGACCTTAAACTTGTGATCCTCCTGCCTCAGCCTCCTGAGTTTCTGGTATTACAGACATGTGCCACAGCACCCAGCTGTCATTGCTATTTTATTACATGCTTATGTACAGGGCAACATGCAACCTCACAACAACTAGTTTAAGCAGGTCTTATTATCTCCATTTTTAAATAAAGGAATTAGGCTCATATAGATCAAATAATTTTTCCTACCTAAACTTGAATTTTTCAAAATCAGATCTATTTCACAGCTTACGCTTTTAACTCTTAAGCTAGATTATTTTCTACTGCATTAATTCTAAATTCCTTTTAAAACAACTTTGTAACCCCTGCACTGTGAAGAGGAGGAATTGTATAAATTATATTTTTAATTAGTTGTGCACTTTTTTTATTAATTGAAATCTTCAACAGAGCTGCTTATTTTTGCTGCTTAGTTTTGCTTAGAAGCAAAACTAATTAAGTTTTCCTTTTTTATAACTTTTCCATCCAAGAATGGTGACAAAAATGAGACATACAGAAACAACAGGGTGGGATGTAGATCAGTAGTAGAGTACTTACCTTCCATGAAAGGTCCTGGATTCAATCCCTGGAACAATAACAACAAAAAAGAAAGGAAGGAAGTAAGAAAGGGAGGGAGGGAGGAAGGAAAAGAAAAAAAAGAAAAGAAAAAACATGCAGGAACAGCTGGGCATGGAATCCCTACTATAGGAGGCTACCACAGGAAGATCTCAAGTTAAAGACCAGCCTGGCCAGCTTAGCAGGAACCTGTCTCAAAATAACAATTAAAAACTGCTGGGATGTAGCTCAGTGGTAGAGCACCTGTGGGTTCAATCCTCAGTACTGGGGAAAGAGGGGAGAAAAAATCTGCCCTAAACAATTGTAAACCTAATTGCCTTTTAGGTGTGGGGTCCCTGTATTTAAACGCTGTAAATATTTGATAAATTGACATGCCTTTAAGCCGGGCGTGGTGGCAATCCAAGCGACTCGGGAGGCTGAGTCAGGAGGATTGCGAGTTCAAAGCCAGCCTCAGCAACTTAGCAAGGCCCTAAGCAACTCAGTGAGACCCTGTCTCTAAATAAAATACAAAATAGGGCGGGGGATGTGGCTCAGTGGTCGAGTGCCCCTGAGTTCAATCCCTGGTTCAAAAAAAAAAAAAAAAATTGACATGCCTTTAATATCTTTGGAGAATCAACTCTACCTATTATTTTGTAGTCATAATGAAGCTTATCTTTTTGCCTCTCAGAACACCTGACAAAACCCTTAACCTTGCTGTATTCAAGATACTGTGTTTAACATTTAACAGATTATTATGCATTATGTGATCTAAGACCATTATTACTTTTTTTTTTTTTTTGCAGTGCTGGGGATTGAACCCAGGGCCTTGTGCTTGCAAGGCAGGCACTCTACCAACTGAGCTATATCCCCAGCCCCCATTATTACTTTGTCATATAAAAACATCATAGACAATTATGAAGTTGGAAGTTTTGTCCTAATTTGCAGAAAAAGACAACTCTATAAACAATTTGGACTTACTATGTGAATGAGTTGTCTGTCCCATATACAGTGAAAAGCTTTAGGGCAAGAAAGAGAGCAAAGGGAAGAGAAAACCCATAGGTGGGAATAAAAGTTTGAGGATTTCAGGAATGAGAATGGTCATTGATCAGGATCATGCAGATCTGATGGAACATACTAGCATAATGACTGGGTTTATATCCTCTGCTACTGACTTAACCTCTCCAAACCTTTGTTTTCTCATTTGTATGATAATACAAACATCTTCTCATAGGGCTGAAGTGAGTTTGAAATTGAGAAAAAATATATAACATACTTACTTAATACAGTGCCTAGCACATGATAATCTCAGTACATGAGCAGGTATGGTGTTGCTCACCTGTAATCCCAGCAACTCGGGAAGCTGGGGCAGGAGGATCACAAGTTCAAGACCAGCCTCAGCCATTTAGCAAGACCCTGTCTAAAAATTAAAAGGGCTGAAGATATAGCTCAGTGGTAAAACACCCCTGGGTTTAATCCACAGTACCTCCCCCAACTTTTTTCAATATGTGCTAATTACTATTATTGCTATTATATTATTGATGGACCTCTGAAGTTTGTTTTCAGATTTTTGAGAACATCTTTGTATGTACTTCTCTTTTCAGGTTTATTTGAATTCCTTACTGTTGCTTCTCTGTTAGTATGTTACCTTGGCACAAAACACTTGTTTAGTACTTTTGGTGCAGTGATGCACACCTGTAATCCCAGCAACTTGGGAGGCTGAGGGAGGAGGATTGCAAATTTGAGGCCAGCCTCAGCATTTTACAGAGACCCTCAGAGACTTAGTTGAGACCCTGTTTCAAAAAGGACTGAGGATGTACAGTGGTAAAGTGCCCCTGGGTTCAATCCCCAATTTATAAAAATACTGTGTACTAGCCGGGCGCGGTGGCGCACGCCTGTAATCCCAGCAACTCGGGAGGCTGAGGCAGGAGGATCACGAGTTCAAAGCCATCCTCAGCAACTTAGCAAGGCCCTAAGCAACTCAGTGAGACCCTGTCTCTAAATAAAATACAAAATAGGGCTGGGGATGTGGCTCAGTGGCCAAGTGTCCCGGAGTTCAATCCCTGGTTCAAAAAAAATACTGTGTACTAAGTTTTGCTTGTTGATTTTGATAAAGTCCTTAAGGGCAGCAATTTTGATATCTCTTGGTATCCTCTGCACTAATAATGCTTGGTGTCTTTTCTTGTGAGAAAAGGTACTTGATGTATTTGTGACTGAAATCAATAATAGACCATATTCAGTCTGAGTTCTTCTGTTCTTCTGTTGGTAGCAAGCTGATAAACAAATTTCCAGCACTGGTTATATGAGCTTCAGCCTTTCCTACAGTATCACCTTTACTTATTTATTTTTTAATTGCTGATACAGATGCATCTATAATAAATATTTCGTTTTATGATGCTCAAACAGTCCCAATTACAAGGCAACTTAGAAGTTAAAATTGAAACATAAACAGCTTAACACCAGAAAAGAAGCAAAATTATGTATGTCTTTTTGGAACAGTCATTCTGAAATGGTTTTTATACAGTGTAACAACAAAGACATCAACTTCATTATCTTACAAATTTAGGTTTGGTTTACATATTTTATTGAAATAGTTATTTTCTAAACGTCCATTATCGTTCCATCTGCATTTTCTTTCTACAAACATTTTTCTTCTACCATTTAGTTATTTTATCCTGTTTTTGTTTTCATATTTAAGAGTCATTTTATTTGATTTGCAAAGTCAATGGAATATGGTTTGAACCACAAGTGGCTCTAACTTTACCTCAAGCCCGGAGCCTGTCTTATCTGAACCCAAGTGCCTGACTCAAAGAGAAATGTACAGTCAGTTTCTAAAACTTTAGCACCTTTTCTCTCAGATCTTTGATTCCCTAGAATCTCTCAACTCTTTGTATGATCTGTTTTTTGTGTTCATTGTAGATTTCCATTGTGAATAGATTTTTGAAAAAAAAGTCTGGATGTTCAGTGGTATTTTAGTCTTCTGATAGCTAACATATTTAAACCTTTAATTTAAACCTTTTCATGCAAAGGGAATTGATTTCTGCTTCCAAAAGCACAGGCAGGAAGCTTTAGGTTCAAAGGTAGTCAGTAATAAGAGCAAATTGCTAGTGATGACACAGCTGCAGCCTCCATAGTGTACTTATTTGGCTCAGGTACTCTAGGAATGAGAATTCTCAGAATTACATAGCAGAAGAGATATGTTGCCTGGATGCCACCCTTCCAGAAGAAAAAAAAAATAAAGGTATTCAAAGTACAGGGTTCTCTATATCCTACAATGAGATAAATCTGAGTTAGTAGAAGAAGCATTCCAATATGCCAGTTCTCTTAAACTTATAGCAGACATTCTTTAAGTTTCTTCTTCAGAGTCTCTAATTTCTATCTTTTTTTTGAGGAAGACAAAACTTAAGCTTAAAATTTTCTGCTTAGCATATGTGAGGCCCTAAATTAAATCCCCAGCACCACCAAAAACAAACATACAAAAACTTTACCTAAGGATCAACTCTTAGAGACTTTAGAAGGAAATGCATTTATACTATTGGATAGGAATGAAAAACCAGAGAAGCCAGGTACAGTGGCCCAACACCTGTAATCCCAGCTATTGGGGAGGCTCAGGCAGGAGTATCAAGTTCAAGGCCAGCTGGGGCAACTTAGTGAAATCCTGTCTCAAAAACAATTTTAAAAAGGGGGCTGGGGATGTAGCTCAGTGGTAGATTGCCCCTGGATTCAATTTCTAGTATTGCAAAAAATAAAAAAATTTAAAAATAAAAACAGAGAAATGGGGCAAAACCCCAGATCATCTTGTCCTTTGTAAGCATCTGATTCCCATTTTAGAGCCAATGCTTTTATCACCATGCTTGTCATTATTTTTTCTTTCCTCTGGCCTGCTGCTCCAGCTCTACCAATGGTGAGCAGTTGACATTTGTGTTAGGTTTCTTGAAGGGCTCTTTCAGGATGAGTACTTTGGGACAGGTATCCTAGTAGTAAAAACTATTAAAAAGGCAATTTATTATATATTGGAGGCTGCTGCTTTTTATTTCTCAGACACCTTTCTTCTTCCATACACCAACTCTTTCAGTGGCTTTCCTGGTGAGTCCTTTCTGCTAATTCTTTCCAAGATGCTGACAACTGAAATGTTAACAAGCAGTAGTTATTCTCGCCATCTTTTCCCTACATGTTAGTTCCCTTTCCTTCCAACCCAGAGCTAGGCTTCTGTGGAAGCTGAAGCTAAGAAAATACTGAATTCCTCTCTGCTTCAGCCTCTCAGGAGGGAATGGTTATTATATACACTTGCAAAGTCATTAGGAAATGTTGACAATCTGATCTTTTTGATAATTAAGGCCTAGAATCATCAAAAGTGCCAGATTCACATCCTTCTAAAATGAAAGAGGAAACTCCAAGTTTGTGGCAATACTAAACTTCCTTATATCACTCCCTGGCATATTAAGAGAAAACTGATCTAATCTCTCTTTCTAGACCAGTGAGTCTTGTAATTCTGGGTTTCACATATTCTCTGAAGAAACTATCATAGTATGTCAGGTGATCTTTCAGCAACTCGAGCTCTCCTTTTCTCTAGAAGACTTTTCGCTAAGGACATTGTTAAATGACATGTAGTGAATATTTGCTTCTTCCAGAGATATGCAGCAAGGTAGTCCTTAGAGGCATGTGATCTGAGGAAAAACCCACTATTGGTTCATTATATATTTCTGATATTTTTCAGCAATCTTTGAACATCAAGATGGTAAGCTTTCCATAGAACCTTGTCACACATTTTGGACTCTTTTTTCAGTTCTTAGTTTAGGGTTCAGTGTGAAGAGGAAGATTAGTAGTAGTAGATTAGGAGAAACTCAATCACTCTTCTCCATCTCCCACTACCACTATTTCAACTCCTTCTGAAATTAATGTCCAAACTTCTGACATATGAAGTCAAGTTGAACAGGAGAGACCTGTTTACTTTATTGGAGTTTCTTGGAAGTGGTTAGTCCGGTACATCGTGCAGATCAGTTTGATATAAGGCTGTGGGTTCTGTTTGACTATCTGAACAATCACAATAATCCAGTAGATTTGCAGAGATGCATAGAAAATTTATGAACAACACCTAATTTCTTCTTGACAATGGCAAATTGAAGTATTGACACAAATCATCCCAGGTGAGAAGTTTTAGGAGTGTTCACTTCACTTTTCCCCAACTTTCTCACCACAGGTCCTGGTCAACAAATACAGATTTGCATTCCTGTTTCCCTCTGCCCCCCACTCTGGTCTAAAGGTCAGTAGGTACCTTTTTGGAGATGATCAGCTTACATCCTTTTGCTCGTTTGGTGTTGTATAAATAAAGTGCTCATCTGAATCTGTTCCATGTGATGTTCACTGCTACTTAATGACCTCTTATCTGATTTGAGTGGGTTGTGTGGCTGGTGACTGAACTCCAGTGACTAGAAGAGTTCTAAGATCCTGACTCCTAGGAAAGCATGGAAGTCAAGTCCGCTGTAATTCAGACAGTTTGGAAGGCTCTGCTCTGGCTGGGGATCATGCTGGGTGTGTTTTCTGCTTTGGTCAGAGTAGCATGATGAACTTTCTTTGGTTCAGAGCCTCTCATCTCTGGCCCTACTAGGCTGTATGCCTGGGTGGCCAGCCCAGGTTGGGGTGCTGCTTCAGTTGACAGTGTCCGCTGGCTGCGTGAGGCACTATTTGCTGTGGATCGAGTAGAAGAAGAACCGGAGCGTGAGCTCCGAGAGCCTGAGGAAGAGGAACTAGGTTTCACAAGGCGAGCTTTGGGGGCTTCAGCATCTTCCCTGAAGAGAAAAAAAAGCAAAGATAAACTTTAGTACTGGCATTGCTTCCAGCATGGTTATGTCCTCCGGAGGTTTCCCAATAAGTTCCTCAAGTTTTAAACCTCAAATATACCATCAGAAGGCAGCCATTTAGGGAATGAAGCACTTCCTCATTTCTTAAGACTTAGTGCTTGGCAAAGGTTTGTTTTTTAACCAGAGATCCATCCTATTACACTGGGAGGATACATCTCATCATGAAATGATTTATATAGCATTTGCTCTGATGTGTTGTTTGTGTATGTAAACCCTTTCATGGCCTGTAGGTTGTACCCAGCCTTTATTGTGTGCCCTTTGTACATGGAAATGAATCAGAAGTAATGTAAAGTTGGCCTTTTACCTCTCTGTTGAGGATAACTTCACAATAAAGTACAGGTGAACCAGACCCTGTCCTAGACTGCAGCTTCCTTCCTACCAGAATAATCATTTTAACAAATTCATGATTCAGAAGAAAGGGGATATTTATGTTGACTAGTTACTATGGAATTGGCCCTAGGAACAAATCCTGGTGGAAGTGGGGACTTGGGAGGCTTACCGAATTTCATTAGGTCTCTCTTCTTCCTCATATCTCTCTTTGTCTTTCCTTTTGATTAGCAGCCATACCAAGAGGAAAATCAGTAGGGCTCCAGCCACGATACCTGTCACTGCTCCTGCAACCATGCCGATGCTTTGTACATCTGTTTTCTCAGAAGCATAAGCACAAGCAAAATCAACATAAGTTAGGAAATATATGAACTAAAAGAAAAGCCCTAGCTGTGTGCAGTGGCACATACCTGTCATCCTAACTATGCAGGAGGATTGCAAGTTGGAGACCAGTTTGGTCAATTTGGCCAGACCTTGCCTCAACATAAATACAAAGGGCTGCAGATATAGCTCAGTGGTAGAGCACCCCGGGTTCCATGCCTGGTACTACAAAAACAACAACAACAGCAAAAAGCCCTGCAGCCTGGGCGTGGTGGCACAAGCCTCTAATTCAGCAGTTTGGGAGGCTGAACCAGCCTGAGCAATTCAGGGAGGCCCTAAATGACCCAACCAGACCCTGTCTCTAAGTAAAATACAAAAAAAGGCTGAGGATGTGGCTTAGTGGTTAAGGGCCCCTGGCTTCAATCCCTAGTACCAAAACCAAAACAAAACAAAAGCCCTGGACAGAGTGAATATTTCCAGGTCTTTATATTTTTCTTCTGGAGTAGTGCCCCCATTATCTTCTTGTGTTATATGACTCTCCCTCTTGGTACTTTTGCAGTTGTAGATATTCAATCACAGACTTCACTAGCAGTCGGCCTAGATTTTACTGAAAAGTCTGTGTTGGTTCAGATGGGCTAGGATAGTTACTGTATTAGATTTGAATATTTGTCAACCTTAAAAGGAACCTCAGCCGGGCGCGGTGGCGCACGCCTGTATTCCAAGCCACTTGGGAGGCTGAGGCAGGAGGGTCGCGAGTTCAAAGCCAGCCTCAGCAACTTAGCGAGGCCCTAAGCAACTCAGTGAGACCCTGTCTCTAAATAAAATACAAAATAGGGCCAGGGATGTGGCTCAGTGGCCGAGTCTTCCTGAGTTCAATCCCTGGTTGAAGAAAAAAAAAAAAAAGGAACCTCGTTTAGGCAATCCTCTGCATACTTCTCTGCTTTCTCTAATTTCCCTCTTCATGCAACAGTAAAATAAAAAAGAATATAGCCTACAATGTTAGACTGTATGGGAATTACCAGTGGATCCTAGAAATTTAGAAGTCAGGCCCGGTACAGTGGTGCACACCTGTAATCCCTGTGGCTTGGAAGGCTGAGACAGGAGGATAATAAGTTCAAAGCCAGCCTCAGCAATTTAGCAGGGCCCTAAGCAATGAGACCTTGTCTCTATAAATAAAATACAAAAAAATGCTGAGGATGGGCACAACACCATTGAGCCACATCCCCAGCCCTATTTTGTATTTTATTTAGAGACAGGGTCTCACTGAGTTGCTTAGGGCCTCACTAAGTTGCTGAGGCTGGCTTTGAACTCGCAGTCCTCCTGTCTCAGCCTCCCAAGTGCTGGGATTATAGGCGTGCGCCACCGCGACCGGCTTACCAGGCAGTTTTTTTAAAAAAATATTTTTATTTGTAGATGGACACAATCCGTCCATCCTTCCTTCATTTCTTTCTTTCTTTCTAAGCAAATTAATGAGACCCTGTCCTAAAAAATAAAAAGGGCTGGGAATGTAGCTCAGTGGTAAAGTGCCCCTGGGTTTAATCCCAGCCCCAAAATAAATAAATTAATAAAATTAAGTGTGGGGTTTTGGAGAGGTCCTCTTATTTTGTTGACATAAAAGTATGTCATACAGTTCACAGTATTTCTTTTTTCTATGAAGTGCCCCTGTTAAATCTGCAAGAAAAAATTACCTGAAACTTGAAAATAGACACAATAAATACAGTGCTTGATAATGTACTTCTAGGTAGAGAGGCAATTTGTAAACCTCTGTCCAATAAAGATCGAAATGATTGCTGTTCCAGTTAAACAAGTGACCCCAGAAATTATGGTCTGTGATTTTGTAGCATATTAACCAGTCTGATGCCTAACACAGCAATCTTAACTTTGTTAAATTGTCTTTATCCCTTCTTAAATGCTCTTTGGACATTTTACTAGCTTCCTCATTTAAGTAATGAAGTAGTCTTTTTTCTGGGAGGGTGGGTACTGGGGATTGAACCCAGAGGTTCTTTACCCAACTCTCTCAGCTCCATCCTCAGTCCTTTTTATTTTTTATTTTAAGACAGGTTTTCATTAAGTTGCATAGGGTCTCACTAAGATACTGAGCCTGGTCTTGAACTTGTGATCCTCCTGCCTCAGCATCCAATACTGCTAGAATTATAGAAATGTGCCACTGCACCTAGCTGAAGTAGTCTGTTTATTTTTCTGGTGCTAGGGATTGAACACAGAGTCTCATGCATGCTAGGCAAGTGCTCTACCAGTCAGCTATATCTGAACGTACATTTCATTAGAGGGCAGGTTAATTCACAAGTTGGCAAACATAGTGTCAGACACAATTGTTCAATGGTCCCTGCAATTGCCACATTTATTTTGGTAATTACCATATCCTTCTGGAAATAAAGATTTTGATCTTGACCCTACTCTTGCTCATGATTAAAATGCCCTACACTGAGCCACAATGCAAAAATAAGACCAAAAAAACTTCCTTTGGATACTTACACTGTACAATCACTCGCACCACACAGCTTTCCTTCCCAGCCTCATTGCCTGCTGTGCACTGGTAAAGCCCAGAGGAAGACATGGTGAGATTCTGCAGCAAAACTCGGCCCGGGTTGTTGTAATCTATATAAGCAGAAAGAATGACATCAACCCCCCTAGTGACAGCATCTTTATTTCTTCTTGACTAGGGCATCATTGACCTAAGATTCTCTAATGCTGTTGGATAAGAATGAAACAATAGAAAAGGTTTGTTTTTTGGCCCATGGGAAAATAGGTAAATATTCTTTTAAATTATAGTACATCCGCAAAGTTACAAAAGATTGTGGATATTTAAGGACTACCAAACAAGACAATTAGATTTGGTGGATTTATGTAATGTTTTTTCCTCATTTATTTTACCTCTTTTATATGACATTTGAAGAAAGATTTTCTGTCCTAGTTTATGGATAAAAAAATGGAAGTTTAAGAGGTTCTGCAGCGTATTCAAGGTTATACAGTGAGCTGCTGACATAGCAGATTTAGAATTCATGGACACAGTACTATCTTATTGGTGCAGTAGACTGGTAGAAAGATGACTTACCAATCCTAGATTTGGGAGGCAAATGTTCATCCTCTCCCTCTTTCTCCCGGATTCGCTGCCAGTAATATACAATGGGCTTTGTGCCAGAGGATGACTCACATTGCAGAGTCAGGTCACTTCCTTCTGTCAGGTCTCCTTCCAACTCACACTTGGGCTTGGATGGTCTCACTGACAAAAAAAAAAAAAAGTGTAATGATTTCAAAGATTCTCTGAATGGATAAACTGTCTAGTTGAGTTGTTTCTCCAGTCATTTCTTATGGTTGACTTTTTTGAGTTAGGATTCAACTAGGCATAGTTTCCATTACCCTCTGAAGTCAACCCACCTTATCCATTCCCCACCACACACACATACTTTGAGCTGCTACCGATGGTGCTGTTGTAATTTTTAGGGGCTGCTTTAGAAACAACCACATCACTTTTCAAAGAAGAGAAATTGTTATTTATGGGAAATTTTAGGAAAGTTAAGTGTGATTTTATTGGTACTGAAATAAACATAGAAGATCATTAAATTTGAAGTAAATAAGTAGAACTTAGTAGATTTTGCTATCAAAAAATAAGTTGGGTGCCATGGTAATCCCAGTAACTTGGGAGGCTGAGTCAGGAGGATCGCGAGTTCAAACCCAGCCTCAGCAACTTGGTGAGGCCCTGAGCAACTCAGTGAGACCCTGTCTCTAAATAAAATACAAAATAGGACTGGGGGTGTGGCTCAGTGGCCAAGTGTCCCTGAGTTCAATCCCTGGTTCCAAAAAAAAAAAAAAAAAAAAAAAAAGGGCTGGGGATATAGCTCAGTGGTAAGAGGCACCTGGGTTCAATCCCCAGTACCAAAATAATAACAACAACAATAAATTTGAATTATCTCTAAGAGATTTAAGATAAATATAAAGGAGCTGGAGATATAGCTCAGTGGTAGAGTGCCTGCAAGGCCCTGGGTTCAATCTCCAACACTACAAAAAAAAAAGTAAAATAAAATAAAATCCATTCGAACACTAGAGGCTAGGTGTTTTGTTTTTTGTTTTGTTTTTTGTTGTGCTGGAGATCGAACTCGGGGCCTTGTGCATGCAAGGCAAGCACTCTACCAACTGAGCTATATCCCCAGCCTGCTATTTTAATTTTGTTATGGGCTACCATGGAAAATGTGGCTAAAATGCAGAACATAAATGCTTCTTTGCAGGCAGCTGGACTAGGTGATCACTAAATGTATAATGCAAAGTACTGAACACAAAGTTTTTACCACCATGATGTATTTGCTTATCCCTCCCAGAGATCTTATTACGATGAGGCATTTACCTTGGCACCCTGCCTTACCTAAGACTTTTAAGATGACGTGGCTCCACACATAACGCCCTGAATTCTTCACCTTGCAGGTATACCTGCCCTCATCACTGGGTTTTAGAGGCTCGATCTGCAGGGAGGCATCTCCTGCCAGGAAGTTGGAAGCAAATGCTACTCGGCCCTTCTGTTCCTCAGTTAAGTTATTGTAGACATGACGACTGGAGTAAGTGATCACCTATGGGACCAACCAAAGCAAAGTCAATCAGTGTTGCTCTCAGCCTTCCTTTCCTGCTGATGTCAAGATGAAGAAAGAGAACACTCCCAATGATGGTCCAAAATACCTCAGTTCTGAGTACTAATGGTATAGTGCATCTTGTTTAGGCCTTTCTTCCATGAATAATATATGTATGTAGCATTTGATTACAAGGTACTGATTATTTCATGCTTAGAACCACTCCATTTTATGGGTTCAGAATTTGGATTACATACTAAAGTTCACACATCTAAGTCACAAAAAAAATGTGCAGCTCTGTATACCCTCAGCATAGAATTTTTCTGGAAGGGTACACAACAATGGTATCAATAGTTGACTCTGAGGAGAATTGAGGGGGCAGAAAATTAGACTTTCCCTTGCCATGTAAACCTTTTTCTATTTGTTGCATTTTCTAACACCTACATGTGATCTCTTCAAAGTATACTACTCTCTTTGTATTAAGAACTTTTAGGTGCCATCTAGTTTAGTTCTTACCACAGTTTTCCCAAGTAGTTTTTTGTTTTTTTTTTTTACCAAGAAGTTATTATTCCCATTTCATAGACAAGTGGCAGAACCAGAATTTGAACAGAAGTCTTTGAATGTCATCTTATTCTTACATACTACAGTTACCTCTCTCCCTCTTGCATTCATTTAACTCCTCAACTGTTTTTCCATAAAGTTTAGAAATGGAGGAAAAAGAGTGAAACTGAAAAGTCAATCTATTTTTATTCTTATAAAATATTCTTTATTGAGAGTCTTGGTGAAGGGGCTAGAAGTTAATGATTATAATTCAAGTCTGATACAAAGGCCTTCGTTGTTTGATTTTCTTTCCTTTTTTGACTTTAATGGAGTTTAGCAAGAAAAAGTAGGAAAAAATATGTTTCTTCTTTTCATAAAATTCACATGAGCATCATGCCTTTGCTTTCCCAGTTAGGAAAAGCAAAGTTTTGATTTTCCCCAGCGGGGGGAAAAAAAATCTTGATTTTTAGCAAATTGTTGTCTGCCTCTAGTTCTGTAACCATTCCCTGGGTTTTCTTTGTCTGTCACTCCTGTTAGTCACAGAAACCATGCTAATCTAGTCCATCAAAGTCACATAACTTCAGCTTTGTCCTCTCTGCCACTCAGAAATCGTATCCTTAAACTGATTTGACTTAACTGTTAACAAACATAGAGATCCTCCTTTGGGACTGGAGGAAGTCACCCAGATGAGTAAAACCCTCTTCTTGTCTTCAAGTAATTTATAATCAAGCAGGCTTAACAAGGAGAGAGATATAAACATAAAAAAAAGAACAAGAAATGATTTACTTGAAATAGTATCAGGGAGAGTGGCCCCCCAAAATTGGTATTTGAATTGGGCTTTGAAAGATGAACAGACAAAAGACAAGAGGCAGGAAGGGCTGGAGGGAGCATTCCAGATACATAGATTGGCACTAAAAAAAGACATACAAGCATATGGGAGTCTCCTAAGCACATTTCTGGCTGCAGCTGTCTAAATTGTTTCACTCTAAGCCTTTAACCCCTTCTCAATCATGTGATGCTCTGCAGCTCATCGATGCTTTTCTGAAAAGATTTTAAAGCCATCCAATGAAGTGTCCATCCATTCTCTCTCCATTATATCCAAATTCTTCAGTACTAGCATCCATTTTGCTCTTACCACCTCTCTGAGAAAAATGTTTTCTCCGTTCTCTGCATATCCTTTTTCCTCAGCAAATATTTACTGAGCTTGTGTGTCAGGCACTATGCCCAGCACTGAGAAAACAAACAGGAATGAGACATACATAGTCCCTATGCTGATGAGCTCACAATCCTAGTGGGAGAGGAAGGGTGGAGGAGGAGAACAGTAAAAATACTGAATACCATAATTAATAGTATACTTAAAACATTTTTTCAATATGCCCTCTCATTTCACTATCACCACTATTGTGACAATTCTCATATCCTTGTTTTTATCCCCAGCATATTTCTGAGCTTGTCTCCCCCCCCCCCCGCCTCTCCCCCCGCCCCCTCTTGACCCCTCCTCCTCCTCCTCTTCTTCTTCTTCCTTCTTTCTTCCTCCTTCTTCTTTCTTCTTCTTCTGTCTTCATCTTGGCCTTCCTCTTCTTCCCTCCCCCTTTTTCTACTTCATGGGGTCTTGCTGTGTTGCCCAGGCAACACAACCCTTGGCTCAAGCGAGCCTTTTGCCTCAGTCTCTAGAGTGACTGGAATTACAGACCCGCACCAACACCCCGGTCATGAACTCTATTTTCACATTTCTAGCTCCCTGGCTGCTGTATACTTCTTTCCACTCCACTCTATCCTACACACTGCTGCCCAGTTAATCTTGTTACTGTAAAACACACATTAGCTCTTTTCTAGCTCAGAACCTTAACTGCGTCCCACCACCTCTGAATGATGACCAGACTCAGCTGAGGGTCTTCTAAATGAACTCTACATTTTGGTCCTAATCTCCTTTATTCTACTTCACAGAACAGGGTGCATGAGACTACCTCACTTCCATTTCATGAACATGAGTTGTGTTTCTGTGTGCTCACTGCATTTTTCCATTTAGGTAAAAGTCCTTTTTTTTCTGTCTCTTCACAAATTCAACTTCCCTATTCAACTGAGTGTGGCAGCTCATGACTGTAATTCCAGTAATGCAGGAGCCTGAGGCAGGAGGATCGCAAGTTCCCTGGCAATTTAGTGAAACCCTATCTCAAAAAATAAAAAGAGTTGGAGGTGTAGCTCAGTGGTAAAGTACCCCTGAGTTCAAAGGCCATTACTAAAAAAAAAAAAAAAAAAAAAAAAAAAAAAAAAAACAAGAAACAAAACAAACCCCTCTTTGTTCTTTTTTTGTTTGTATTTCTCTTTTTATTTTTTAAATTTTTGTCAGAGCAGTTAGTTATACATAGTAGTAGTGCTCGTTTTAACAAAGTCAGCATACATGGAATTTTATTTACTCCATTCCACTCCCCATTCCCCCTTTACTTCCCTTGTCCCTCCCATTCATTCTTTTAAGTCTCAAATCAATATTGACTTGTCATGACACCTTTCTTGATATGACAGACTGAGAAGGGTCTTCTGTCTTTGCTCTCACTCATAACATTCTTTTTTCTTTTCCTTTTTTTGCAGTGCTGGGGATGGAACCCAGGGCCTCATGCATGCTACACAAGCACTTTGCTATTGTGCTACCACCCAATCCATAAGGTTTCTTTGTACCTTTTTTGAACTGGGGGTTGAATCCAGACTTTGTGCATCCGGTTTCTGCACCATTTTTATTTGAAAAGGAATTGTGGAAGACTTCTAAAATGGCAAGCAGGTTGCTGTATGTATTTTCAAAACTGCTTCTGGGTTATCAGATTTTTATATACAGCTCTTATTTTTGTCTTTGGTTAGAATGTTTTACAGCTCTTCATTCAATAAACATTTATTAAAAACATACACTTTGCTTGGCACTGTATTGGAGATGACAACAATACAAAGAAATGAGTAGTATAAGTGTTAAAGGATAACTTTTTAAAAAACAAGTAAAACCATGATTTTCGTATACACAGACAATAAACACATGTCAAAGATTTTCCTAACCAGTGAGATGTTACGACTGCTTCAAATGAGAAATAGGACTAAAAGGGATTTATCTTTTCTTTGGACAAAAATCATTTGTATCTTTGGTTTTTCGTTATTTGGTACTGGGGATTTAATCCAGGGGCACTTAACCATTGAGCCACCTTCCCAGCCCTTTTCTCTGTTTTATTTGGAGATAGGGTCTCACTAAATTGCTTAGAGCCTCACTAAGTTACTGATGCTGGCTTTGAACTCCGGATCCTCCTGCCTCAGCCCCCTGAGCCACTGGGATTACAGGAGTGTGCCACTGTGTTCAGGTTATAGTCTATTTTGAAATAGGGTCTCTGTAAGTTGTTGAGGGTCCTCAAACTTGTGATCCTCCTTCCTCAGCCTCCTTCCTAAGTCACTGGGATTACAATGACGTGGTGCATCACCATGCCCAAGTAAATCTTTTGATTCTAAAAGGTGAAACCCTTCCCCAAGATGGATTTCAGAACTTGGATTTGAACCCAAGATTTCTAGAGATGAGTCCTTTTCCTTTTTCCTGTCCCCTTGCTCCAAACATGTAGCTCTCCCTTCGTCTTCTCTATAACTTGCAGCTACTACTGAAAAGAATGCAGAAATTCAAGACAAAACTGTTTTGATATTTTGTTTAAGGCTAAGTTTTTGACTAAATGCATTAACTGTACTTTTCAGAATATTTCTTAGCATGAAACAATGTTCAGGAGGCACCTACCAATGGTATATGTAGAGTCTATTACAGTCTGGACCATTACCTTTGATTCCTACCCTCAAATCTCCATGTCCTCACTAGCTTTCAAGCCTCATGTTTCTTGGTTCTGAAAAATGTCCTCTGGTGTGTCTTTGGCTTTGATCATTCAGTCTTCTGAAATTGTAACAGGGGTCCATCTCATGCTGTGAATATAACTCTTGCTTCTCTGCCACTGTAGCTTATTTTAAAACTGATGTTTCTTTTCTTCCTCCTCTTCTGCTTCTCCCCATACCTCACCACAGGGGAAGCAAGATTAACCTTCTTCTCATCCTAGGCAGAGTTATCTATCCTTCAGCTCAAAGACTGCAGGAATGCAGGAATCCAGACTGTAGGACTCGTACCAGTGGTTTGAGAAATAGCTCTCTTTCAAAATTACGAATGAATTATGACTCCTGACAGGGCACAACTGGAGTGTAACCTTTGTAACCCCACTTTAAAAGTCCACTATTTCCCCTGACAGGTAAAATCACAGCCTCTCAGACAGGAGTCCATTGTGTGTTCTTTATTAGCAAAGCAATAAAACTTCTTTTTCCTTTTTCTCAAATTCTTGTCCTTGTTATTGGATTGGCATTGGACAAGGACTGAATTTTCAATATCAAAATGTCTCTATTTTTGCCTGAACAACACGTATTTTGTATGTAGCCTCATGGAATTCCCCCATTTAGAATGGTGACCCCCTCCTTCAGGCTTCAGTGTATGGGACAAATCTTTACCACAGTGGTTAGTACATTCAAGCAGGCCTGACTCTGTCTGCTTTTGTTCTTTCTCCTCCAAATTCTGTCCCAATATTTAATGATAAACAAAAGAGATAACATACAGGTAAGCATCTAACATTTTAGAAAACAAATTAAATTGTAAGACAATCTTACAATTAATCATTATTTAATATGAGAATTTCATACACACTTCTGACATGGGTTGGGGCTCAATTACAGCCTTGCAATTTTTTGTTTGTTTTGTTTTCGACACACTTTGGATTCCAGATGCTTGTTTGTTTCTTGCTGTTCTTGGTTTTATATTTATTTTAATACGGGGGATTGAACCCAGGGGCACTTTACCACTGAGCTACATTCCCAGTTCTCTTTATTTTTTACTTTGGGACAGGGTTTCCCAAAGGAGATCTCACTAAATTGCTGAGGGTGGCCTCAGACTTGTAATCCTCCTTCCTCAACCTTCAGAGTTGCTGGGATTACAGGTGTGTACCACTGCACCTGGCTTTATTTTGTTTTTAATTCTAAGAAAGATAATGCTGAGACTAAGTTGTTCATTGCAGTGTGATGGAAAAGCAACATCAATTTAATTCTTTTGCAAACAAGCAAAAAAATTAAATATATGAATTACAGCTGTTGTGGGGCTGTTTGTTTTATGACATTCCTGGAGGACAGGACAATTTGTTAGGGCTTGTATGGAACAGATGGATCAGCTCGACTTTCTGGCAGTTGCTCTGCTGTGCTGTGGTCTGTGTAGCAATTCTAAAACTGCTTTGAATGCAGGTCCATCTCTGTTTTAGATTAGGAGTTTTTTACTCAAAGCCAAAGGGAAGAGAGAAAGAGTGAAATACACGAGGGTAGGCATGTAAATTGGAACATCTCTATTCTAATTTCTTAATCTGAAAAATAGACAAGATTTCTACTGTGTGGTCTGGACTGATGGTGGGGGAGGTAGTCATTCTTATATTGGAAATTTAGTTGTGTTTCCATCCCTAGAACCAGTAAGAAAACTCTGGAGTTCTAGTGGCCAAGATTGCAAAGCTGCAATTCAAATGTTCCTGAGACTTCCTACCCACCCCCAGATGTTCCCTGCCTACTCTGAGCATCCTAGACAAAAGGGATGAAAACATTTCAGTTTGAAATGCAAAGCTAAACTTGGGATCTGCGTCATTGGTTAGCCTACTTTAAGCATCACATCTATTCCAACCCTTCCTGTCTTTTCTTTCTCAGTCACCCTCACTCTAGTCTCAACACCTTGGCAGTTATAAAGTTATGGCAACTTTACCACTATTTATTATCCCCATCTTGAGATCCTAACTACCCATGACTGATATGTAAGCCTTTATTGTATAGGATGAAATCATTCAACTGATCTTGCTTTTAGTTGAGTCTCCCTTAAATTAGTATGTCACACAGTGTCAGAGTGATCACCCTAAAATGCAGATATGTCCTTTATATTCTTAAAATTCTTCAAGAACTCCATGACATTATAGGAACAATTCTAAGTTCTCCAATATGGCAAACAAGATCTTCCATGTTCTGACCTGCAGCCTCTGTGACCTCACACCTTACACTCCATCCATACTAGCTGCTTATGATTTCCTAGAATTTTCTGTCCTTTGTGTTTTATGCTCTTGTGATTCCTTTAAGGCAGTTCCTACTATCAAGACTTAGATTAGTTGTGCTTACTTACAGGAAGCTGTCTTGACCTTCCAACTGTACTTGGCCAGAGGTTCTTCCTTATCCATGATTTTGCATGCTTGATTTTCTTTCTTCCCCCCCCCCCCCCCCTGCCTTCCTTCCTTCCTTCCCTGGGGATTGAACTCTGGGACTTCTGCTAGGCAAGCATTCTACCACTGATCTACATCCCAGTCTTGTGCTTTAGCTTTCTGAGGTTTCATTACTTGCTATCAATCACTGTACAAAAATGTTAAATGGAAAATTCCAGAAATAAACAATTCGTAAGTTTTAAATTGTGTACCATTCTGAGATCTCTGCAGTCCTATTCTGTCTTGCTTAGGATGTGAATCCCTTTATCCAGCCTATCCACACTGTAGAGATTACCCATTTGTTAATCACTTAATAGCTATCTCTGGTATCATACAGTTGTTGAGGTTTCTCAGTGCCTACATTCAAGTAGCCTTTATTGTACTTAATAATGACCCCAAAGCACAAGAGCAGCAATGCTGGGAATTTGGATATGCCAAAGAGAAAACAAAATGCTTCCTTTAAATGAAAAGGTAAAGGTTCTCAATAAGGAAAAAAAACATGTGCTGAGATTATTAAAATTTATGGTAAGAACATGTTTTTTATCTGTGAAATAGTGAAGACAGGAAAAGAAATTCATACTCATTTTGCTGTAGCACCTCAAATTTCAAAACTTATGATCACAGTGATTAGTTAAGTTTGTGTCTGTATGCATAGGAAAAAACTTGGTATACATAGAATTCTGTGCTATCTGTGGTTTCAGGCATCCACTGGAGGTCTTGGAATATATCTACTGCAGTTAAAGGGGGAAACTATATTCATCTACAGACAATCCCCAATTTACATTGGTTTCGTTTTATGATTTTATGATGACTTTGTTGAAACTGTAGTTCAAAGTTTAAATTTTCATGCTTTGCTAGGCTATTGATATGTAGTATGATACTCCCTTGAGATAACTGGCAGCATCAGCAAGCCATAGCTCTCAATTAGCCACATGATCACGAGGGGAAACACTCTAAGCAATGATGTTTGGTAGGTTAGCAGTATTAAGTGCATTTTCAACTTCCAGTCTTCAACTTACAATTGTGTGTATATAACCCTATTATAAGTTAAGGAACATCTTTGGAATACTGCTTATCTCTGTCATGGTGATTGTCACTTAGTTTTGAAATTGTCCCTTTACACATTTATCTTTTCAACTAATTCCTTTGCTATAAAGTGTAGGTATTGGGGAAATCCAATAGCTTTTTATTAAATTTGACTAAAGTGATTTTATTTTTATTATTAATTAAAAAAAATATTTTTGTAGTTGTAGATGGATAGCATGCCTTTATTTGTTTATGTGGTGCCAAGATCAAATCCACTGCCTCACACATGCTAGGTAAGTGCTTTGCCACTGAGCTACAGCCCCAGCCCCTAAATTTATTTTTAATCTTTCACAATGGCCACTAATGCCAAACATTTTCCTGCACTAGGGTCTATGCAGAATTAGTTCTGTCTAGAAAAATTTCCTACTTATATTCTCCTTATTTTCCATATGACACATGTTATGCTTTCAAATTATTTAAAAATAATACAGGTAGTGGTTAACAACCCAGACACTAATGTCAGAGTGCCCAAATTAAACATACAAATAGGTGACCTTACGCAATTTGCTCACTTTTTGTGTATTTGTGTCAGTGTATGTGTGTTCATTCACACAAACATGATTTAGTTCCTTATTTGTTTTTGGTTTTTATTGTGTTCTTAGACTGGGGATTGAGCCCATTAAGATTTGCCCAGTCCTTTTTATCTTTTATTTTGAGAGTTTTACTAAATTGCTTAGGGTCTTGCTAAGTTGCGGAAGCTAACCTTGATCCTTCTGCCTCTGCCTACCAAGTTGTTGGGATTACAGGTATGTGATCCCACCACACCTGGCTCAGCTCCTTATTTGTAAAATGGACCTAATAATCCTTGTCATGAGGATTAAATCAAATATAAAACATGCTAAACATCTGGCATGTAGCTAACATTCCTCCTTCCAGCCCTCCTTTCCTTCATCCATTCTTCCACTCTCCCTCCCTTCCAAATTATAACAATTCTTATTATTTGGTACTGGAAATTGAACCTAGGGGTACTTTACCACTGAGCTACATTCCAGTCTTTTTTATTTTTCGGACACTGGGTCTTGCTAAGTTGCTTAGGGTCTGGCTAAGTGCTGAGGCTGGTCTTGAAATTGTAATCCTCCTGCCTCAAACTCCCAAATTGCTGGGATTACAGGCATGTACCCCCACACTTGACTTCCTTCCCAATTATTGAATGTCTTTGCTGTAGGCCCCCAGAAGGCAGGAATTATAATGGCTTCTTCATTATTATATCCTGGTACCTAGTATGGCATACAGTAAGTGCTGCTGAATGATTGAATAAATGACCTTACTGTGAATTGTCAATGAAGATAAATAGGGAATTTTGACTATTCAAAGTCCTATCAGTGCCTTTTGAAGTCAACATTAACTCCTTCACCCTCATAATTGCTTGGCTATATAACCAAGCAAGTCTTTTTTTTTATTTTATTTTAGCAAATTAAAAAACCTAGGTGAAAGTTAGATGTGTAGAGTTACTAAAGAGGAAATTATTCAGTGATTCTTGTTAAAGATGGTAAGGCAGACTTTATTCAAGAGAGACAAATGTCAATAGGTAAAGGGACCACCGCAATGGGGTCTTAGAATGGGGAGAGAGATTGGGCTCAACTCTGACTCCAGAATGGACAAGTGTGTTTTATCCAAGGGGCAGGATAGAGGTCAATGGATGGAAAATTATTAAGAAGAAACTTTAGGAGTAAGGAAGTCTTTGACTCAACACTTGAAAAGATTATTGTTGAAGGCAGACCAAGTGATAAGATGTTAAAGGTGGTCAGACAACAAGGATGAGAAATTTTCACTGAACTGATTTGGCAGGATTCTTGCTCAAAATGGATTTTATAAGGAGAGAAGAGAAAGTCCAATATCAGGTCTTCTCAGAAAGAACTCAGGAACTTGATTCAAGTATGGTCAAAAGGGTATTTACCAGGTTCTTGGATTTTTTTACTATAGGAACATGGCTCTTATTTACTTCATTCAGAACTGAGAATATCATGTCTAGGATTGACCAAGAAGTTGTTGGAATAAACATGTTCAGGTTAAGGTGACCTTGCTCTATAGAGTACAGATCATCTCAAGATGATGCATGATGAGAACAAAATGACAATCAGAATCAAAATAACAAGGTGAGGTAGACAGCTACTTAAGCAGATTAAACTCCAGCAGTGGTCCTGAAATTTATTTTTAGTAAAAACTTAGCTTCTCCTAGCATAAACCATATTATGAAATGAGTAGTATAGATACAGAATAGGAAAGGAAAACTTCTATTTTTTACCAGGGAAAGAAGCAAATATCTGAAATAAATAAGAAAAGTCTAAAATCAGTTTTCCTAAGTCAGCTTTTTAATGCTGTGACCAAAATACTCAACAAGGACCACTTAGAGGAGAAAAAGTTTATTTTGGCTCAAGATTTCAGAGCTTCAGTTCATGGTGGGCCAGTTGCATTGCTCTGGGCCTAAGATGAGGCAGAACATTATGGAGGAAGGGCATGGCAGAGGAAAGCTACTCACCTCATGGCATCCAGGAAGAAGAAAAAGAGGGAAAGGATACACAGGAGGAAGGCACACCTCTAGTGACCCACTTCCTCCATCCATGGCCTGTCTGCCTACAGTTACCACCCAGTAAGACCATTTAAACCAGTATAGGCTGATTAGATTACAGCTCTCACAAACTAAGTATTTCACCTCAGAACATTGCTGCATTAACAAAAGAGGGGGGACAACTTATATTCAAACCATAACACTAAGTCACAGATTTTTTAAAATCACAAACTTTTAAACAAAAATACACACTTTCAACAACAATAATAACAAAAAAACTCAGAGTGTGTAATCCCAACAGCTCAGCAGGCTGAGGCAGGAGGATCATGAGTTCAAATCTAGCCTCAGCAACCTAGGGAGGCCAAAGTAACTCAGCAAGACCCTGTTTCTAAATAAAATATTTAAAAAGGGCTGGGGATGTGGTTCAGTGGTAAAGTGCCCCTGGGTTCAATCCCTGGTACCAAAAAAAAAAAATCAAAAAGTAACAGGTGAGATAGTAGTTATGTAGGAACCTCAATGAGGAATGTTGCTGTGGCTCTATTGGAGACAAGGCAGAATAACAATGGTAGCTTAGTTAGTTATCATCCTCTAATTACAGGCAGCCCAGTGGATCCTCAGAGCACTATGGGAAACCATAGGTCCTACATGGTCCTACCCAAACTGAGTACCAAAGACCCAGGGCCTACTCCTTTATTTTTCAGCTCTAGAACCAATATCAGTTTTCTTGCTGGCCAGTTATATATGTAGGCATCATTTTCATTCATGTCCTGTACTTGCTTTTCTGTGTTGTATGTTGTTTGTCATATTACATAATCTATGGATATTATATAATCCATGGAGCCTATAAATCATGACGATGTGCAAAGCCAAGGCATAGGCAGATAGAAGTGGTTTAAGAGAAGGGACAGGCCTCCTAAGAGTTCTAGGCTTTGGATTCTGCCCATTCAACTAAGGGATCAAGCTGGGACATCTTTGTTCCCTTCTTAGGCAAAGATGCTAATAGTGCAGATTCCCTCCCCAGGCAAATGCCAGATGACTAATAGTTTTGGCTTGCTCTAGGAACATACAGTTCCTTATGCTCACAACCCAAATACCCTTTCTTCTCTTCTCTTTGTACATAGAGTCTATAAGTGAGATGAAAAAGCAATCCAAGCTCTTTCAGAACCAATGAAAAAGATAGGAAGGCTGAGGAAAGGTAAATGTAGTGGGGATAAGGGAGAGGGCAGACTCTAGCCAGGTGTATACTTACCACTTTTTGGTTTCCTTCATTATCAGTGAGCAGCCATTCGATATCTAGCGTGTCTTTTTCTGGAAGCCCCAGTTGGTGGTGGCAGGGCAAAGTGACCTTTTCCTCCGCCACTCTCTTGATCTCAGTGTGAGTTCCCAAGGTTCCAACATAGTGGGAAACTGGAAAAGGGAAATCTTTAATGAGTAAAGAAGAAACTGGATGGCAATGCATGGGGAACAAATATCACAATAAGTACTTATTTGGATGTTCTTATATGCAAGGTGCAGGTCAAGGGTTTGGGAAAATCCTAGATGAGAAATACTAGATGTCCTGTTATCTCACACTGGACACTCTTTTAATAGAATTCATCTACCACCTTTTTTTTTTTTTTTTTTTTTGGTGGCACTGGGGATTGAACCCATAGTCTCACACAAGGTAGGCAGGTGCTTTTCCACTGACCTACATCCTCATTCATATCATTTAACCTCCCTGAATTACATTCTTCTAGTGCTCATCTTACTGGGGGTTTTTTGGTTGGGTTTTTTGTTGTTTTGTTGGCAGTTCTGGGAATTGAACCTGGGGTTTCACACATGCTAAGCAAGCACTCTCCCTCTGAGCTACATTACCAGCCCTTCTATATTTTTATTTTGTTTTGAGACATGACCTTGCTAAGTTTCAGAGGCTGTCCTCAAACTTGTAATTCTCCTGCCTCCACAGTATCTGTGATTACAAAGCATGTGCCACTGCACCCAGCTCTTACTGAATTTTTATCAACAGTAAAATGTCTCAGGTCAACAACTATGTCTTTTGGTCTTTCTGTCTTCTAGCAGAGGCATCTAAAAGGATGATACTCATAGAAATCATGCACTAAATTGCCCAGTAACTTTTTTTGTTTGTTTGTTTGGTTTGTTGTTTTGGTACTGGGATTGACCCTAGAGACACTTTACCATACAGTTTTTTATTTTTTTACTTTAATACAGACTTTTGCTCAGTTGCTTAGGGTCTGGTTAAGTTGCTGAGGCTGGCCTCAAACATACAATCCCCCTTCCTCAGCCTCCTGAGTCACTGGGAGTACAGGTCTGTGTCACCACGCCTAGAACAAGTCCTGTTCTTTAAGTTATAGAATCAAAGCCACTTGAAGCTGAAACAAAAACAAAAACAAAAACTTAGAAGTGAAACTTGCTCTTTTGCAAATGAATTCCTTTAAATCTGTAATAATTGTTGCTGACCAGTAGCATATATTTAGAAGGATAAAAAGACAATTGATTTAAAGTCCTTTGGGTATAACCCGAGGAGTGGGATAACTGGGTCAAATGGTGGTTCCATTCCAGGTTTTCTGAGGA
>JAJEJO010004364.1:133752-147185 GCA_020662805.1 Glaucomys volans
GTGGAATTCATGCAGGATTATAAGTGGCCTCATATTTAGCTGAATTTATGTGGTGCAATTGCTATGGAAATAATACATTCAATTTCCTTTTATTGCATATATCAGAACAATTTCCTATGAACTAATAGGATATTTTCACTATGAGTTTTATCCTATAGGTTTGAATACACTGCAGGTATTCAATAAATATTTGTTTAAATGATTTGAATCTAACCCACACAACTGTTTTACCAACAAGCAAACTAAGACACAGGGGTAAAGGAGTTGGTCCCAGGTCCTAAGAACTCATTAAGAGCAGAAATAATCCATAGAATAACACATCCTCCTTCAGTCCCCATAAAGAAGCTACAGAGCAGCTGAGAAATTGGACAGTTTGCATTCTACTAAGGTAAGCTTGTAAGGAGCTCCTACTTCTACCTCTACCAAACACAACAATGCTCAAATGAAACTATTGCTGTATACCCTGAGCAAAGTAGAGAACCTAGCACCAATTTAGTGCTTAAAGTAAG
Organism: Glaucomys volans; assembly: GCA_020662805.1. NCBI lineage: Eukaryota > Metazoa > Chordata > Mammalia > Rodentia > Sciuridae > Glaucomys > Glaucomys volans. Next base: position 134,262 of record JAJEJO010004364.1, read on the forward strand.
CACTTACTGTACACTGAATAAGAAAATGCAAAAAATCAGCCATGAAACTTGCTGAGTTGGGCCACTAGAGGGAATCAAAGACTCATATTTGGTTGATGTCCCCAAAGAACTGGAACATAGTGGTGGGTGGTGTGCTTTGACAGAGTGCCAGATTCTATTTATACCATATCCCGAATTAAATACAGCAGTGCGGGGAGGGGCTCTTCAGTGAATACAAATGATTTTACAAGGCAGGCACCTCAACCAGAGCTTATGAATCTATAGTTCTTCCTGAACCTCAGTTCTCTAGACACTTAAGAGGCCACCAGGATCTCTGCAAATTTCTATGATCCTTTTATAGTCTTTTTTAAAGTCCACAGTTATCCTTATTCAATAGCGTAAATAGACAAGGGCCTGGCCTCTGTGTTTAACTCTCCAAGACTTAGCAGAATTCATGGGAATACTTGGCATGTGTCTGCCATCTAGTGGGTGAGAGGGAAGGGACAGTCTGACCACCAGTAATGAGCCTAGGATTCCTTGGGCACTGAAAGAGTCATCTTTGTTTAAAAAGACCTTAGAGATAATCAGTTTAACTTACCAGGAAATTCCTGCCCAGATGATTGAAATGTCAAGTTGCACAGCTTGTTAGTGGTAGACCTGCAAGTAAGGGAAGTGTCTCCACTGGGCACCAGGAAGTTTTATTGTAGCATTTACAGTGGGAAGAGGGCAGTGTTGAGGATTGCCTGCTGGTGTACATGCAAAATGCCTTCACAGAAGCTGCAGGCTTTCCCTAAGTGGGGCTTTTGCACGAAACTAGGACACTTAACAAGGAACTTGGGAGAATTACCTTCTCTGAGTCTTAGTGTTCTCATCTGCAAAATGGGACTTCAGCAAGCCACTGAGGTAAAAGCACCTACCACAGGAATGGCACATAGGAGGCTCCCCACAAAATGAGCTCCCTCTCCTGCTCATATCTGCTAAAAAAGGGGGCTTTTTCTCAGATGACCATTGCTTACATTCATTAAGATTAGTTTAAGGTTTTACTCTTGAAAAGTTTAGAGTGTAACATTTAATTAAAGATTCAGCTGGGTGTGGTGACACATGCCTGTAATCCTATAATCCCAGAGATTTGGGAGGCTGAGGCAGAAGGATTGTGAGTTCAAAGCCAGCTTCAGCAAGAGAGACCCTAAGCAACTCAGTGATACCCTGTCTCTACATAAAAATACAAAATAGGGCTGGGGATGTGGCTCAGTGGTTAAACACCTCTGTGTTCAGTTCCTGGTACAAACAACAACAACAACAACAACAAAGATTCTCTTGAACCTTCAAGATCTCCTTCAAAGAGATGAGACAGGGTACTTTTTAACAGAAACTAAGATGCTGCCTTTAAAGAATCTATTTCTCTCTTATTTGCCTAACAGAGAATTCTTCCACTTCTCAAATACTTACTGGATGTTGAGAGAGCACAACTAACCCTAATTCTCCATGTTTATTCTTCCCAAAGAAGGGCTCCTACAATATTGCCATCATCAGCACAGGCACCAACTTACCCGCTCACTCTCCTCCCCCTGCTCCATTTAGGAGAAACCACAGTGCTTAGTGCAGAGTTTGGGAATGGGTGGGTTCATTTTTTAGAGTTGAGTTGTTGTTTATTAGGCTGTGTGGACCAAGTAACAAAATTAGTGACCGTGGTGGTTATCTATCTGATGGCAGATACAGGAGCTGTTCCACACACCCTGTGTCACGTACAGCAGAACATCCTCTAACAGCAATTAAAGTGTTAAAGCCTCTCCTCCCACTCAGTGGTAATTTTATTTCCAATGGATATCGTAGAGTTCACTTTCCTGAATAGAGAGAGAGTTTCCTGTGTTTTGCTTTACACAGAATACTTGAGAAAGCCCCCAGGAGAATCAAAATCATTAAATATTAGCCAGAAAAATAAAAGGGACTTTGGAAGTTTTCTAATTGACCTCTCTCATTTTATAGATCAAGAGACTGAGAGCCAGGCTCTTCACTTATCAGGGTGGATGGTGATAGGAATACAAAGATGATAACAGCCTCTCTTCCTTCCTCAAACTCTTGGAAAGCTATGGTTAATAATACCTTACAATTAATTTATTGTTAAATTAAGGTGTTAATTTAAAAATGAGGCCACGCAACTGAGGCCACGTGGCTGATGAGAAGCACTGTGGAGATAAACACCACCTCCAAAGTTTGATTCTATTTTCTTTCCCATGCCAAAGGTCTTTGTCTTTACCTTGAAATTACAGGTTAGAAATAGATAATTTTTATTAAATATTGATGTACAGAACTAGGTAGCAGAGCTAATCTTATTGGAAACACTTGAAATATATAATTATCTTGCTAGCTGTAATTCTGAGCCAAAGAAGAAATTTATGGAGATGAATGTTAAAAGTTACAACTAAATACAAGTATAGGGAGGGAGCAACCTGAGAGATGTGGAGACTACAAGAATTTTATTGACCACTAGTTGATATGGCTGCTTTAAGTGCTGATCCAGCCTGGGGCTGCATTCATGGAGGTCTGACATTCTAATTATGGGAAGAAACAGCTCCATTGTACTTTATAAAAGCTATGCTAGCATATTCACAGCATCTGTGTTCAGTTCTCGATGCTAAAAACTGTGAGAGACATTGACAAAGTCGGCATTCAGAGAATTGTTACCAGGAAATGATGGGGTCTGGAAAACATGTCATAGTAGGAATTGTTGACTTTACTATAGGTGAATTAATTAGGAGGATGAAGACTATAGGACAATGTGGTAGCTGACTTCTAACATTTAAAAGGTTATAATACAAGTAAAAAGCTTATTGAGTATTGTTCCTTAGGGTAGAATTGGACCCAGATGGTATAACAGATTCAACCATAAAATGATAAACTGGGAGATCTCCAACACCTCTTTTCAGTTCTGAAATTATGTGATTCTCTTACAAAAGACTTATGCTATTTTGGCCTAATGTGTTTTTTGTTGTTGTTGTTCTGGTTGGTTTTGTTTGTTTGATTGTTTTTCAGTGCTGGGGGTCAAACCTAGGACCTAGGACTTGCTAGACAAGCCATCTACTTCTGAGCTGCTACATTCCCAGTCTGAGATTAATATGTTGATAGACTTGGTAACAGTCCTGCCTGAGAGGAGAATGAGCTATGTTATTTAGTGAGTCATTTGTGTAGGGGTACATCAGGGAAGAGGATCCTTATATAAGGATGTTGAATGAAAACTCAAAATGTTTTCTCACTATGACATATTTATTGAGTTCCTGGTATAGTCAAAGGTATTGTTTTAATTGAATGTGGTGCAATGTAGGAAATACAAATGTAAATTATTATCTTTCAACATGTTTTGTCAAAGTCTTTGAGCTTTTACACGATGTATACAAAGGGTCATTTCATTGTTCAGAAGGCTTTCAAGGATTGTTGAAGGGCTCCATGAAAGAAGAAAAGGAACTGGTCCAGGCAACTGTAGCATTTCTTTCCTGTCTGTGAATATTTTAATCCACAAGGGGGCAGAATTTACTCAGGGAGGATTAGCCAATGCCTCACCTATGCGGTTCATAACAAGGATTGTAATTGACAAAGAATTATAGACCTTTGTGGATTTAAGTTCAATAAGCATTTTGCTGCCATTTGCCATTATATATGAAGTTTCCAACTATATGCAGTTAACTTTCAAGGACCCATGGAAAAAATAGAAATCTTAGGAAATATTATCAGGTATTTGGGAGGAACCTTATCCAGGAAATAGAAACACACACTATTTTAATAACTTTTAACAACTTGGGGTCACTGTTTTACCCTTTTTCAAGTGAAACAGATATTTGCTTTGTCTAAGACCAAAAACCTTAAAAAGTTATTTGAACAAAAATTAATTGTTGAATTTGTTATGAAAAATAAACAATTACTCAAATGTTGTGAAGTATTATCTCTAGGCAGATGATAAGAACAGGCAAAAAGGGAAGGGACAAAATTCTGCCCAGATAGTTGAGAAACTAAGGAATCAGCAAAAGAACTGTCAAGGTCCTTTAAAAATTGAATTTGGTCTTTGTTGTAGGTCAGTGTTTTATCCTGAATTATAAAATTCTTGACTGTTCTCACTATATATAATCTAGAATCTCAAACTGGGGTAGGCTCTCAGAAAGTCATCTAGGTCACTGTCTTGTCTTCAGGTCAACTTTCTATTAAAACTAGTCTGCTGAAACGTATCAAGTTCTTCATGTTCTCTTATTTTCACTGAGAATCTGAAATCACAGCAAAACTGTTCTAAGATCTTGACAGGCCTGTTAGTATCCAATTTTTATTACTTTGTATCATAATATATTCAAGGACACTGATTTCCCCAACATTTCCTTTAAACTAACACCATTTTTCCAGAGCTTCTGACATTGACGACAGTTGATATCCAGAGGGGAGTATCCAGGAGTGCACAGGGGTTCAGCAAACACAAGTGGCACTCCTGTTACCATATGAGGTGCTGCTGGGACTACAAAGATGAATGACATTGTCTTTTGTCTATGTAGAGACCATGGTCTAATAAAGAGACAAAACAGGCACCCACCAAACCCAGTTCAAGATCAATATTTTGTGAAGATCAGAGAGTGCTCTGGGAATTCAAGGAGGGAGATCACTAGGTGATCACTAGGGTGATCAGAATGGCTCCATAGAAGAGGAAATATTGATTCTAGGGCTTGAAGAACAGGTTGGAATTTTAGCAGCTGTAAGTGATAGTGGATGACATTTCACAGACTATGAATGACATCTTGTCTGCTGAGCAAGCCAATGACCAAGCTGACCTCATTGCAGGCTGATTGGAACATCACTATGCTCCCTTCATCCTGAGAATTTCTTGAAGTCTGGTGGTGGGAAAGAAAAAGGTCAATAATATATAGTCAGTATGTAAGCTTTGTCACCATCTTATAGGCTGGGGGTTTACTCTCTGGGCATAGGTTTTATCCTGATTTTTCCAATGATAATTTTCAGGGGAAGGATGCCTATCTACAAAGGCTAGGCCTTTAAAAAATATAGCAACCTTAGAATTCTTCCCTGAGCACTATGCTCATATATGTTCCATGCTTATATTCATGCTTACATATACAGGAACACACACATAACACCCTGTACAGAGACCTCTGCATGCATTTCAGTGCTGTGCACAGATCAGAAAGAATGTGTGCCTTTGATTCCTAGGCTTCAGAGAACTAGATCTCACCCTAACCTGTTTCATTGACATCTCTATTTATAGCCTCGGTCTCATTCCAAATGCTAAGGCACTTTCTAAATTTAAATGTTTCATTACTTTTGGCAGAGATTTGAACAGAAGAGAAAAATTAAAAATAGACTTACTACTTGAGGGGGTAATAGTCAATTTTTAGGGATCCTTGACAATGACAAATTGAGACTATGTTGATAACTGAAATCCATTGATATGTCTTCATCCTCTTCTTTCTACCTACCACAGCTATCAAGAAAGGAAAGATGACTGGTTTGAAATTTGTCTCTTTTGACTTTTCAGTCACTCTTTTTAGTGGGACAGAAGAGGCATGAAACAAACAAAAAGAATCAAGAGCACTGTTTTTTCTTCTCACAGGAAAATCACCTCCAGCTGGATCAAAATGGAGGTACACATTTGATACATTCCTTTCCAGTTGTATAACAGCACAAATAGTACTGCCACTATTGTTGATTTTGATGCTGTTGTTTTAGGATTCTAATTGAGAAAGTCAATTTTGTTTCCATTTAATAATTTCAAAGAGGTAGACACATGTACACATATATAATTTTATTTCACCAGAACTACACTATGTGGCAGAATTTTACCTTATTATGTACAGCAAAACCTAAGACTCAGAGAGGCTAAGTAATTTGCTAATATCTAAGAGCTAATACTTGATAGAACCAAAATTTTAACCCTTAACAGGGTGACTTGAGACCTGTACTCCACAAATTATGTAAACTATAATATCGTTCATGTCACTCTGGTAATATATTTTCCTGGAATATGTCATGGGGAAATTTTTACAAAAGTTGTGTCATCCTGGTCTCAGAGGGGGAAACCCAAAATTATCTTCAAAGGCTATAGCAGGTAAAATGTGAAAGACAGTAATTCTCCATACAGCATTAGTGTTCAACATTAAAGAATGTGCTAGTATTTCTCTGAGACTAAAGCTTATGATCATTTAGAAGAAATGTGCTGCATATATTCTTGCTAATGTGTTCATGAAAAGCTGACCAAATGTATCATACTTTCACTTAACAGTCTTCTAAAATGCCTTGAAAATCACTAGTGTATTAAATTCCTAAAGACTACAGTAAGCTTTAATATACTTCTTACATCAAATGTGTGAGCAGAACTATAATCAGACTTAACTCATACCCCACAAGGAAACTCTCAGAGATCCTTTTTTCCCAGAGACAGATAATGTTGATTAAAATCTGGACCTTGATCTGTACGCCACTTAATGACAGCATGCAGATAAATGGGCTAAACCAGACTTCGACTTCTCAAATGAAGGTGGCAAGAATAGACTCAGCATTGCAATTTGGCTCCCTATTTCCAGTATATATCTCTCTGCAGAAAATGTCAAGTCTCAGCAAGGGAGGATTTGTAATGTCAAGTAATTTCCTCCAACTTTACTTTCTTCCTGTCACTCACCCACACCCAATGACTCAAATGCTTGCTTCACGTTCATTCGTTCATCCATTCACTCATGTATTTATTCAAATGACTAACTATGAATCTTGGATTTGTCTTTCCAGAGGATTGGCTTCCAGATGATCTTTGCATTTCCATGAGAGCAGCAAACCAGTTCTGGCTGATCTCCCTTTCCACAGCCCCAACATACTTCATGCTTATAGTAGAGGGGTACGGGAGACAAGACATTGCCCAAGAACTTTATTATTTAATATGAGTGGTTCCTCAGTCTAGTAAATCATAGCATCCCAACAGGTTTTAAAAATTTTTTAAATAATAAGATAATAAAACATATGGTAAACATTCATGCAGAACAAAATGCTATACAGTGAAAAGTAAATCTCCTCTGACCCTCAGTTGCCCTCCTGCAGGTAACAGTTGCTACAATTTCATGTACTTTCTAAGTCTCACACTGGATTCATGATTTGGCTGGATATGGAATATTAGGTTGGATATAATTTTCATTCAAATTCCAGAAGGTATTGGAATTCTAGCTTCCAGGATTCCTATTGAGAAGTCTGATGCCATTTTTAATTCCAATCTTTAATAATTGATCTCCTTTATTTCCCCCCAAAGTTTTTAGAATGTTATCTTCATCTCTGGATTTATCAATTTTTACTATGCTAGGTTTTGGTGTTGGTTTTGTTTTTTTGTTGATGTTTTGGCCACTATGTTGTGGCAAATCAGTTACCTCTCTTCTTCCTGCTTTCCATTTTAATTGTGAAACCATTTAATTGGAAGATTCATTTCATTTAATTGTCAAGAAATGTTATTGTACTGTTTAAAAATAATTTCTACCATTTTATCTTCTTTATGCATCTCTCCGCTGTTGGACCTCTGGATTGATCCTCTAATTTTCTTATCTTTTCTCTTATGTTGCTGGAGTGAATACTTGAACTGCTCCAAGTTTTTTCTCAAGGGATCTCTTAGAAGGCAGTTGTTAAAATCAGTGATTCAAAAACCAGATACATTCCTTTCTGGTTGCATAACCTTTGGCAAGTTCTCTATGTTATGTTTTAGTCTACTCTATAAAATGGGGGCATTAACTGTACTCAACTCTTGGGCATTAAGTAAGGATTAAGGTAGATTATGAGAATTAAGTCAGTTTTAAAGCATGGCTGATACATAATGTGTTCAATTAATATTACTATCATTGTTGTTGTTTTTATCTGTTCCTCTTAGATGACATCCTTTTCTTCAAGGACATGTCCTCCCTTATGTCTTTTAGGTATTAATCATAGGTTTCTTGACTATCTCTGCTTTTATTTGTTTCTCTCACACTTTACTCAAATATCTCATGTTAGTAGAGAGATACTATAAAACTGTTGGGTGATGACAGGAATGAACAGGGCTTGTTGCACAGCAGGCTTCTCGGTAGACCTTTTCATTGTGTAAATGTCAATGTCTGTAGGTAGGTTTTTCTTTGAAGCTTTTGCTTTTGATTCCCAGAGAATCACCTGTCTGTCGGCAGGAGGGGGTATTGACTGTCAACATTCTCTGAGCCGGTAGGTGAGGGAGTCAGGGGAGTCATATCCAGAAGGCAAATAGAGCAGCATAAATGAGGTCACAGATACTGACTTTGCTTACAAACTGGCCATTCTCCGCTCTTTGCTGTGTCTGATACCTCTGAATCTGTTTTCCCAAACTCCCCTTCTCTGGGAATGACAAATGAATCGGGGCCTCTTGTGGAGGGTACAGGGGAAACTTAGGTATCTAATTTCTTTTTTCAAAATAGATTTTTACCCCATCCCAAAGCTCTAAGCCCCATGCCTCAGTTTAACCTTTTACCTTACCAATGTTGTTTCCAGTCATTGAGCCCTTTAATGAAATGGTTTGTTGCCTTTAGCACTGATGTTTTGTTCACTGTGTTGTGGCAAATCAGTTACCTCTTTTCCACCTGCTCTCATCTGCCAAATATTTGTCGACATTTCTCTTCTACTTTTATTTCCTCCCCTGTTATCTTGTCCTTGTGGATTTACATCATCTTCTTCCTTTACTTTCATCTTAATGGGGAGTTGGGGAGGAAACAGAACAATGCCTGTGTTCAATCCACCATATCACCTGATCATTAGTAAGTGATTTGGGGGAACAGGTAGTGCCTTGCATATAGTAGACATTTCCTCTTCTCCATTTTTTAGAAAAACTAAGAACTTGATCGTATCTGTGGCTTTTTTTTGTCCCACTTTCCCCGTTCAACATAGTCATCTTTGCAGGTTTCTGTCCCTTGATGACCATACTGTTTGTGACAGTGCTGTTCAGTCCTGTGCCAGAGAAGACAGTCCTTAGGGAAACAAAACAGCTTGTCCTTGTGCTCAGGAAGCTTGTGTTGGACACAGGGTGTCACAGCCCGCTGGAAAGCATTTCTGTTACAATACCCTCTGCTCAGCATGAGAAGAGGCTTCTATTTCCCATTAGGCTCTCCCTTCTGTATAGGACCTCACATGAGAGGAAGGTACAAGAGAATATGAAAGTAAGTCTCATCAGAAATGAGAAAATTGCTAGTCACGTTGCTAATTTTGACCTATGAAACCCAAAGAGAAAATGTGTGGGGATTTTTAAAAACATCTTATTTGTCCTTTCTTTTTCTCTCTCTTCTTTTCCCTCCCTCTGCCTCTCCTTTCCTATCTTCCTTAACCTCCTTCCATCCTTTCTGTTCACCAGTCATGTTGTATTTAAGCTGTTTTTGGTTCAGATTTGGACAATGAGTCAAAGTTTTCAGAACACATTAAAGAACTATAGAAATCCTCAGAATGAGGCCATGGCTCTCAATGTAAACAAAGCCCTGTTCTGCCCAGCGAAACTCTCTTCCACTTTAATCTCTTTTGCTGTGTTTGCAGCTCGGAAACCCCTCTAGAGACTGAGGCCTCCCTAGGAAAAATATTTGTTTAAATCTTTCATTTTCTCTTTGGTCCTTAAAAGCCACTATGGTTTTTAGTCCTGGAATCAGCTGTTCTGGGCATATCATATTGGCTTCCAGCTGTGGCCTTTCTGGGGCCATGAACTCTGCAGAACTGTAGCAGAGATCTGTTAATTCTTATGCATGAGAAATTGGTGGTGAGTCCTGTGAGGAGGTGCAGAGGAAATGACCTTGACCTTGACCACTAGTTCCTGTGTCAACCTGTGAACATGCAACTCGACCATGTATTATGTTCCAACATTTTACAGAGATTCTATGGCACGTATAAGAGTAAGATTAACGTGAGATTCCTGCTTTCTGTTCTCATGGTACATCCAATATAGTTATAAGACATAGGAAAAAATTAATGAATACACTAAGCACAAAATAGTACTACTTCTAAGGCCATGGGTACTTAGAAAAGATAGCAATCAATATGAATGGTGCATATTAGTGAAGGAAATAAGATTTCCAGTTTGAAAGACCATGGCATTTTAGAAGGTTGGATGGGTGACAGGTGAAGGGAAACTTTGCAGAGGCAGAGAGGTGGAATGAGTGCTGGATGTTTGGTTGGGAACAAGCTGTCAGTCAGGACTGGATTACAGGGGATAACCAAAAAAGAAAGAAAAAAAAGAAAAAGGAGTAAGGAGGAGAGAGTGAGTCATTTGAAGGGAGACTTAGGAGAGGGAATTTTCTAGATAAATATTATGGGAATTGGCCCATTCAAGAGCAGCTCTAATTTTTTTGTTTGTTTAGCAAAAAGTCTCTGCTTTTATCCATAACTTTCCAGGTGACTAGTTTACCTTTTTTTTTTTTTTTTTTGTACTGGGGATTGAACATAGGGATGCTTTACCACTGAGCTACATTTACAGTCCTTTTTATTTTTTATTTTGAGACAGGATTTTGCCAAGTTGCTTAGAGCCTTGCTAAATTGCCAAGGCTGGTCTCAAACTTGCAACCCTCCTGCCTCAGCCTCCAGAGTTGCTGAGATTACAGGCATGCACCTCTACACCCAGCTGGTTTACCATTCTTTGAGATTAATCCTGAGTCAATTAGAGATCTATTTCTGCTCTGTCACCATGGCAATTCCTCTTAAATCTCCAGGTGGGCTATGATGTCAAAGGTGAATTGAAATAAAAGGAATAGGGATATATTTCACTCGGTATGTAGGCTTGTCTGGAAGCAGACACTTGAAGGGCCAAATCTTTGCTGTCCTACATTGTATCTCTGTAATATCTAACAGTCATCTGTTCATATCACTTTTTAGAATACATGGTCATATCATTTCATGCTCATTATTTCTTTATTTAATAAACACTTATTGAGCACCTGCTATATGTCACGTACCATTCAAGGTATTAGGAATATAACAGTGAACAAAATGGATGTTATCCTTATTTTTCCTCCCCATAAAGGTCTGCTCATATCTGTAGAGGTCTTGAACAGTGTGATAGCGTTACCTAGGTTATACAGTAATTATGTAATCAGTATTTTCTTGAAGTGTCATTTTATTGAATTAGTAAATAATCAAAAACCATGCTCTGGCTGGGTAAAGTGGCACACACCTGTAATCCCTGTAGCTCAGGAGGATGAGGGAGGAGGATAACAAGTTCAAAGCTAGCCTTAGCAATTTATCAGGGCCCTAAGCAACTTAGCAAAACCCTATCCCAAATAAAATATAAAAAGGGCTGGGATGTGGATCAGCGGTTAAGTGCCCAGGGGTTCAATCCCTGGTACAAAACAAACAAACAAATAAAAACGAAAAACAAAGACCCATGCCCTGTATTTAAAAATACAGAGAGTACAATATAAAATTCACATTCATTTTTAAACAAAAGCAAGAGTTTAAAGAAATGCCATGCTTGTGTCCCAGATCCCCAGAGGTGCCCATGCACATGCTTCTGCCTTTAGGAGCACTTTGATGAAGGAGTTTGAAAATCTGTACCCATCTCCAGTGGCCTCACCGCTCCTACTGGATCAAGAGGAGACTCCTTTTCTGACATGCAAGTCCTTGGGGACTTACATTTCCCAGCACTCAATCTCCTTGCGTCCTACTTTCTCTTTAGCAGGAAGGACCACATCCCAAACATACCAGTCATTAACCATACATTGAGCACTTTCTGGCAAATGGGCTGGAGGGAGTTTAACAAAGACACACTCCCATCCATAAACCACAATGTGTTGCCTGGGGGAATTCTTTCAAAGAGCCAGCTTGAACATGTGGTTTTGCCAGAACAGCATGAATTTTTCTTTTATCCATTTTCCCATAATGCTCTGTAGACACTTCTTTTAATTGTTTGTATGTTTTGCTGTGCTTATATATTTTCTCATCCCTACTCCCACTGGATGTTAAACTCCAAAAGCAGGGACATTTTTCATATGCACGTTTATATTTACTTTTGTATTTATACAACACTTGTCACCAAATAGTCTCTTAATGACAGTAAGCTGAATTGATCAATTTTTCAGAGGGACAAGCAAATTCTCTGGAGAGCTCATCTGAAAATGCTACTTCATTAATCTATCCATACATTAATTAAATATTTACCAGCATCCATTCTTGAGGCAGGTTTATGACGATAACAAGAAAAACAAAACTAATCTCTTCTTATATGAAACATACTTGTGTGAAGAAGATTACAGGAATAAAAGAAAAATACTTAATTATAAGCATTTAATTATGGTAAATTAAATATAATTAAATAATCAGATATATAAATGTGATAAAAGCTGTAAAGGAAATTACAGAAATCTATGAACATGCAATTCCATCTTTAAGTAGACTTTGATTTCTTAATCTCCCACACAATTAAACTAGTTAGATTATTGTAGAGTTCTTCCTTTTTAAACTTTTCCTTAACTTATTCAAGCCTCTTTTTTCTTTTAAAATTGCTGAGAATTGAACCTAGGACATTGCACTTACTAGACAAGTACTCTACCACTGAGCTATATGGCCCCAGCCTTTACAAACCCTTTTTGAACTGCATCTTTAGACTGTTCCACCTCTGGAGATAATTGCTTCTTTTCCACCTTGGTAAATAAGCTTTATCCTGTAGGAAGAAGGAGAACTAACAGGAACAGGTAGTCGCTTCCAAATTTAGACACCAGAGCTAAACCTTCTGGGAGTAGAGAATTAAGAACAATTCTACATGAACTCTTTCAGAACATAGATAAGGAAGGAGACCTTCCTAATACATATTATCTGTATTATTCTGATACCACAACCAGATAGAGATATCAGACACACACAAAAGAAAATCACACTAATCTCCCTCATGAACATAGATGTAACCATCCCTTAACAAAACCAAATCAAGCAATAGATAGAAAGAATAATGCATCAGAC
>JAJEJO010004365.1:7685-22069 GCA_020662805.1 Glaucomys volans
GAATATTACTCAGCCATAAAGAAGAATAAAATTATGGCATTTGTAGGTAAATGGATGATGTTGGAAACTGTTATGCTAAGTGAGATCAGCCAACCCAAAAATCCAAAAGCCGAATGGTCTCTCTGATAAATGAATGATGATGTATAATGCGGGGGGGAAAGGTGGCAAGAATGGAGGAAAGATAGCTAGCATAGAGGGAAGGGAGGGGTGGGGGCGGGTGGGGGGTAAAATTAATAACAGATTGTGTGACAGATACCATTGCCCTGTGTACATGCATGAATGCACAGATGGTGTGACTCTACTTTGTGTACAACCAGTGAAACAATAGCTGTACTCCATTTGTGTTCAATGAATCAATAAGTAAATAAAAAAAAAAGTTTGCCTTGAAAAAATAAATAAATAAATAAAATGCTCAGATAAAACTAGTGATGGAAAGAACAAAAAAAGTGCTAAGTGAAATAAGCCCATCCCAAAAGACCAAAGGTCAAATATTCCCTCCGATAGGTGGAAGCAACACACAATGATGGGAGGCAGTGCTGGAAGAAGTTCAATGGATTAGACAAAGGGAATGAAAGGAAGGGAGGGGTATAGGAACAGGAGAGACAACGCAATGAATCTGCCAGAACTTTCCTTATGTTCACATATGAATACACCACAATGAATCTCCAAATCATGTACGACCAAGACTGGGATCCTAATTATAATAAGATGTACTGCATGTTTGTATAAATATGTCAAAATAAACTCCACTGTCATGTATATCTAAAAAGAACTAATAAAGTTTTTAAAAAGTGAAAGCAAAAAGAACAGGAAAACAAACAAACTTTTACAAATATGGTGGATATTAATCCAACTATATTAACAGTCAAAATGTAAACATTTTAAATATGCCAATTAAAAGATGGACTAACAGGATAGATTCTAAAAATACATGTATAAAATACTGGTTAATAGTAAAGGATGGAGAAACGTACACAATGTTAACAATAAAATAAAGAGAAAGTCACAGTAAACATTCTAACCTCAAATAAAGCAGAGTTCAGAATATAGAAAATCCTTGGGGATAAAGAGGAGCACTGCACAATGTTGAAAGGGTCAAGGCCCCAGTAGGCCATGGGAATTCTTGATACACATGCAGCAGAGCATAAAAGCTTTGTGACAAAACCTGATAGAACTGCAAAGAGAAATAGACAAATCCATTAAAAAAGTTGGAGACTCAACCTCTCATTCAGTAACTGCAGATGAAACAGGTAACAAATCAGTATGGATAAAGTTGAACAGAGGAGCACAACTGTGCCTTTTCTATTTTGTTTCCACTTCCATAGAATATTTCTTTCCATAATTTTTAATGCATGTGTGACTGTAAAGGCAAACTGAGTCTCCTGTAGGCAGCATGTAATTGATTGCTGTTTTCTGTCATTTGTTCAGAATTAGTCCATTTATTTTCAAGGTAACTATTGACATGTGAGGACTTGCCACTGCCATTTTGTTACTTGCATTTGTGGTTTTGTAGATGTTATACTTGCTTGCTCTTTTCCTTTATGATCAGATGCTTTTCTTAGAAGTATGTTTTAATTCCTCATTTTAAGTTTTGGGATCTCTACTATACATGTTTTTTCCAATTTACAACTAATCTTTTATTCTTTTTTTACACATCAATATTTTACAAAAAAGAAGAACCCCTTTTTAAGCTGCAATTACTTAAATGTCTTCTGGTTCTTTTCAACAGATACAAATAATTTTATATGAATATAATCAGCAAATATAATTTTATGTTCTAATTAACATTTTTGGATTCTGAGTTTTGCATAGAATTTTACATATGCCAATATTAATTAATTGCTATATGTTTATGATAGTAACAGCAATACACCAAAATTTATCCATTTCTCAATTAATAGACTTTTCTTTTAAATTTGTATGAAAGGAACTCTACAGGTAACTTTTTTTTCTTTAAAATATTTTCCCAGGCATACATTTGCTACTCAAAGTGACTTAATATGTTAAAAAAAATCAGTTATGGAAGTCTTGTTAGTCTTCTAAAAAGTTCTTTAAAATGACTACTAACACATAGAACTATTTGTATGGAGACACACAAACTTAAAAATTTTGCTTAATAAAACAGCAAGAACTAGATCAAAGTCATTTAAATCTCCTTGTTAAATATTTGTTAACTTGAACATCATTTAAAAAATTTATTTTTACCTGTATCTTCTCATTTGTAATCTATCCTTTGTATATCTACCTAGTAAAGAGGACAAATACTTAAGGATATTCACCCACTTTTAAAACATTATTAATCACTTATGTAAAGCAAATGCCCTTTTTATTTCATTTTCTAATTTATTATGCATTTCTCATCTGTTTATTAGTTGATCTACCTTGTCAGTATTTCTTACTGCCATCAAGTTCCTTGGCACCATTATTGGAATGAAAGTTACAATATTTTTACTTTTATACTTAACTTTTTAATTCAACTCGAATAGATTATCATATGTATGAACCTATGTTCACAATGAAACAGTTGGTCTTTCTGCCAATGGTTATTAAGTACTTTTTTTCTCAGTGTTTATTAGTATTAGTTAAGCTATCTGCTCAGCACCACAGAGTGTTTAGAAAAGTCACCCAAAGGTACGCTTCAAAGACTTGAGGGCAAAGCTCCCTTTTTTTCTCTTAATTTAAAAACATCTTTACCTGTTTACTTGCCTAGATAATTTCTCACAATTCTGTCAAATTACATGAAACATCCAGTAGGAACGTTAAATTGTATTATAATAAATTTACACACCAATGTCATATATTAGCATTCCTTTGGACAATGATTTCATGTTCACTAATTTAATCCTTACAGTAATTATTATTTCTAATTTATAGGTGGTAAACTGCAAGCTAAGAGTGGTTTTCTCAAGATGAGACAACTAACAAGATGTGATTGTAAGGACTTCACATGTTTGACTTGCCATTACACCAGGATGTCTCTTATGGGAGTATCACATATTTTAAATTTAGCTCCTGCAACCTACATCTTTTTAAGCATTTTTCTTAAATTGTCTCAATATAGTTGCATAATATTCTTTAAATGGTTCATATATATTAATACCCAAACATCTTTTAACTTGCAGTCCCTGCAAGATAGGGGAATTGGAAATAGTGATATAAAGTATCTATACTAGCATATTGTTATTTTAAATAAAGTTAGATTAATTTTATTGTTACTACCAAGTCTACATGTTTATATTACTTACAGAAGACTCACATAATTTACTATTTGTGTATGTTTCACTATTCAAGCAGAGGTGGTAGCAATTTTAGTAGTTGCAAGAGTAACTAGAGTGTTTCCTAAATGGTATTAATTGTTCTGTAGACAAAGAAACTTTGAAGATCAGTAATAGGTGCAATATTACCTTTCATTAAGCAAAGCTACTAATATGGAACCCTCACATAATACCAATATTAAAATAAAGCTAATCCTTTTAGAGATTCTGGATCTTGGACCTGATTCTGAAACAAAAAAAAAAAGTTCAGTGACCAATAAATCAATTACTGATAGGTTCACAAAGATACCCAGTGCCCAATATTTCAAATTGTTTTAAAAACAACATCTACATACCATTCTTTTGTGTGGGAAGCTGTCCTTTAAATAAGAATATATTGATTCTTGGATGAAGAACATTTTGAGTTTGTTCTTTTCTAATTCTGACGATGCTTCACTGGGCTTTCCAAGTATTGGCTTTCCTTGAGGGATTCATGCTTGGCTATTATTATGTTGTTAGTTCCCGGAGCTTCTGGTTGCTTATCATCACCATCAAATATAATGTCTTCTGGATTTCGGGGAGGAGGACAGAATTCTTCACCTGAAAAGATATCTTGGAACAGTGTTTCTGCTTGTTTGACAGCATGCTCATTTCCCAGTCCAAAGTCAGGCTCAGAGCAGACATAAACATTGGAAGGTAAGCCATCATAGGAACTTCTGAGGATTCCTGAGGAATCTCTCATATAAAAATATAGAGCCCACAAAAGTCTTGGCTTTCTAAGTTCTTCTTTTTCTACCTCTATTTCAGTAAAAGGAGTGAATAATGTCTTCACCACTGATTCTGTCTTCTCTTGCCGTTTTTGAAGATGCACAGGTCAGATGTACTAGATAGGTGTCTTTCATGCATGTCATGGTTGACGAACATAATTCTGTGACCCGAACAGAACAGGTTCCTGATTCCAGTGGAGGCACAATCAAAATGGAAATCTGTTGATCTGACTCTGTCTTTAGTATAGACTGATCTGTAATGAGTACTGCCCTTGAGATCTGTTTATACTGCACATTTGAGCATATTTCCTGAGAAAGGTAACTATCCTCCACAATAAAATATTTAGCATTTATTCTTTGACCAAAGTGCTCTATAATTGCTTTACATCTTCCAGATTTTCTATCAACTACAAGGCATTGTACTTTATGGCAAAGACAATAGATTCCACCAAAAACAGCACACATCCTGCAAAAACACTGGGGAATTTCTCCTTGCCATACAAGGGAAATAAAAACAGAGTGTTGCCAAACTGTCCAAGACACTGAAGGAAGTATTTTGTTGCTTTAAGCTGATCTAATGTGCTACATGATGATTTTGATGTCATTGCAATTGAGTGCAGTATAAAGTGTTGGAGGTTGGGGGTTAACTTTTTAGTTTTTAAGTACTCTGAAAATGACCGTTGCTTGAAATCTTGGTATTCATCAGGTTGTTGTTCATAGTCTAAACAGAAGGTAAGAAATTTCATTATCATCCTTTTTTCAACCATAGTGAGTTCTTAGCTATTAAAGACATCTGCTCTGGAGCAAGGCACCTATTCTACCTTTCCTTCCTGAAATGCAAGAATCCTAGTAACATTTTTAAATTCTGTGTAACGACTAACATTTGATTTGATTAAATGTTCAATCAGTGATCCTTGAGAATACAGCAACTTTGATACCAAATCAATATTAAAATTCCTGCCTTCTTCAACCATTTAAGAGTAAGTAATCTCATTTCTCTTTGGCTGATCCATGTCTTCTGTAGGTTTGTTTTCACCTTTACTTCCTCCTGAAACTGTGTGTATACAAATTTTATCTTTCTCTTATGATTCCTCTACATCAGTTACTTCTAGTGAAATATCTCTATCCCTTTTTGGGTATGTTTGGCAGATGTTTCATAGCTAGTGAAGTATGATGAGTGCCTTTCTTTGGGCAAGTAGCCTTAATTCAGAGGTTCCATGAAGGTACTAGATGCCACTGAGGAGGGATTTTTCTGTAGAGCACCAATCTCTTGAATATTGTCCTCTTTATCTTGACTGGCATAGCAAAATACTTCTATGTGTTGAATGGTTTCATCCTTCTTGCAGAGTGATGGCTTCCTCTGTTTCATGAATCAAGTCTTGCCGTGCAGCAGAGCTTTCTTCCTTAGTATCTCTGTTTTGCTGATACCCAGAAGACGCTGGTGCTGAACCCGTCCCACACGCAGCCCACGGTGTCCCACACCCAGCGGTTCTTTAGGCAAGACACAAAGGTAAAGGCGACCCTGAAGACAGACATCAGCAGGTCCCCGAGGCTAATGTTGACTAGGAAGAGGTGAGAGGGTGTACAGAGCCGCTGGACCTTGTAGAGGACGAGCACTAGCAGGTTGCTGCCGGCGCCAAGCAGCTCCACCGAGCCGAGCAGGAGAGCCAGGCGCTCGTAGGTGTCGGGGATGAAGAGTGGTACGGGGCTCAGCGTCCCCTCTGGCGTCGACCCCTCGGGGCTCCCAGGCCCGTCGCCCTCCCAGGAGCCCTGACTACCGCTGCGGTTTCCCTAGTACATGGCCCTCCGCCGGCGCGCTCCACCGTCGGAGGCGCTCAGCGTCGGGTTGGGGCTGGTACGCAGTTGTGGGCTTTGACCATTGCGCCTAAGGCTGCGCTGAGCGCCCGCTCTCTACTGTACTTCTTTAATTTTTGTAGTTATAATGGTTGCAAACATAATTTTAAGCTGATAATAGCTTAACTTTGATATTGTAATAAAACCCCACCTTAATACTTTTCAGTAATATTATACAGCATAATCAAGAGTGTTTTATCACAAGAATGCAAGGCAGTCATAAACCATCTGATTCAATGTAATATACCACATAATAGAATGAAAGGGAAAAAGAGATGTCAACTGATGCAAGAGAGCATTTGATGAAGTCCAACATATTTTTATGATGAAAAATTCAACAAAGCAAAATTGACCCTTCATATTTCTTCCGTGAAGTGCCTATTCAGTTTTTCTGCCCATTTATTGACTGGATTGTTTGTTTTTTGGTGTTTTTTTTTATTTCTTTGTATATCCTGGAGATTAATGCTCTCATGTGTACTTTGCAAATACATAACAAGGAGTCCCAGTAGTGTGCATAATTATAATGTACCAAGAAGAAACTGCAATCAACTGGGAATTCAAGGCAACTCCCTCAACCTAATGAAGGGCTATAAACACGATGCTCAGTACTGAAAAGCCAAAACTTTCCCCTAAGGAATAAGATGAGAATGCTCCCTTTTACCGTATCAGTTAAAGATTATATTGGCAATTCTAGACAATTCAATTATGTAACAAAATGGGATAAAAGTCATTTAACTTAGAAAAAAGTGAAATTATCTTTAGTCTGCAATGACATGACCTTACATATAAACAATCCAAGAGAATCTACATAAAAATGTAGATTTTTATGTAGATTTATTTTTATGCTAGAGATAATAAGCCATCAAAGTTTCTGGATAAAAGATCAACATGCACAATAAGTTATTTCTGTATGCTAGTAATGAACAATCCAAAAGGAAGTGAAGAAACCAGTTTCATTTACAACAGCATCAAAAAGAATAACACTTGGGAGGTTGAGACAGGAGGATTGTGAGTTTGAAGTCAGTCTCAGGAAAAGTGAGGTGCTAAGCAACCCAATGAGACTTTGTCTCTAAATAAAAAATACAAAATGTGGCTGGGGATGTGGCTCAGTGGTTGAGTGCCCCTGAGTTCAATCCCTGTTACCTCTAGCCCCCAACAAAAAGAATAACAGACAGATGCTCTCCAATTCATAATGGTTCAACTTATGAGTTTTCAACTCTACAATAGTACAAAAATTATATGAATTCAATAGAAACTGTACAGTGATTTTGACATTTCCCAGTGCAGCAATATGCAATATGATGGTGTCTTGAGAAGCTTCACAGTTGCAATGAGCCACAGCTCCCAGCCAAGCCTGGCAATCACCAGTATAATTCACTTGTTTTGAGTAAATAACCCATAGAACATACTGTGTTGCCAATGCATGATGTTCAGTAGGTTAGGTGTATTAAATGCATTTGCAACTTAATGATATTTTCAATCTACAAAGGAGTTTAGAGATTTTCAGGACATAACCCCATTACAAGTTGAAGACCACCTATACTTATAAATTTATTTATGAACATGCGAGTCTAGTTCCCTGAACACTATGAAATAATGCTGAAAGAATTAAAGAATACCTATAAATGGAGTTCCAATAGCCACTGCACACCCCTGGTGACCATGAGACCCACCACCATGAATGTCCCTGTTTTTGGAAGCATTATTTTCCCCATATTTCAGTCAGAGCCCCAGGCCCACCCATTTTAGGAGCTGTGTATGAGCTATGGACATTGTTTGAGCCATTAAGACAGGGAAGCTGCTTTTCTGGGAACTCCTGAGTGAAATTACCCAGTTTGAGAAAATTTAGATCATGCTAGTGCCCTTCCTTAGCTCATTGTCCCAGGTTCAAACACAGCCATCCAGAGATAGGCATAACCTGCAAAGCATCAAACAACCTGTTTATCCCCACTCTAACCCTGTCTTTACTGAAGGAGCTCCCTACTGATCTCTTTTGGTCTGTGCCACTATAAATAAAGCAACCACAGGTTTTTCTCTTTGTTAAGCATCAGACCTAACAGGTCTGTTCAACCCATCACTAGCCCCATTTTTAAAACACTCATTTCTGGTCTTCTGTGTTTATTTTGTAATGCTACTTTCATAGCTTTTATTTTGCAGCCAGCCCACACCTCAGATGGTTACCCACTCCCTCCCCAAGTAGGACACAGGCAGAATACCCAGGCAGCATCCCCTTATCACAGAGGATGCTCAGCACCACCGTAGGAGAAGCTGTACTCAGATGCATGCACACTCACACCTTCATTCCTGGCATCCTTGCCTTTGGCCTGTGTACAGCAAGGAGCAACTTTGCCTTTAGACTCTAATAGCAACTTCCTAGGGTGTGTTGGGCACAGAATTGTTGGGCCTTCACCCAGTCTATTATCCTCTGATTCAGGAGGCATAACATGAATTTAGGAAGCAAAAGCTGACCTGAAAGAGCAGCTTGCTTTGGAATCAGCCACTTTTTCTGTCTCCCTGCTCCCCAATCTGGATCTCCTGCTCTGTCTAGATTTCTAACACAAGCTTATCTCTGATCTCTGCCTTCTGATGGTTAACTGAAGCCCTAAGACTCTAAGGAGGTATGAGGGGAAGGAGACAGACCTGTGCACAGGTTTGAACTGGCCTGGCCTGCCTCTGACCCTGTTTCCATGGATAATAAGTCATAGCATTACTTCCTACTTGACCTGGATAGAGGGAGGAATGGCAGCATTTCCTCTTGGCATCATTGCAAGGGGTCCCACATTTCCATCTTTCTTGACAATAAGAAGAGGTGCTCTTCACCTGGCTGCAAAGATCTGTTTCCCTAGGCAGGATGTGGGTTCCTCACTAGGCCCTTGGACAAGAATGAATGGGATATTCACGAATCCAGCTTAGCCCTGCAGAATAGTCCATAAGGGAGTTGAGGGTGCCACTGCAGTTGAACCACTTCCCAGTTCATATAATTCCCACTGCTGCCTGGCCCATTTCCCTCCAGGCTGGGAGCAGGTAGGATGCCCACTGCTACTTATACTTCCATCTCCCCCATTTTTCTTCTGCAATCTTGTTTGTCTTCTCCATGTTTTACAAATAAAATCTTTTTCTTGCTTCTTTATGGAATTTTTATGTGTTGGTGCTCTGTAAGTCAAGTGTGGAGAAAACACTGATGTGGAGGACTGGTGGGATGTGAAGCCAGCACTAACCATTTAAAGAGTTCTGAGGCTCAGCTAATAGAGTGTGGAAAATAGCACAACCTGATGGCTCTGAGGACTGATACTTGAATATTCAAACACATTTTGAGTCCACAGGAGGATAGATAAATCAAAGGTGGAGAAAGTATTGACAAATATTAAATAGATGTGTGGCAGATTGGCAGAATCAAGTTTACCACTACTGAAATGAGCAAGGGAAGGAGGGTAGAATGATCCATGTGGTAATGAATTAGAGTTGGAGACATCAACATGAACTCATGTTTACTTTAATGAAGTAATAGAAGGCTACATATACAAGTATTTGTTGATGCCCACACAGATAAATGTATACATACAACATACACATATTTATTACCAGCTACGTCAGCTGACAGACACAGAAAAAACAACTCCACCCAGTACCTCAATCTTGGTTTCTATAGATTCTTCATCATAAGGATCCAAGAATCCTGGAAAAATAGGTGATTCTAACATGTGCTGGAAATATGTAAAATGAACTTGGAGCTATACTGTGCCAGAAAGTCAGGAAGTGAAGAGAGAGCCAAATAGAGACAGAAAGAGAAACAGAGACCAAGAGAGAAATAACAAAATGGTTGTACATCAAAGGGACACTGGAGGTGACTGATAGAGACCAATGGCCAAAGATGGAACAATTTGAGCCACCGAACAAAGCAGTATTTGATTATAACCCAAGTCATAAAATAAATATCTATGAGTTCATGTTGCTGTATCTAATTTATTGGACAAGTTATGAAACTGTCTGGCAGACAAATATCTTCTGCAAAATAATTTCAAATAACTGATATAAAAGGATCTTGAAAAAGATAAACATTGTATGATGCACAGTTCCATGTAGTCATAAACACAATGTGTTACTAAAGGAAAGCCATATAGACATCTAAATAAAATTAGTTGAGAGTCCATGAATAGGCCAAAGTATCTCCTCTCTTTCAGATCTTCTGTAGACAGTGGAGACTGGGAAGATGAGAAAGCATGGGCTGGCCAGAGAGCTACTTCTGAGGCAGATGGTTGGGTGGGCAACTATAGCTTTCTGTTTAGTGGTCTTAGTGGTGTTGAGTAGTGGACGGCCTTCTTTAGGATGGGACCAGACAGTACATAATTTTATTCTTTCCTCTCAATAATTTGTGAGAGTCATCATCTGTTTGTATTTAATGTGCTTATTTACTGTTGTTGCATTAAATCCTGTGGATAAATGTCTCAAAAGCTATGTATCCTTGTGCTGTTGATGGACAGTTTTACTCTTTCTGACTTGTATATTTTCCATGCTTTAATGTGAGGCTATTCCTCTGGATGGTTTGCAGAATCAGGAGGAGTTTGAAGGGGAAGGGAATAGAAGAGAAGTGGAAGCATCTCTGGGCATGGGAATAGGGCAGGCGTGAGGAGCCTGGCTACAGAAGTGCAGAGCAGGCATATGGGTGCCATGAGGACCCGTCTGAGACTGGAAGGGTGCACTTCTCACAAACCTATGGTCAGAAAGTTTGACTGTCATGGGCATCATCCCTTCACATTCTGGACCCCTACATCCCTCTGGGGTACCAGGCATATCTATATGCATATAGAAGCCAGGCAAAGACAGTTTATTACAAAAGACTGCCCATGGGAGACAGCAGAAATGACACTAAATAGCCAGCAACTGTGTCTCCTTTCCCAGGAAGGGCATACCTTTCCCAGGAAGGGCATACCTCAAGAGGTTTGAGTTTGGGGAGTCCAGGGATTAGCTTTTACACATCCAGATGCTGGCCTGCTTGGGGAGAAGTCAGCCAAAGCTCTGAAGTGAAGATGCTTATGCAGCTGGCCACTCTCCATACCTCAACAGTGATGGAAGCCAGGCCCTTCTGTGGACCTCAACTCTTGAAAAACTTCTGGCATTCCAGGACACAGCTCCTCACCTTTTCCAGAAAGTTAATCTCCAAAACACCCCCAAAATAGTATTTCATGCTGAGAACTGTCCTACATAGAGATGGTCAGAAGTCTCTCCCTCCCTCAGAGAGACATGACAAATGTTCTCCCTTGGTTTGTCAGGTTCAGGTCAAAGGAAGTTGTCATTGCCTGAGAGCCAGCAGACTACATGGTAGATGAGTAGGATTCCTTCTGGCTTCCGTGGGGACCACACAGAAAAGCAGGTAGAGTCTGGGGGATCAGTCACTTGGCCAGCTTTGGTCACATACCACCTTTCAAACTATAGACACAGGACCCACCATCCTGGGTCAGGCATACCTGGGCACTTTCCTGGGCAGGAACAAAGTTGTTGTCTGCAGCAAATTGGTCTCACATGCAAGTTGTCCATAGCTAGACATGGAACCTTCAGAGCTGAGAGAGGGAGTTCTGCCTAAGAAACAAAGTGAAATTCAGTATCTGGTTCCTTCTTACAATGTGGACTGCTTCATGCACAATTTAGTCCTGATTTGAGGTTTGGAAATAAATGGGTCAATGACAGTCCAACACAATAGCGTTGGTTCTTTCAAATTCAGTGTTCCTTTGGAGTTGCTGTCTGTTTAGAATTAATATTTGACCAATTAGGTGAAATATAGAAGCTGGAAGGCATCTAGATCACTTTACCATACACTCTTTGTTACAGCTTTATATTAATTGAAATCACCCTGTCAGGTTTCTATATTCTGCCCTGGCCACACTGGGTGCTCTGTCCACCTCAGCTTTCAGCTGCCACTGCCATATTGGGCTGGTGCAGCCTGGGGTCAGAGCACAGGTGGACTGGGGCCAGGTGGAGCAAGGCCAGGCGGGCAGCACCACCTGAGCCAGTACTCACTGGGCCCCCTCCCCTGATTGAGGCTGATTTGTCATGCACATGGCCTCTTACTGCCCCTCCCAATTCATCTTCACTAGCCCCAGCACACCACTCCCAGATGGCCTGACTCAGGGGAGACTGGGTAGTACAGTGGTTGAGAGTAAAATCTCTGGAGGCACAGGACCCAGATGCAAGCCATGGCTCTGCTTCTTATTTCTTGGGGAACCTTGAGTAAGAGATTCACAGCTCCATAGACTGTTGCCTTAGTTTCAGATGAGGATATAATTGTACCTACCTTGCTAGGTTGATAAGTTAAATGCACTGATTCACGGAAAGCACTTAAACAGTGCCTGACCCATAATCAACCTTAATTATTATCACCAACTTATGTGGGAGAAGCCCCTGGCACTTGGCTGGCAGCAGTGAATGCCTTGAATGTGTAAGGGAGACCTATATTCATGCAGGCCTGACAGGAAAACCTGTAGGAAGGAGCTTTCCACCGTAGCAGGCCAGTGGAGCTGACCACTTCCCCATAATTAGCATGCCTGTTGCCAGGGTAACCTTAGGGGATCCAGATTGGACCCCGAGTAAAGATACAATTAGACATTTGTGGAAACAAGATTGGACGTGGTACAATCCTTACTTTGTATACATGGATGTTACCTGATTGGTCACATTTCCAAACCCTGATTAGCATAAGGGTAAACAAGTAATAAATTGTAATTATCTACTTAAGGGCGAAACATTCCCTAAATAAATGAACTAACAGAGAGCTCGCAACTTGCCTGTTTTTTTCACCAGTATTAGGTGCCTGATCCTGGCACTGTGCCGTTACCCCCGCGACGAAGCTGAGGTGAACATACTTCAAACTTAATCTATTGTAAGTGCAGAAAAATCAACTAGCTATTGAAGGGAATCCAGTGTTTGACCTGACCTGGGCTGCTTCTTGGCATAAACTTTTAACAGGTATTTCCTGCCTTCTCTTGTTCAATAACTTGTGCACTCTGACTCAGTTTCCAAACCCTGCCCTCCTGCACCTACTGACATTGACCTAACATGGCCATCTGTTGAAGTCACTGCTGTCCCTCAATGGCAGGCTCCCTGAGCAGAATGGTCCATGGATTCCCTGGATCCTCTGAATTATATCTAACTGGTCAGTGTCTAAGCTCTTGTAGCCAACAGGTGTGGAGGAAAGCTTATGTCATCAGACATGGAAAGTATTATCCAAGCAACTCTCCACATAAACATCACTCTGTGGTTAACACTAAATCCACAGAGCCACTCTGCCCTCTTTTGTACTATGAGATGAACCCCCAAATCCCTGTTAAAGGAATGAGTAATAGGACATATCCAGAGCTACTGGAAGCAAAGGCTCTATGGCTGAGGACTTGGCCAGGATTCCTACCAATGTGGGATGACAGGGTGTGGAGGTAAAACAGGGAAGAGGGATCTGAGCACCTGCCCTCAGCCTCTGAGCTGTTCAAGCACTGACATGAGTCTCTGGGGGCCTGGATACTGTGGAGGGCAAGACTACATGGAGAGCTGAGATTTAAGAAGGTGCTCTGAGAGCCTCACTACCAGTCCTCTGCCCTTCCCCAGGACCACACAGAAGCCAAGACTGTGGTTTTGACTGCTTTGACTCCTACCTGCCTGTTTTGGGACAGAACTTCCTATGTTCAACTTCATAAACAGACTGGATAGTGGAGCATTTCCCAGCCCTGGGCAGTCAACTACAGTTGTACCAAAAATGTTTGTTTGAAGTGCAGCTAAAGCATGTGAAACTATCACATTAAAACTGGAAGATGATGATATCAAATAACTTCTAACTAAAATCTGCTGTGATTCCAGGCATTGACAAAAGACTAAACTTCCTTTTCTCCCCTGTGTTACTCCAGCCCTTCCCTGCAGCAACAATCCCTCTTAGGGCCTTATATGACATCGCAGCCCCTCTTCTGGTAACTCCTGATGACACAGACACTAGGACTCACAGCATTGTGACTTCTCTGTTCACTAGGCCCAGCAGCAGTTGACCTACCACAGCTCAGAGGCCAGGGAAGAATCTGAGCCTCTGAACTCTCTGGCACCAAGGAAGGTAAAGAGGAGCACCAGCTCACTGGAGCTACATACAGGAAAAGACAGAGAGCCTGAACCCAGGCAGGCACAATGTCCACTTCTTCACTTATTGAAGGGGGACCACTGGTCAGGCCCTTGAATGTGGCCTATTCATGATACCCTGCTTTGGGGCCACAGGACCCACTGGCACACAGGATTCTCGGAGCCCACCTGGAAATCTTTGCAGGACCCCTGCATGGAAAGAGGATACCCAGAAAGAGGAAAGACCACAGGTCCCTAAAACAGACACATCTGGCATCTAGATCTCGGGATACATGTGCTGCAACCTGGTCCCCAATCACACTGTGTCCCAGGACCTCCTGTGGGCAGGAGGAGGAGGTAAGGAGAAGGCCCAGTGGGTATTGGCTCAGGTGGTGCTGCCCTCCTGGCCTTGTTCCACCTG
>JAJEJO010004365.1:22079-59095 GCA_020662805.1 Glaucomys volans
TGGGTATTGGCTCAGGTGGTGCTGCCCTCCTGGCCTTGTTCCACCTGTGCTCTGGCCCCAGGCTGCACCAGCCCGATATGGCAGTGGTAGCTGAAAGCTGAGGTGGACAGAGCACCAAGTGTGGCCAGAGCAGAGTATAGAAACCTGACAGGGTGATTTCAATTCATATAAAGCTGTAACAAAGAGTGTATGATAAAGTGATCTAGATGCCTTCCAGGCTTCTGTATTTCACCTAATTGGTCAAATATTAACTCTAAACAGACACTTAGGTGCTTAGGATACTTTGAGTTGTTCCTAGAACAGCTAAACAATGTCAGACTCAAGAAAAACTGGAGAACTTCAGTACATAGAAGACACATACAAAAAACCAAACATTCACATACTTGATTTTTCTTGGCTAAAAACCTAGGAAAAGCAGTATAGGTCACAGGGCAAGTTGTCCCACCCTGCAGAAGCCTGTCTTGCTCCACACCCCGGCTACCACCCCAGCAGACACTGGGTGGTATCTGCACTTCTGTTCTATCTGCCCCCTCCAGTGTTCCCAGGTAAGGACTGAAGGACACATAGTGGCTGATCCCAAAGCTGTCACCATATGCAGATTCTGCTTAGTCAGGAACTATGCTCCCTAGCAGCTTCCCCTGTGCCAGGATGGAACTATCCCTGACACTACTGTGACTGCTCTGGAGCCTGGGCATGGTTTGAGGGATCCATGCAATTGAAATAGCGCATCACCCTAAAACTCAACACCCACAAACCTCCCCAGGAGATTGGGAAACCTCAGTGGGCCCAGAAGGCCTCTCTTCCTTGGTGTCCAGTCATGGGGCCCTGCAGAGAAACCTTCATGCCCAAGTTCCAAAGGTGGAGCTAAGAAGACCTCCCAGGCCTCATCATGAGCTACTGTCCACAGCAAAATGTCATCAAGAGCACACACAGCTCCACTGGAGGCTTCACACCAATGAAGGGGAGACGTCCTGGCCCATTACCTCCCAGGTTGCCCTTGGGATCCTTACAAACAGTGGAGAAGAGTTCCTGGTCTCCCTTTTCAGCCTCAGAGATTGCCCAGAAGGAGTTCAATACAAGGAGGTAGCAGACACAACAGCAGGGCAGATAGTAACATCTAGAAATTGCCTACCCATAGTGGACAGTTGCAGTCCATGAAAATGCAAGATTTTTCTGCTGCCACATAGATGAGGGACCCAATGATACATCCCCACCTCTAGGACTGGGTTTTCAAGTCACCACAGCAAACCTAGATTAGGAGGTGAAGGCTTTGCACCATACCGGTGTTTTGAAGGAAGTGTAGCTCCCTGTCCTCCCTCTCCTACTTAAGAGCCTTTTCTAGTACTGCTTCTCACTCCCCTCACTCCCCAACCTCAGCCTTAGTCTCCTTGCTGACCCTGCTCCTGCTTCTCTCCAGTTTGGAGACCTGGCAGCTCTAGCTCCATCTCCAGCCACAACTTTTGCTCTAGGCCAGCCAGCCTTGGCTAGTAAGCACTTTGGACTTCACTACCCCAAAATCCTACCCAAGGCAACTGGGCCAGCACTTAGCCAGTCTTTGCTATCAGTTGGGCTCTATTCCCCACTGATACAGCTGCTCTGCAGCTGCCACTGACAGGTTCAGTACTGCAGTCAGTATTTGGCTCCAAAACAGGCAGGCATACTCAACAATGGCTAACTGAAACCCAGCCCTATGGAGGCTAATGGTGAAAGCAGCATAAATAAGTTCTTGGAGCAGGGAGGGAGTTGCCTCCAGATATGATATACAACTTTGCAGCATTGAGCATCTCTTCAGGAAGAAGGGGGACCCCAAGGACCAAATACCACTATGGTGCCACTATTGGGCCTGAACACCTGAGGCCCCATTAGCCAGCGTATCTCCATGGTGACCAAGGGACCGAGGGTGTAAGCCCATGAGAGAAGCCACTGGTGTCCCTGTTTTTTGTGCCATCCCCAAAAGTCCGCCTAAGCAGAAAATCCTAATTTCAACTCAGAGGACCATCAACACTCCCAGAAAGGCTGCCTCCCTACAAGCCCATGCCCATGGCATCACTGGGATCTGAGCACAGACTTGCCCCCCAACCTGATACTGGCCTTTGGAGCACCAACTATCTGATCCAAAAGAAGAGGGACACTAAGCACCAGACAGTGATTTGGGGCACAGAAACCTGCAGCACTTTTAACTAGAGCATCTCAATAGTGACCAGAGGACAAAAGATGAACAACAAACTTGTGCACTGAGCCACCGGTGCCCCTACATTTAGTGCTTGGCACAAAGGCCCACCCAAGCAGAAATCCCCAAGTTCAATTTGGGGACCAGTGCCACCCCCAGAAAGACCACCTCCAGTTGTGAATGAGGCTGAGCCAGTGAGGTTCATGGGATGCATTCTTCCAAGGACCCTAATTTTACCTCAGCAATAGAATCACAGAGGACGGGGTGATCTAATCAGGGTACCTGGAGGGCTTTGCCAGTGACTTAAAAATAAATCTTATTGTGGGGAAAGTGGGGCAAAGAAGAGGTAAATCAAATACCCTCAGCAACAACTGGAGCAGAGGGGTGAGCAGGTGGGTAAGCAGAGGACAGGTGGTGCCCTCAAGGGCACCTGGCTTCATAGGGCTAGGGGCAGAGGCCTTCACAGGCCAACATTCCCAGCTACCTGACCACTGGTCCTTGAACCCAGGTTTCTGAAGGTGACCAGGGCCAGGGGCTCACCTCCATGCCATTGCTTATGCAATGCCAGATTCCATCCTGCCTGTTCCAGATGCTATCTGCAACTCAGGTTTCAAGCTCCAGCCAAGTCATTACCTCCTTCTTGATGCTTTCTAGACCCCAAGTGTGGTGTCCCCTCCAAGTTCCACTAATACCTCTTCCTGGTACTTGCCCCAAGAACCCACACTGTCATTCAATCACTCTGTTTCTTCAGTGTCTCTTGCATGCCCAGTGAGTTTGAAAGACATAAACTAAAACACACATATGAATAAACAGTGACAACCTGAGGCCAGTTCTATACTGCAAAAAACTTGGTTCTATGAACAAATAACCAAGGAACCAGAGCTGACATTTAGCAGGGAGGTCAGGGTGGGATTCCTGGAGGTGGTGGTTGCTCAAGACCTAAAATACAAGTAAAAATTACTTCTCTGGGCCTCAGTTTCTCCAACTCTAAAGCATAGAGCCTGTGTGGCACCCATGACTGCCCCTACCGAACTGAATTGGAGTTCAAGTTAACAGATGTAAGGACAAGGTGCAGGGAAAACCACTATATGGAAAAACTTGTGGCTTTCGATTTTTAAACTTGTTATGGGCAAGGTAGGGAGGAGGTGAGAACTGGGAGGGGCTGGATTAGAGCCAGTGATGGTGGGGGAATGGGGAGATTTTGGGAGACTACCATATTTGGGAGACTACCCAGATACCCACACAAACAGACTTGGGTGAGGGAGTGGAGAGTGGTGGTGCCACCCTGCAAGTTCTGGACATTTCCCATTTCTATCTTGTGGCTCAATCTTCCTTTCCTGCTGAATCCCATCCCTCTCCCTCCCTGCACTCTGAGCTGCTCACAGGTGTCATGCCTTCTGCCTGACACCATAATTCCTGATTCCTGCTGCTTGTCCTTCCTCATACAGTCCCCTTCTCTTGATCCCTTTCCACTCCTGTGTGTCTCCAGCTCTGGAAGATCTCCTTAGCCATGCCCATCTTCTCATTGTTCTCTGAGTATCCCACCCAAAGTTGATCAGGTTCCCCCTCTTCCCAGCTGCAAGCACCAGGCTTCCACTGCATGGTTATGCACATAGGGTTCTGGAACCACATTTCCAGAATTCTAAACCCAGCTCTTTCAGGCATGACCTTGGGCAATTCATAATTCATGTCCTTTCCCTGGACCTCACCCTATACCACCAGTGAAATGGATGATAGTATTTTCACATCACAGGCATAAGATGATCAGTTGACCCTTCTTATCCATGGGTTCTATATGTGCAGATTCAATTACTGGGACTGAAATTTTTTTTTTCCTTTTCTTTTGTTTTTCTTTTTTTTTTTTTGCGGTGCTGAGGATTGAACCCAGGGCCTTGTGCTTGCGAGGCAAGGACTCTACCAACCAAGCTACATCCCCAGCCCTATTTTCTATTTTATTTAGAGACAGGGTCTCACTGAGTTGCTAGTGCCTTGCCCTTGCAGAGGCTGGCTTTGAACTCGCAATCCTCCTGCCTCAGCGTCCTGAGTCACTGGAATTATAAGTGTGTGCCACTGTGCCCAGCCTGAAAATAATTTTAAAAATGTTTTCTTCTCTTCCTTATTCCCTAAACAACAGTATAACAATTGTTCATGTAGCGCTTGAATTATATTAGTTATTATAAGGCCATCTAGAGATGACTTAGGACAGGTCTAGGTTATATGCAAATAAGGACTTGAGCATTGCAGAGGGTCCTGGAACCTATCTCCCATAATAAGTTACAGTACCTTTCAAGCTTTGAATCCAATAGCTGCTACATAGTGAGAGTTCCTACATTTGTTTCAGTAGCACCAAGCAGCACATATCTACATTCACTGTTTCTGGCACCATGCTCAGGATTTCTTTAAATCTTCATGGTAACTCAGTGGGACAAGTATACCCTCCTTTTATAGATGAGGCAACTGAGTCATGGTCAGATTAAATGACTTGTCACAGAATACTCAGCTTGAAGCAACAGGGTGGGAATTCAAACACAGGCTCATACGACCACCACCAAGCCTGGAACACAGTAGTTTCTCTTATTCACTCATTCAATAGACCCCTATGGGTGCTTCCTAGAAGGGGAAGCTTAAAACACAAGCTCAAATGTTCACACCAACTATCCAATCTAGGTGTCACTGTTCCTAATGAGGTTGCTGACCTGGGAGAGGCAAGAACTATCAAGACTGCACTTTGAATCAGTGTAACCCCTGGTTGCATCAGTTCCTTTGTCCAGGTGGTCAATGAACCTGCTTCCTCTGCTTAGTGCAAATAATCATCATGGTCACAGCCAATTCCCTACTCATAGAGCCAGGGTCCAGGAGCATCTGCCAGCTCCACTTCTGCCTTGGGCCTCCAATTTTCACAGTCCTGCTCTCCCAGCTCACTTAGCACTTCCCACCTCTCTCCAGCCCAAGCAAGTTCTCCAAGAGGGGAACTGTCCTAACAAAAAGAAATCTCCAACTTTCTATGGTTATTACTAAGTGGACAGGCTGATCTGAAAAGGCTGCAGAACATATGACCCAATGAGATGGCAGTTGGGAGAAGAGAAAGCTAAAGAGGGAAAAGATGAATGTTCACCGGGTGCTTATAGGAGGCAGGATGAACACGTGGAGCTTCAGGGATGTGCATGGTAGTGGAAATGCTCTGTTTGTGAGAGGGCAAAGGTAGGTACAGGTCATTATACAACTCATAGGCCCATAGAATACGTAACAGCAAGAGTGAACATTAAATAAGCCATAGACTGCAGTTGACAATGATGTGGGCTCTGCATTGTAACAAATATGCCTCTCCAGTGGGCACTGATGGTGGCAGAGGCTATGCATGTGCAGGGATGGGGACATTCAGCAAATCTTTGCACCTTCCTCTCAATTTCACTGTGAACAAAAAACTGCTCTAAAAAACCTGTCTAATTAAAAAAGAAAAAGAAACCAGGTGCCTTGGTGCATGCCTGTAATTTCAGCAGCTCAGGAGGCCTAGGCAGGAGGATTGCAAGTTCATAGCTAGCCTCAGCAAAAGTGAGGCACTAAGCAACTCAGTGACACCTGTTTCTAAATATAATACAAAATAGGGCTATGGATGTGGCTCAGTGGTCAAGTGCTGCTGAGTTCAATACCTGGAAAAAGAAAGAAAGAAAAGAAAGAAAGAAAGAAAGAAAGAAAGAAAGAAAGAAAGAAAGAAAGAAAGAAAGAAAGAAAGAAAGAGAAAGAAAAAAAGAATAAGATCCAGGCAAAGTGGCACATGCCTGTAATCACAGCAGATAGGGAAGCTGAAGCATGAGGATCATGAGTTCAAAGTTGCTTAGCAACTTAGCAAGATCCTGTCCTTAAATAAAATAAAAGAAGGGCTGGGAATGGCTCAGTGTGTAAGCACTCCTGGATTCAATAGCCAGGACCAAAAATAAAGACAAGTGTGCTTTGCTCACTCTGCACTGGGGGAGGTCATGGGCTGGTATCCAGAGTTCTGGGCAAACAGACCCAGTGCCTCATTCCAAACCAGCCTCTCTGCATGCTCAGCACAGCATGGCCATCAAGGGGCTTCGGGGTCTGTGCAGAGAAGGCGTCTGATGGTGATAGCTCAGAAGCCCTCTCTGCCACCTCCCCAGGAGGTCATGGGGAAGACTCAGGGTCAGGAGGCCCACCTCTCCCTGTCTGTCCCTGACCTGTCCCTACCTCGCTCCACCTCACTCCCTGCTCCCTTGCTTTCCCCAAGGCTGCCGGCTGCTTCCTGCCTGAGCTCCTTTGCTCTGCCATTCCCAGATCTTGGCCCAGCAGCTCCTTTCTTTCAGCAAGTCATCAGTTCCCATGACCCTCCTCTGAGAAGCACACCCTGACTACCCCCAAGGCCCACCCTAGCCCTCTCTCTATCCTTTGCTGTTTCCTCAACCATTTCTGAGTTCATCCCATTTTTTCATCTGATTACTTGTACTCTTTCAGTCCCTCCATCTAGATCATGGGCTCCAGGAAGGCAGAGGCCTTCCTTTTACTCACCGTGGTCTCCCCAGCACCCCCAGCACTAGGGCAAAGGGCTGGATAGCTGTGGAAAAATAATAGGTTGAGGATACAATAAGAAGTGGGCAGTCTGCAACCTGAGGGAGGACCCTCACCAGACCCTGCCATCCTGGTTCTCTGATCTTGGGCTTCCAGACTCCATATCTGAGAGAAAGAAGTTTCTGTTGTTTAAAAACCTCCCAGTCATTGATTGTTACAGTTGCCTCCACTGATTCATACATGGGGAATCTGAGTCAGATTTGGGTACTGCACTGGGGACACTTGGAGGCATCCAGGAAAGCTGAAGATGTTCTCTCCACTCAGCAAGTAGAATATTTGCACAATTTCAGGGTCGGCACGCCCTGACCCATTTGACACCTGGCACACAGTAAGCCTTCAGACAGCACTTAAGACCACAGACAGGCACAGGGGCAAGAGCAGCCACCTCTAGGGTGGAGGCTACACTCCAAATGCAGCTGCCCTCACCCCTTCAATGGGGGCATATGTGGCTTGCTTGCTTGGCTTCCATCTCCCTGTGTGGTCATTTCACCTGCACTCTTCTTTGATGACCCTTCCTTTCTTTCACAGAGTGTCTCTGATCCTCCAGGCTTTGCCATTCAGAGCAATACATCCCACTCTAATTGGCACAAAGAAGCAGTGATCCAGGATGGCCCAGCCAGACCAAATCCCAAGACTTTCACTATAATTATTAAGTAGAGGAAACTATCTTTTCCTGAAATGCCAAGCTGGCAGACTACACACATAAAACTGCTGGGCAGCATGCCACCTCCTACAGAGAAGGGGAAGGCAGTGCAGAGAGATGCAGAGAGGCAGTGACCTGATGACATCACTGTACAGCTATCCTTGAATCTGAAATCACCCCAAACTTCCCAAACACCTGAACCAAGAAATCCATTTTTTAAGCCTTTCTTTTTCACTATTCTTAATGCAAATAAAGCTAATAAACACCTAATTTTATTATGGTTTATCCAATTGAAATTATGGAAGATGGACCTGCTCTGCTGCTTCAAAATTGTGTGGTCTTGGTTCAGTTTCTTGAACCCTCTGGGCTTCAATTTCCTTGTTAGTGAAGACAAGTTGCTAGTTATACCTACACTATAGGAAGACTTCGTGGATTAAATGACTTAAGGCAAAACACTTAGGATTGATGTTTGATAAATGGAATTTATTATACTTGTAAACATGTAACTAAGCATAATTTACTGAAGAATAATTACAGGGGAATGCTTTCAAGGACTCAAGTATCACAGAGTGTCTCACTCCTAGGACCTCAGCTACCTGAGTTTTTAATGGGGTCATGCTGTAAAAACAACTGTTTCATCCTTAATGAACACCCATGATCTGAGCTCCTGCAATATCAGGCACAGAAAAAAAAACATAGCATTGATCTCCCATCTTCTCAAGTCACTAAAAGAAAAACACAGTGGCCCCATCTGCATTTAGAACTCTGAACCCCCTCACCCAGGGCCTCAGGGCAACTCCATGTCAGGGCCAGGGATCTCTCACCAAAGGGCTTGTCCATTTGGACAGCAAGAAACACTCCTTTCATTCATTCTACAGCACTTCTCTGGGGGCTTCTGTATCCCCAGCCCAGGGCTTACCTAGAGGGAGCAAGATCTTGCTCTGAGACCATCTGCAAGGTTCTTTGTGTCCAGAGGGTAGCAAGGTGTCCCCCTGCAACTGAGTCCATCTTGCTCCCACTGGGGTGAGCCAAGCACACCTTGCTGCATACAGATGGCCCCGCTGTGACAGCTCAGCAGCACTACTGCATGGGGGCAAAGAGACTATCAGCCCTATTTTAGTCAGCTATTCTGCTGCTGTGACTAAATGACCCTATCAGTACAACTGTAAAGGAGAAAAGATTTATTTGAAGGCTCACGGTTTCAGAGGTCTTAGACCATAGAAGGCCAGCTCCATTCCTCAGGGTTCATGGTGAGGCTGAACACCATATGTAGGGAGAGTGTGGTGGAGGGAAGCAGCTTACATCATGGTGTTCAGGAATCAGAGAAAGAGATTCCACTTGCCAGATATAAATATATATACCCCAAAGCCACGCCCCAATTCCCACTTCCTCTAGTCACACCCTACCTGCCTCCAGTTACCAATCAGTTAATCCCATCAGGGATCAATTCACTGATTAGGTTAATACTCTCAAAATATGAGAATTTCTCCTCTGAACCTTCTTACGTTGTCTTGCATGTGAGCTTTTGGGGGACACCTCACATCCAAACCCTAACAATCAGAGGTTCAAGCACTCATAAATGGGCAGGACCATAATTCGACCCCAGGACTGTCTGATTCTAAAGTCTGGTCCTTTGCTAACTCCACTCCCACCATAGGTCATAACCACACGTGGGCTGTTGGTTTCAACTGAAGAGCAAAGCAAAGCAGGGTTTGCAGTCAGACCCATGGGTGAATCACTCACCATCTCTGGGACTTTATGTAAGTACCTGTCATCTCTGTGCTCCAGTTTCTTAATCCACAAGAGAATGTGTTTTATTCACTGCACAGAGCATGGGGATAGTTAAATGAGATTGTCTATAGAATAGGCTTGGTATCTGGTGTTTTTTTATTTGTTTGTTTTATGTCTTTAGTCCCTTAGGATGTTTTTAGCTAAGCCCTGGTTTTCTAGGAGGGAAGCAACACTCCCAAAGTCTTATCAGCTACTGAGTTTTAGTAAGTATTAAATATAGATTTGGCAAATTCCAAGTAGAAGAAACAGGGAGGGCCTGACTCACAGAGGGTGGCAGTGGCCAGTCAGATGAGCTGGGGTGCTCAGACTTCTGCAGCTCTGCAACCTCCTCTGTTAGAAAGTTGGCTGTGAACAGTGATGTGCTAGGAGTCTCATGGTAGTTAGGGATGGAGGCCTGGGAACAAGGTCTCAGTCTTCTTCATGTCCCATCAGGGTTCTGTAGCTGCAGCAATTTCAGGTCTGTGGGGTACCTGCTAACCCACAACAAAATGTTCCCACCAGCTCCTGCAGCAACCCACGCTGCTGCTGCAGGGAGACCCAGTTGGATGGCACGGGAGACACAAGGAAGCAAGAAAGTCAGGCCCCTCCTGCCACCCTCATCACTGAGAATCAGGGCCCTCAAGTCTGACTCAGATGCCCATCACTACCAGTATCTCCTAGAAGCTATGCTTCCAGAGCCCTGAAAAAGCACCAAAACTACATTATTGATGAGAATATTTCTCCCATGAGCCCACATACACAATGTACACAGGTCGATCTTAGTCAATCCTACAGACCTCACAGGGCCCAGAAATAGCCCAATTTGAAGTTCTGCACCCCATTCAATGGACAAGCTTTCTGCAGCACCTCTTCTACATGGTAAGTAGGTGAGGCTGGGACCTGGGGTCTCCAGCCCAGAATCACATCTTTGCAAAGAACAGGCAGAACTTTCCATTTTTGCCTAATGTCCTGGCATCATTCTTTCCTCCCATCATCCCCTTGCTCAAAGCTCCCCCAGGGCTCCCATCATACCCAGAGTGAGAGCCAAGGGCTTCAAGGACTTCAGTAGACACGTTTCTCTGCATGATCAGACCCTGTTCTTTCTCTGATGTCGTCATCACTCTTCTTCACTCTGTCCAGTTTTTTTTTTTCTACCTTGCTACTTTCCTTTCCCAAATCAAGGTCTCCACATATGCTGATCCTTCTGGCCATGAACACCCTTCCCACAGATGTCTACATCCTCCCTTCCTCCAACTCTCTGATCCAATGCCATATCATGAGAGAGGCCATCCCTGACCAGAACCACTGGTCAGCCCTTTCCATCTCTCTTCAGCCTTCATTTCCCCCATAGCAGTTGTTACCTTTGATATATATTATTTATCTACATGTCCCCACACTGGACTGTAT
Organism: Glaucomys volans; assembly: GCA_020662805.1. NCBI lineage: Eukaryota > Metazoa > Chordata > Mammalia > Rodentia > Sciuridae > Glaucomys > Glaucomys volans. The sequence goes on from JAJEJO010004365.1 coordinate 32,654, forward strand.
ACTCAATGAAAGCATGTGAGTAAGTGCTCAATCTGCATCTTCTAGAACCAGGTCTGGGAAATAGTAGATGCTCAATAAACATTTATGGAAGTGAGAAAGGAAGGGAGAGGGGAAAACAGGTTTTTCCTCTAAGATCCAGCAGACAACGTCCACCCTCGTTCATGCTATCAGCTGAAACATCCTGAAGGGCAGCTCTACACAAACCCTCCCTTGCTCATACATCTTCTACAGCTCTCTGCTACCTGTTGAGGTGAGTACAAATGCTGCAGCCTTGCTTTCACAGTCCTGCATAGACTGGGATGAATGGGCCTTCCTGCCTCATCTCCTTTTCCCTACATGTACCTGACTAGAAGCCATGTTCACAGGACCTGCCCAAAGTTCGTAGCTCCTTCCTGCTGCCCTCTGTATGCCACAGTCACAAGAGCCTGGAAGAGTGTTACTTGAATCCTAACTGATCCATGGACTATGTGACTTCAGAGCAGGCTGCTTCACTCTACTATCACTCCTACTCCCTGCATGACCAGTGTGATCCTACAATATGTATAATCAGAAAAATGAGAGATTGCACTCCATTAGGGTCCAAACTCCCCACCCGAGCCAGCGATTCCAGCCGCTCCAGGCCAGACCTCCCCAGGAGACCCATTTATGTATGATCTATCAAAATGTATAAATGTGTTCTAGTGTCATGCACAACTAATTAGAACAAATAAAAATATTTTTAAAAAGCAGGCTGCTTAATATCTCTGTGCCTTTGTTTCCTCACATATCAAGTAAAGGAGATGATGGTTTTCCTCTTGGGGCTGTGGTGGGGAGTGAAGGAAATCTGGCTTAGGATCTTCTTGCCCTGTTGCCTGGTACTGTGTAACCTACAAAGAGCTGGGAAGAATTAGGTGATGCTAATGTTAGCAGAGTCCATCCTTGCTGATGGCCCAATCCACTTTACAGGTGAGACACTGAGGTAGGCTCAGGAAGTTTGTCCCAGACAATGCAGATAAGTAACCACAGTCCCCGCTTTTCCTCTGAACCCCAAACATGCATATTAAACAGTTTAAAAGAAGTGAGAGTAAGTTACTCAGAAAAGGATATGCACATCAACTAGCTAGAAGGGGCATGGTGGGCATGGTCGCATCAGTTGACAGCAGATTTTCCATGTTTACCAGTACAAATTGAGCATTTCTAATCCAAGAATCCCAAATCTGAAACTTTCTGATGTCAATGTGATGCCACACATGGAAACTTCCACCCCAGACCTTATGTGACAGGTCATATCAAAATGCAGGTTCACTAAGAATACAGTATAAAGTTACCTTCAGGCTATGGGAATAAGGTACAAATGAAGCGTAAATGAATTTCATGTGTAGATCTGGGTCCCATCCCTAAGATATCTCATTTTGTGTATGCATATATTACAAAATCTAGAAAACTTCCAAAATACTTCTGGTCCCCAGCATTTTGGAAAAGGAACAGTATTTCCATTTAGGGCTGGATACTCCCTGTTGATGATGTGGTTGGGGTGGGAAGAGTCTTATACAGTGCAGGATATTGTGAGCAGCACCTGGCCTCCTTCTACTGGATGCCAGGGGCCAGTCCCAGCTACAACTACCAAAAAGTGCCAGACATTGCCAAATGTGCCCTGGGGTAGGGTTGCCAACTTAAGCAACATATACTAAAATATATTCATTGTTTTTCTGAAATTCAAATTTAATGGAAAACCTGTATATTATCTGGCAACCCAACTTTGGGGGAGAAACCAAGCTATTGCCCTGGTTCATGAAGAAAGACTGGGTTAGAGTCAAACCATGGAGCTCCCATGGAAACAGCATGCACCTCCAGCCTTCCTAGACTGCCCCACCTCTCCTATCCTGGACTGGAAAGCTCACTTCCTCAAACACACTCCTCTGGGCAGTGGTGCAGATGGTTCTGCTGTGATGTCCCTACCACCAGCCCCAGTTCACAGAACTGAACACTGCTTCCTCCGCAGGACCTGCCTCATCCCCCTATCTCCTTTCTGGGTCTCATCTGCTTCCCACAAGCCCCAATAAAGAGACCTCCCAGGCCCATTCAGAGGCAGGAAAACAAGGGAGTTACTCACTTTGCTTCCATTATCAACTGGCATCACTTGGCTGGTTCCTTTAATGACAGTCATCATGGCAACAGGAAGTAGATCCCTGCTCCCTGTGGGAACCACAACAAAATTAAGGGGTGTTAGGGAGAAAGGGTAGCCAGGAAGGAGCTCTGGTAGAGCTAGTTGGACTTAACCAAATAAAATCATGCTGAGGCCACCTCGTCTCCAGCTTTGCCTTGGTGGTACATGGAGAAGAGAGAAAAGTGATAACCCTGGAGAAGCTCAAGCAAACATGACTGGTGCTTTCACAAGGTTGATCCTGCCACATGAGTAATTTTAGCTTCCATTATGAATAAACCCAAATTCTGACACTTGTGAAGATAAAGACAAGTGCTTATCCAAAATGGTGTGACTAATGAGCCATCAATCTTGGTTCCCAGGATCCTCACATTCTTTCCCCTTTGCTTTTAGGATAAGACCAAACACCTCACTTCCTGTGTATCCTGCATGGTTCTCCTTCCTCTATACTCCAGCTGTTTCAGTTCCTCCAAATTCACCAAGCTCCATCCAGCCAGAAAGCCTCCAGCACATACAGTTTCCTGTCTGGAATGGACTTCCTACCTACTTCATACCAATACCTAAAAGGTCTACTCAACTTTCACATATCTTCAACATCACACCCTCAGGAAAGCCTTCCTTGACCCCCTGTACACGTGCAGTTCTTCATGTGTTCCTGTTTTGTGTCTCTTTCTTTTTCTTTCTTTCTTTCTTTCTTTCTTTCTTTCTTTCTTTCTTTCTTTCTTTCTTTCTTTCTTTCTTTCTTTTCTTTCTTTCTTTTTTGCTGGTGGTGGAACCCAGGGCCCCTGCATGCTAGGAAAAAAGTTCTACAACTAAGCTACACGACTATTCCCCTGTTTGGTACTCTTATGGTGCCAAGTGCCTCCTGTAATTATCCTCATAATTGTTCTTGAGAACCCACCAGGGTCTGTTTCTGTAGAATGTCAGCCCCAGGAGGTCAGGGGTTGAGCCTGTGTGGTTCACTGCTGTACCTACAGAAATGAACTCATGTTGGACTCACAACCCTCAGTTAAAAAAATACTTTTTTAAAAGCCTCCCAGGATTTGAACCCAGCTCTGGCTGACCCTAATGTACCTTCTCAATCTGCTCTATTGGTCCTAGTTCCTGATGGCTTCATAGGTCAGCACTGGACAGATCTTCCAGCCTCATAGCCTGTGCCAGTCCAAAATGGAGGAGGTCTGCTTTGGGGGACACAGATTTATTTTACCAAGCCCTTAGGGGAACCCATGCTCAAAAGAGAGCTCAAAGATGGCAAATTTGAACTTGTTCCTCTCCACTGGATCTGTCCTTGAAACATTGCTTACTCTCTCCAGGCCACAGGATTCCCATCTATACATTGCAAACCATTCTAAGGTTTTGGCACTGTGTAGGTGTGGATGGATGCATTCGTGGTATGGAGAGTGAGTAAGAGCTTGGCTCTGATGTCAGACAGACCTTATCGGGTAAGTCCTGAATCTACCCCTTCTTGGCTGGATACTCATAGGCAAGTCATTTATACCTGTGAGCCTCAGGTTTCCTGTCTGTGAAATGGGGACAACCTACCCACCTCATGAGACTACTCAGAGCATGGCACATAGTAGCCACCAATAAATGGAAGCTCTTATTCCTAGAATGATGGTTCCCCCAAATGCAGAATTTAGAAAGCACCATCAATTTGCAACTGTAATTCCAGATCTGGAGTTCAACAGATCTGGCCAACCTAGCAAGGTTAGGCCCCTGCCCCTCCCAGGCACAAGCAGGGTGACAAGAGGTCCCTCTGAGCAGGAGCTGGCCTGGGCCTAGAGCCACACAGAAGGCTCATTCCAACACCAAAAATGGATGAACTCAGGACAGAGGCCAGACCTCAGGCCACTAGGAACAATGCTTGCCCCACAGCCTGCCCTCAAAACCAAGCTACACTGACAAGGACCAGATTGGGACATCAGGACAAATGCATCCTTCTTCCTATGAGCAACTAGAGAAGGGAAGGGACTTGGGCAGGATTTGGATGGACCTGATGGCAGAGCTGGGACCAGGGCCTGAGCCAGAGCCCTCCCAGATGCTTTGCTGATATTCTCCTGCCTACCATTTCTCAATTGTGTCCTCCTCAATTGGACCAACCTGCCATTTGCTTACAAATCAGGGCTGATCAGAAAACTTCTGAGCCTTTCTGAGGGATCCCAGATATCTTATGCATTTCCTTATTAGAAAACACTAGAATGTGCAGCCAGCCATGGAGTTGATTCTTAAAAAGGGAAAACCCACAAAAAGAAGCACATACACACACATACATACCCATGCTCCCTGAGCAGGGGACAGCAACAATTTTCAGCCTCCAGACTGACCTAGAGGACTGTCTGCCTCCTCATGGGGAGGAGCTCTTTAGTTGTACTCAGTGCTGCCACCACATGCTGTCACCCCTAACACACAAACACATACACACACACACACACACACACACACACACAGAGCAGGCTGGCCCACAAGACCTACAGTCATGAAAGATCTTGGGCTGACAACTCACATGATGCTAACATGACTGCAATGGTGTGCCAGCCTGAGTGATGAGGGGGGTTCCAAGGGGAGGGCAACACACACACACACATACACACAGAGTCACAGCCTTATTCATTCGCACTTACTCATGCATCACACAAACACGGATTCACAAAAACAGTTCACACACAGAGACACATACACACAATACCTAGAAATACACTTGGACATCTTCAGACAGATGCACCCACACACTTATGGTCCAGGCATGTGAATGCTATCCTTATCTCCCTACCACTATAAAGGCTGCCCACCTCTACAGGGATCTGAGAGGTGGTTGGCTATGAATCCAGAGAACAGACTAAGTTCCAGGCTGGCCCAAGGGAGAGCGAAAGGGCAGGGAGGCAGCGGAAGTCTGTCTGTCATCTTCTTGGGTGGGGAGGTAGGGGTGAGGAGACTGCCTGTCAAGGGAGCAGTTCACAGACCATGACCTGGCACCCTCAAAGAGGCCTCCTGGTTCCTGGAGGTGGCTCCAAGGACTCCAAGGAGAATGTGGGGGTTCATGAAGGAGTCTTTATGTACCCAAAGTGTACCTCTCCCCTTTGCTGAAGGGTGGGCCCATTCGACATGCACCCCCAATAGGCCTGCCTGAACCCAGGAACTTGTCTCTCCTTTAAGACCCCCTCACTGAGACCCACACACCTGTTCCTCCACATTACGGTGTCCCACCAAGACAGCTCAAGGTATACCCCCCATCTGAAGGATTCTCACACTGCATCCGCTCCTGTACACAGCTTAAAGACATCACAGGTACTTCCATAACTCCAGCCCCATACTCCCCAAACTCACTGACCATACCTCCAGCCCTGTGGAGGTAAACACCCACCTCTGGTGAGCCCACCTCCGATGTGGTGGCCCCATCGTCAGGGAACCCCCCTCCAGGAGCCGCTGTCCCCGACCCAAGGCTGCTGCACCCTCCCTGAGGGATGCCTGGCACCTACCTCCTTCTTCAAGTGCACAGCAGATTCTGCAGGGTTGCCAACCATGGGTCACAAGCTGAGAGCCAGCAGGTGAGCATGCAGTGGGAGCGGAGCGGCTGCCCACCTGCACCAGCCTTATCTGCCGAGGCCATAGCCAAGGCTCCCACAGCTTCTGGTCAGCTTGAGTCCTGTCGTGGACAGTGGAGACTGCAGAGGTGGCTACTGCTCCTGAACTCCATCACCTGGTCCATGCTGTGCTGGCATGGATTCATATCAGCATCACAGAGCAATGGCATCATAGCTTAACCATAAGAGGCTTCTTCCTACAATGTCCTTTCAGTGCCCTCTATTGAGGAAACCCACATCTTGCTCAGTATAAATGGAAAATGGTTTGAAGCCAGTCTACTATACAGCAGCAAACATTGAAGAATTCTATGGACCCAAGTGGCAATGCGTAGCCTCACAACTCATAATGTAATAATAATGACAATAGCTGCAAGTCATGAAGCACTTTAGGAGTCAGGCATGCTCCTGTGAACATCACACACATTTAAGCCACCAATCAACGCAATGATGTAGGCTCCTCCCATTGTCTACATTTTACAGTGGAGGCCTAGAGAATAAATGACTTAAGCAAAGATGTGTAGCTAGAAAGTCAGAGAGGTTGAGTTCAAACCAAGGCACTCTTAGCCGACTTATGTACAGGGAATTCCTGTGGAGTGTGCCTGCTCCTGGAGTTCCTGGCTGATATTTCCTCAGAAAAAAATGTTGATCTGGACATTTCTGCATGTTGCCCAAGCTCCTTCTGGTGTGTGGAGCAGTGTTGTAGAGATTCTTCAGCATAGGCATTCTGTGTCAATGAATTTGGTAATGAAACATGCTTAGGGTTCTAATTCTTATCAAGATTTTCTACTTTGTTCTCCACATTGATATGAAAGAATCTGTTCATCTTGAAACAGCATTTTGTGTGACTTTCCCAGATCTTCCACTGTTTCTCTTCCTTTACTGTTTCTCTTCTGTGATATTTTAAATGAACTGTGTTTGAGCTCAGTGATTCTTTCCTCTGGGTGATCAGTTCTTCTGCTCTGTATGTTTGAGACTCATTCACTGTAATTTTCAGGTGTAGGATTACTGTATGATTTTGGAAACTTAGTGGAATCCCTTGGATCACCTTCACTGGCAGGTTTCTGTATTGCTTCTCTATATTTTCTCAGAGTTTGTTGAGTTCACTTCAAATGTTCTTTTGAATCCTTGGTTTCACAGATTCTCTCCTGGACATTGCCCAGTGTATGCAGGAGGCCATGTGTGGAAGGCCCACTCATGTTAGTATTTTTCATAAATTCTAAACTTTATGTATTTTTACTAGAGTTTCCACTGGCCTGGTTAAATCCCTCATCAGTTCTTGCATGCTCTCTGCCTTTCACTTTAGACCCAGGTACATACTGATCGTAGTCTTTTTAAAGCCCTGATCTTGCCATTGCCATATTTCTGCCTGATCAGAAGTTGGCTCTCAGGCTTGCTCTATCTCTTCAAACCTCACTTTCTCTCTGTTCATATCACATGTCCCCTACTTGTCCATTACAGATCTAGCATCTTAAACATAGTTGTTTCAATTTCTCAGTTGGGCAATCCTGTCATCACTGTGTATCTCAGGATGATTCTGGTGCTGACTCTTGACTCTTCAAACTATACTCTTTTTTAGTGTACCTTTCACATTTAGTCCCAATTTGGACTTGAGGTACAGAGAAAGAAGCCTCTAGAGTTACTTTTTATATTTTTGGCTCAGAGTTGTAGTGTGATAATGTGGTGTATTTGTTTCTGATGTGCTTGTGACTTTGGTTTTCATAGAGATTTCTTCTTCATAAGGTCTGAGACTTGTATTCCTTCTGCTTAAACCTGCTGTTAGTATGTGGAGATCCTAGAGATGCAGGGTGAAGCATGGAGTGAGGGAAACCTTCTTTCCACCTGAGACCATTCAGAGAATGAGCCTGAGATGCAGGGCTGTGATTTCCTCCAGTCCTTCTCATTCTTTCTTCTCAGATGTGACTGGAAGTGCAGAGTGACCTGGAGGTAGATATTTCCCTCCTCCATGGTGAAAGGCTAGATGGGGCTAGATTTGGAGCCTTCCTTTCCCCCAGGTCAGGGAGACTTTGTTGGAACCCAAGCTCATTCAACTTTTCTCAGATATTTTATCCTGAGGACAGATGTTCTCTTCATGAAAGGGAGAATAGAGCCAGGTGGACCCAGATTCCAATGCTTCAGTTTCCTTTATCCCTACTGGAAACATGAAGGAAACTTTCTCTGATCTTCATCCTGTAAAGCTGGTCTGGTGATTGGAGATAAATGCATGGAAATGTGAGGAGCTTCAGGAGAACGGTTCTTCTCCTGAGGCCTTTTAGTTGTCCAGCACAACCATACCTCCAGCCATATGCTAATTATGGTGTCAACTTTCCTACATGGCTACAGTCTCCAGCAGAGCCCCCTGCTCAATTAAGCTGATGGTATTAATTTCCAGCAACTGAATTTTAGCATCAGTGGTTGGCCCTTTGAATTCAATCCTCTGTTTGGGCTGAGAAGAGTAGTTACTTTCAGTTTGTTCTGCTTTTGGAGGACTGTAGGGTGAGCATGATGGCCAAAAAGCTCCACATGCATTGGTTCATAAATTGAAAAGCATTTGATTCATTCTTTAGCATGAAAATATGATTAAGTTTGCTTGTTCACACAGAAAACAGTCTACTACGATCCCTATATCTGAAAGAGGGAAAAGGTATACTCAGGGGGCACTCATCCTTTTTCAAAGCAGGGTGCCACCAACACCTCAAGAATATGTTACATCCTTGAATTAATGTTTTACTACATTCAAAACAAAAGTGAGTTTTCTATCCTTATTCTTCCTATTATGGGTTTTTGATGTCAGGCTTGTACTCTCTGGATGAGATTTCATGTCAGTGATTGGCCTAAGACTCACAAGCAGCAAAAAGGATAAAATGTGGTCAACTTTGAAAAGGCAAAGTGTGTGCTGTTGATCCTGGTGGATGTGACCAATGATGTAGTCCCCCTCCAAGCCAAGGAGGTGGGTGACAGTGGTAGCTCCAACAGCTATTGTGAGTCTTCCCTTTACAGTTAAAATGGATGCATTTGATCATGGACCACCATCCTTTCAACTCAAGAAACATTGTGAATAGGGGATGCTTCATTTTTCAATAATGAATCTATAGGCCAAGGCACAGGGTCTCCTTTGGAGTGACAGTTGCTTTCACATCTGTGGAGGAGCCCAAACTCTTCCCTGGAGAGTCCCACAAAAATAATTTAGTGCATGAGTACGTTAGGTGGCTCTCTCATCCATTCAGCTTCTCCTGCCAGGAGCCATCTGGCTCCATCGCCTACTATAGCCTTTGTCCAGAGTGGTGTGGAACCCTTCTATTTCTATTTCTAGTCTTGATTTTTAAAGATTTTTAAAGAGATCTCAGAACTCTCCTGGTTAGAAGAGGAAATGAGGCATTTTCCACAGGGTATGGTAGAATGCATTCCAATTAAGAAAACTGCTACCATGCATTTTGATTTGCTGCCTGAATTTTCCATTACTTGATCAGTGGCCAGCAGAGTAAACTCTCCACATTCACAGTTATCAACCTGATGATGGAGCTCAGAAACTGAGAGCCCAATCTGTAACTAAATGGAAGTGAATCTGATCTGGATTTAGGAAGGGATAAAGAAAGTCAAAAAGAATAATAATGGAACACATGAACTGGTTGAGAAAACACATATGGGGCTTATCTCATGTGAAGTTTTGTAGAGGGGTTGTCAGCTGATTAGAGGACTGTGGTCCCTGAGATGAGCAGGTGAGTCGTTTCTGGTGGTGCCTTTTTCCCTCAGATATGGTGAATGAGGTTTATAGATATCTGAGTGGTTAGGAGTACATCATGGGGGCCTGCCCATTTTTCCATGAGTTGCTCTTCTGATCCCTGGTTTTCCCATGTCTTAAACAGGACTGAATCTCCGGGCTGGAAAGTATGTGGAGGGTCTGGAGGGTAGGGTATTTTCCTAGAGGAAGGAAACTCCTGCAGGAAGGTTAGATTTGTCTCAGCTGTTATACAGAATCTTTGGTGCTCTCTTCATATTTTCAGCATGGAGAGTATATCCTTCTTAGTGAGGTCTGAAAGGGTCTTGCATATGGAATCTCATCAGGGCTCAACTGTAGCATGGTCCACCATGGTGCAGAGCTGGGCAGTAGGTAATATCATTTCTCACATCAGCTTAGTTTCCTGACATATTTGTTCTAGAGTCATTTGGTAACACACACCGTGGAGTTGAGTGGGTTCTTTATCTTGTGAATTCAATAAATGTATTTTGTAAACACACACAATGGAAGTGTGAGGGCAAAGAATTTATGAAAAAAAAAGTAGAAAGAAAGCAGACGTCCTTCATGGGTGGGGTCCCAAAGGAGGATTGCCAGTGATTGGCTGTTTTCTTGGGGTTTATATGGATCTAAGGGATAAAGAAATCAGTCCAAAGCCCAATCCTGGGTGTGGCTTTCAGTGATGATGTCCTCTTCATGTGCCCATTTTTCCAGACAGGTTAGGTCACTGTGTTGCAGTTTGTCCCTTTTCAGAGTGGGGACTGGGCTCTGGGTCACAGATGTCTCACTATCAGTTTGTTTTAAACTCAGTCTTGCATCTGTGGTATTTCTATCTGTTTCTCAGTGGTCTTTCTTTAGAGAGAAATCTGACCTTGTTGGGGTCAACATCTCCTATCTGCCTCCCCCAGCTCTTTCCCTACCTCCATTTTCAGGTGTGGGTCATCTTTTTTGTCTTCAGTGTTGAATGAGGTCACCATAGCACACAGTATCCAAAGAACTCCTCAAGATGTACTCAGCTGGTGAATTACTTTGGGAACAAAGGCAGGAACATAATTACTGTGAATGAAGTCAGGTATACTCTACCTAGAGATACTGTCTGTAGTCAGTCAGCCTCAAGGCACATCTGAACCCCTTTCCATTTTGGGACTATGTCTCAATCCAACTAGAGAAAGTGTTGGACTGGCCAGTTTAATTAGATTTTAGTTGAGAGCAGAGGGTTTTAACTTTAGAGTTACCCCTTCCATTTAATGAGAGTCAGTATCAGCACTGGAAGTTAGCCTTATTTTCTGTCTGCCCTGTAGGTGATGACTATCTCAGATTAGCTCAGTTTGTTCTATGAGAAGTACTTCTGAAAAACATTTATAGGCAACAGTTATGAATTTTAAAGAAAATTACAAAATAAAATTCACAATAGCAAAACATATTCAGTTTGTATAATAGCTATAATCCAAGCCTGGGACATCTAGTGTGATGAATGGAAGACAGGAAATAAGGGTGGGAGAAAAAGCAGATGCAGAAGGGATAACATAGGATGGAAGGCATTCATTTCTAATGGGATTTCTGCAACTGGGAAGGAAACCTGGTTCAAGAGGCCTCCTTTCTCAGTAAGCTAGTTTTCTTTCCCCCCATAACTGTATCAAATACTGTTTCAAATAGAAGTGGAAAGAGTTGATATTATCTTGTTCCTAATTTAGAGGAATTGATTTTAGTATTCCCCTTGTTATGATGTTAAGTTTGGGTTTGTCATATGCAGCCTTTGTGATTTTGAGGCAAGTTCCTCTTGAGCCTACTTTTTTCAGGGTTATTAAAATGAACTGGCACTGAATTTTTTCAAAGGCTTGTTCAGCATCTATTGAGATGAGCATGTAATTTGTTAATTCTTATATGGTGAATTGTATTTATTTATTTGCACAGGTTGAACCATTTTTGAACCCTGGAGTGAAATCAACTTGATCATACTATAAAATTTTCTTAATGTGCTTTTCAATATGATTTGTTAATGTTTTATCAAGTATTTTTGCAAGTATATTCTCAGGGATGTCTCTCTTTAGTTTTCTTTTGTTGATGTGTGTTTACCTGGTTTTGGAAGCAGTGTAATACAAGCTTCACTGAATAAATTTTGAAGCATTTTCAAAAAAAAAGTGTTACTGGAAATTTAGTTAGGTTCCTGCCTATATTTCTAAGACTATGGCCTGCAATTTTAGTTCTGTCATATTTTGGCAGCTATTTTATTTCCAAGTTCTCTGAGAAATAGTCTGGAAAAATTGTATAAACATATCTGGCCTATAGTTAGAGCCCTGGTATTTAGAAAAAACTATGACAAGCTCAAGGTTCCTGGTAATAAAATGACTCTCTGGGGATTGTCCTTGCAGTGGTAGGAAGTTCCCAATTCTTGGAAAACCCCAGTCTTAATGCCTCTTAGCATCTACTCCTAAATATTCAGGGTAAAATGTTTGTTCAAATTCAGATGAGAGGGGCAGTGTGGTGGATTAGAGGTACCCAACACTTGTCTGCAGTCTAGAGATGGAATCCAAACAGCTCATTGAGGTTTGTGACCATGGAGGAATCCTGGACTTCGAGGACAGACAGACCTGAGGATCCCTGAGGATTGGGCTGGATTGTGAGAGTGAGTACCCAGAACCAATCACATGGCACACACCAGGGCTATGGCAGGGCCTCCATGTCTAGGGTGGAGGTGAAAGAGGGAGAGTTCCAGTGTGCACCACAGGTACAGGATTCAGCACTGTGCAGCAATGTAGTCTGAACACATGGCAGACTTAAATGTGTGTGGCAAACTGGCTCTGAAGGTATTCTCTGCATATTCTGCTGGTACCATAATGGGACTGATCTCAAGAGGAGCCCTGGTGTCCAGTCTTAGTGCTCTAGATGCTAAAGACCCTTGAATTTTCAGTCTTTGGATCCTCTTCAAAATATTGCTGCAGTGGCTCAGTGGTTGGCATCTCAAACTCAGTACACCCTCGAGGAAGAGGTTCTGCCACAAACTCACTAGGAGTTCTATAATTGTACAGGGAGGGAGACTATAAGTGGCACAATGTTTGGAAACTACTACGATCACACAGCCCCGAAGCACAGACTCCATCCTCTTTCCAACTTCAGAGGCATCAGGGTCATGCCACACAACAGGCTGTAGCCTGCTCCCTTTTCCTATTTTTTAACTCTTGGAGTTCTCCAATTCCCTATTGCCTCCTCTCTCCTGTAGCTAATTGTTGATTTTTGTCTTGATTCTTTACTTTCTCTTCCTTTCCCCACTTTTCCTTTTCTCATGATAACTTTGCTTCTTTTAAAAATTTTATTCATTCTATTAGGTTTTATCCTCGTATTTCCCTCCATTTTATTTTCCCGTGTTTTCTGTTGTGGATGGTGTTGCCAATGTGTTTTTGATTGCTTTTTATATAAGTTCTTTATCTGAAGTTTTACATTTTCCCCTCTGCTTTCTCTGGTGCTGGGAGTGAGTGCAGCCCTTTGTTCATGTTCCCATCCCCCAAAGTCTGCCTACAAAGAATCCCTTAAGCTCATCCCAGGGAAAAGTACTACCCCTAGAAAGGCCACCTCTGACTTGTAAGTATATCCTCATGCCATCAGTGGGACCTGGGAGCCAAGACTTGCTTTCAGATCTCATATCTGCCTTCGGGGCCATGTGCATCTCCTCCCAAAGTGGAGGAACTTGAAACACAACATAGCACTAACAGGCCAACTTGGACTTCAATGCCTTCAGCCCCCTTAACCAGACCATCCCTGTGGTGACCACCTTACATGGGACAAAGAGTAACTGTGTTCTTAAAGTCTCAGGGTCTACTCCTTTAGGTGCCAAAATGCCACTCCTTGCAGAAACCCTCAAGTCCTCCTCAGGGCACCAAAACAACCATGAGAAAGACTGCATTGATACACATCTGTCCTGGCCTCTCATGTTGGAAACTCTGCTTCTCTGGTGCAGAGTGAAGAGGAACCTGGCATTTAGGGCCCCATCCTCATCTGGACAGGGTTCTCCTCGAAACAGGAACATTAGGGGCAACCACCAGATCCTCCTCCTCCAGGTCAGGACCTACTCCTATGGAGTCCAGGAGGAAAATGTTGCCCTAAGTCACCACTCACTTCTCCCTTGCAGGGTCAGGTATGAACCCTGTGTAGATGCATACCACAGGTCTTACCTTGGTAAGACCTTCCTCTTACCCTGACCTCTGTGATCCTGGGGCAAACAGGAGGCTCAGAGACACAGCATCCCATTCCCACCCACCTCCTAGAGAGCTTTGCCCTCAAATCTGGCTAGGAGGAGGATAGGATCTTATTTGGGCTTTACTGGCTAGGGTCCTCACTACTACAGACAGAGGCCCTCAGCCTGGCTCTCTCTGGTTTCCTTGTGGTTTGGAGCTTTGGGAGGCTCTTTGGGCTTTGGCCATTTGATCAGGGAAAGTGAAAATTGCGGTACCAGAGAGTAAGAAGGAATGGAAGGTACACAGAGGAATCAGATTATTGAGGATATCTCTTTTGTCATTTGTAACTGTGGTCAATGTTGAGCCCACACTTAAAACCTCCCTGGGGAGAATTTTCACTGACTCTTCTGCCCGTAACTCTGGAGCTATGAGCAAGAAAAAGATAATTGCCTGCTAGAATACAACATGAAGGCAAAATGGTGTTCTTGAGGGTCACCCTAAAGGGAGCACTGGCTGTGGAGTTATACCTGCCAATGTGCTGGGAGAGGAACTAGGAGGAAGGGCCAAGGCAGCAATTGGCAGGCTGGAAAAGAGGGGGAGACTGAGGTTGGTAGTGGGAAGGTATCTCTGGGAGGAGACAGTAGAGCCCACCCATATATGGGTGGAGGCCTCCATAGTGGAGGTGCTGGGGTTGTGGGGACATGACTGGCTGAGACCCAGTGATGCTGGAGGCCAGGCCCCTCATCATGCACAGGCGGCCCATGCATGGGCTTGGTGGTGCATGGTACAGCTGACCCTGATGGTCTGGGTCTCACCCATCAGAAGGTAGTTGATGTGCTGCAGAGCTTTCTCCTTCTCCTGGTCTAGGAGCAGTTAATGGAAAGGCCAGTTTTGGGGGTGGTGGCAGCCTCAGAGGGTCTCCTCAGCAGTGTGGCAGCAGAGGAAACTTTTGTTTCCATGGCCTACAGGTGTCCCCCATGGATGAGGACTTTTTCCTCAGCAATGGCTGTCCCTCCCTGCCTTCTGCCACCTTCTCACACTGGTCCTTCTTTGGGGGAATCCTTGGGGATGAAGAGCTCCCAGGGGCAGCTCAAAGTTGGATGAGCCTGGAGCCCTCCTCTTCAGGGCTGGGAGACCTCGAGTTGAGCTGTGTGAGCTTCTGATTCCATTTCTCTGGGAGCAGGAGTTCATACAGGAGGTCCAGGAGATCTCAGCTCTGTCTTGGGAGCTCTGGTTGCAGAGGATTCCCTGCAGAGCTCCAGACCTGGGCACAAAGGAAAGCAGGCCTCTGTGTGTAACCAGAGTCCTAAAGGCAGATTGTGCTCCTCCAATGTCATGGGGACTAGCCCTCTGATATTCTCTATCTGCAGGTTCTTCCACTTGCTCAGATACCCCTTGGCCATGGTCTCCAGGGGCTCTGAGCACAGTCTTCCCTGGGCAGGGGTCTTGGGTATACCATGGTGCTGCAAGCTGGCACGGAGCAACTTCCTGCTCCTGTGCTATGGTAGATGTCAGGTCGCTGAACTGGTGGTGAGAGCTTCAGGAAAAGTTGAAAGGTGCAGCAGACAGCAACATCTTCTTCAGGAGACCAGGCATGCAGAGGATACAGATGATGTCCACGTCTCCCAGAAAGTATCTAAGAGTCTGCAGAAGCCTGAATAAGCACCTAGGAGACACTTTTCTTAACCGCCAATGAGCAGTTGGGGGATACCTGCAAGATGACCCTGTGAGTGGTCCCACTGCCCAGGCAATCCAGAGCAACCAACAGTGAAGTCGGTGATCAGCAGGTCTCCGGTGGGATCCTTCTGGCAGGTCCCTGCCCCCAGGGCAGGGATAAGGGACAAAGCTTGCCTCGGAGCTGCCCATGACAGCTTTTAGGGAAGGTGGGATTCAGGAATTCCAGAGGAGAGCCACAAAGGGAGCTTCTTCTGCTGCCAATTCGGCTTCAGGCTAAACGGCAATTTCAGACCTGTTGCTTTGGAAGGTATGAGTAGAGAACCCACGGGTGCCTGCAGAAAACCGTCGACTCAGGGCACGAGGCAGGTTCGTGCCAGGTAGGGACGCGCGTGCGTGCAACGTCCCTGTGCGCGCACCAGATACAGGAGGGTTAGGCGCGGGGAACTGGGTGCCTTGTTGCCCTCGTGGGTTTTGGGTGCACTGTGGAGTGCTGGCACTGGGGCTGTGGGTCCAGATCCCGCTGGTGCGCCAGTTGACCCAGTGAGGTTTCCTGATCATCTGGGAAGGGTAGATGATGTTGGGTTTGAGCGTCAGTCCGCTAGGATCACAGCCCCTCCCCTCGGGCTGTGCAGTGCCCTCGCCCCTCCCAGGAGGCGGAGCTGGTGGGACTAGGATACTACACACCGGTGTCTGGCTGGCGGTACCTTCGTCTCCGATACAGAGACATGCTGCTTGTGCCTCCTTGGAGTGCTCTTCTCTGGCAAGGTGGGCCCTGGTGCGGCCCCCAATATGAACGACACAGGTGCCACCAAGGGTGGAGCAGTGTGGAGCACGGCAGCAGAGGGAAGCCACTCCTGGGCCTCTGAAGCAGGCAAGGAAGGACAGGTGATAAGAACTGGTCCTGCTGGTGTGCAGCCAGTGAGCAAGTGGGGATGGCATCACCAGGATCTAGCTCTCTGGGTCTGGGATAGGACACTCTGTCCTCTCCTGTAGCAGTGAAGGTGTAAGCTGGAGTTTGTGTCTAGCCCTACTCTGGTGAGAGTGGGCAGTGCTGAGTTTGACACTTAGGAGCTCTCACAATGGGAGGAATCCCTCCGCCAATGCCCAGGCCCCAGAGCTGCCAGAGAGCTGTCTGCTGTCCTGGATGGGCCTGTCCCCACAGAGGGGAACTGCTGGGGAGTAAGGTAGCAGGCTGAGCGGCATCTGCAGTCAGTGGCAGCCTTGGAATCAGGGCCTGTCTGGCTTCCTGTACTTCCTCTGGAAGCATTGGAGGGGACAACTGTTGAGAATTCAGGGCGGGCACCACCCAGTGTCTGGCTGAGGGGTTCAGTAGAGCAGGCTAGGAAGAAGCTTCCTATAACCTACCAAGAAATCCTGCATGATCCCCGACCCTCAGCTACAAAGAGCTGCCACTCTTACTAACTGGTGGCATGCTAGGCCAGTTTCCTGACTAGGCAAAATATCAGAGAGCTCTGGGCCTGGAGGAGCGAGGAAGAAGGGTGTTTCTGTTGAGGCCAGTGTCTGAGATGGCTGCTCTCCTGCCCTCTTATGCCCACTGGCGCTCCCAGGTCCATTGGAAGCCCTGGTCCATGAATCCTCTGGACCGTGGGGGTTGACACTTGCTGGTGGGTTGCAATGGGGACCAGGGCTCTGGTTGGAGCAGGATCACCCATGGCCTGGAGGACTGTGTGCAGCCACAGAGCCATGCTCCACTTCCAGTGGATAAAGAAGTTGAAGTCCTGTTGCCAAAAACATGCTCAATGTCTAGGTGTTCCCCCATGCCAACAGAACTGAATTGGCACTTATCTTGAACCTTCCTCAGGAGTGCCCAGGACCAGGAGTTCCCTCTGCTTGCCTGGGTGTAGTGAAGTCATAAAGCTGTTGGTCAGGCTTTCTGTGACATCAGGAGTTACCTGGAGAGCAGCTGGATGTTATAGTAGGCCTTAAGTGGGATCCTTGGCACCCAAGGTTCAGAAGGAACCACAGAGGAGAAAAAGCAGGCATATCTCCTACCAGGGTCTGAAACTGCCAGGCCTTTGAATCCAAATTTCCTGGGGGTCGGCCTTTTCCACTTTGAATATCCTAGTTGGCAAGTGTTTATAGTCACTTCATAGGAGCATCACTAGCACAGTTATGCATTTCGTTGAGAAGAATCACAACCAGTGTAGGAGGTATTTGAGCAGGAGGAAATGCTGGGGTGGTCAATGAAGTGACTTTCTAGATGTTAAATTCAGTGCTATGGTTCCTTATGGGAATTGCTGCTAACATAGAACCATCTGGAGGGCCAATAATTTGGTGGACTTTTCCTTTTTTGGTACTGCATGTTGAACCCCTGGGTGCATAAGCACTGAACCACATTCGCAGTCCTTTTTAAAATATTTTTATTGAGAGTCTGGCTAAGGTTTTAGAGCCTTACTATGTTGTTGAGACTGGCTTCAAACTGACCATCCTCCTGGCACAGCCTCCTCAGCCAATGGGATTACAAATATGGTAGCTTGGTCTTTTATTTTGGTCAGATATCTTATCTTCTGTTTAGTATTTTCTTAGGGAATGGCCAGGAGGAGGGAGAATGGGTCATAAATTGATTGTTATTGTAAAGGGCTGGAAGTTGTAGTTTGAATTAATCCAATAGTCTCTTGAATAATAATGACCCGAGCATTTTCTTTATCCAAGTTGTACCTGCCTCTCCCCCTGCCCCATGCCACCATGGATCACTGTGTTTCTATGGTCAGAGTTCAGCTGTAATCATTTTCTTGCTTACTAAGACTGGGCTAAAACTTTCTACAGTGACACCTCCCAGGACTGCAGATCTTGACAGGTAACCAAAGCTTTTGTCAATAGTGTGTTCAAACATGAAACTACAATATTTGTTAGTAATTGATTTGTCTAGGGATGGTGTTCTTTTCTTTTTTCACTAAAAATTTCACTGTAATCATATACAATTATACATTAATATTTACACTTCAGTTTCTCAACCTGAAATTAAGGTTTTCTTTCAGTCTGACCAAAGAGGTCAGACTGGAAGAGGACCAAGTCACCTGCCATAGTGACCTCATCAGGTATTCCAGCTCATCAGTACTTTTCATTATTTCCTCCTCTTTGTAGAATCACATCAATAGAATGTTGCTGGAAAAGGTTTATAATTGAAGCACAATTATAATTGTTTTCAGCAGGATGCTGTGGTAGGAGTCCTCAGTGCTTCCCCAGTGACCTTGCTTTTTTATAGTAGTCAACCCCTGGGAATGAGACAGTTATGCATAAGTGATAGGTATCAGCATTCACATGAAACAGCTTATGTGGAGTGTTCATCAGTCTATTCTTTAAGAAGAAAGGATGTTTACAAGGTGTTAGTGTCATGAAAGTCAAAGGAGCACCTGCATTTGTCTTTGGGAAGCAATAGCCTTCTGGGGCAGGCTCCCTGGCTGTATGTAAATTAAGGGGCCTGGTATACGTGGGCAGAAGAGAAGACAACCTCAATATCATCACCCAGAGGCGGTGACAAATCCGACTGCTCCTCGGCACTGCATTTACTCTCTATTGTGTTTAGTATTAGGAAGATTTTATTGTTCCTCAAGGAAATGAGTTATTTGTTAGGTGGTGAATAAATGTCAGTCTTTTCTGATGTGACTAAGGACAAATGGCAGGTTTTTAAAAAGATGGTTTCTGGGTATCCCTGTACAACTAGTCACAACTCTTATGAAACTTTTTTATAGTCTGTTTCCGCTTTTGGTGGATGTTTTTCATCCATGCTGTGGAGAATTCAGTGGAGAGGCCATTTCTCCTGTTCTGAATAGTTTTGTGAAAAGCGGTGATTGCACTGATTATTTTAAGACATTTCATAAATAAAGAGATAGGTATAAAAAAAATCAAGTAGAAATCCTTAAAGAAATCAATAAACCAAATTAAAACTTTTTTCACATTTGTATAAATTCACATTTAAAGGGACCAAATCAACCATTCAATAGGGATATGGCATCTTTCGGATGGATGTAGGCAATTCAATGAAGAATAAGGTTGTTGTATTTTAGAAATGCTTTAGAATATGTTTTTCATCAATAATTAACATGCATAGGGTTTAATAAATATTTTCTCTTTTCTAAGCTTATGTTGGTCCAGAGTAGTTTCTACATTTTTGCATTCTAGTAGAGTTTTATCTTGTTTTAGTATTTGTTGAGGAGATGTCCTGTTTATCTTTAGAGACATCATTTAGTGCTCCCTTTCAAAATTTGCGGTTGTGTAAATCCAGATGCTTAGATTAAGATGCTGTGGTGTAAGGAATGCCTTCTCTGATAGATCATGTGCTAGAAAGGTGAAATTCAAGTGTGAAATTAGCTGTCCATTAAAGCAACATAAAAGAGCCCAGGAGCTGCAAGTGCATTTAGGTCATTTGGAAGTTGAGTTCCTCTCAGTTCTTATCTTTACTTAACTAATATTCTCCTCTTTAGTTTTTGCTTACATTATTTTGAAGCTGATGAATCTATTCATATTGTCAGAAAAGCATTAACATTTAAAAATATTTTTGAGGGTCAGTTAATAGAACGTAACCTTTCATTTCCAACTCCTTTTTGTACTTAATGCTTCATAAAAAAATCTGGAGATATTCCCTTTTGCAATACTCAGCTTCAAAGAGTTTGTATATTTACTCCCTATAGCAGGGTGTATGTGTAAATGTGAAACTAAGCACTGGATAAGTGTGCTTATGATGTCACTATCAGGCACATGTTTTCTCATCCCCAAAATATTTTTTTAATTTTGTTTGTTCTAATTACTTGTAGTACACGACAGTAGAATGCATTCATACATTTTGATAGATCTACATAAATAGAGTGTAATCTGTCATTTTTATGATTATACATATTGCAGGATCACATTGGACATGCAGTCATACATGTACATGAGGTAATAAAGTCTGTTTCACTCTACTATCATTCCTTCCTCCATACCCCTTCCCCTCCCTTCACTCCCTTCTACCTAATATAAAGTAACTCTATTCTTTCCTATCTGCCACCCTCATTGTGAATTAGCATCCGAATATCAAAGAAAACATTTGCCCTTTGGTTTTTTGGAATTGGTTTATTTCACTTAGCATGATATTCTCTAACTCCATCCATTTTCCAGCAAATGCCAGAATTTCATTCTTCTTTAAAGCTGAGTAATATTCCATCATGTGTGTGTGTATATATATATGCATATATATGCACATATATATGCATGTATATCTGTATGCATATGTATCACATTTTCTTTATCTATTCATCTGTTGAAGGGCATAAAGGTTGGTTCCATAGTTTAGCTATTGTGAATTGAGCTGCTATAAACATTGATGTGGCTGTGTCACTGTAGTATGATGATTTTAAGTTCTTTGGGTATAAACTGAAGAGTAGGATAGCTGGGTCAAATAGTGGTTCCATTCTGTGTTTTCTGAGGAATCTCCACACTGCTTTCCATAATGGTTGTCAATACATTTTTGAAGCATCTTTCTACTGTGACAATTCCATGAAATCTGTTTCCTCCAGAGTCTACTGCAAGAACCCTTGACATTGTCTCAGAGGACCTCAGCTCTGAAAGGCTACAGTCAGGCCAAAAGGATGAATGATTTATGTTAAGCCAGATTGGCCAGAAATTTCTTCATCATACACATATATCAGATCCATAGATTCTGAATCAAAAAAGAATTAATGGTGGTGTGTTAGTGAGTGCTTCCTCACTGTGAGCAAAGTATGCAACAAAAACAACTTAAGAGGAGGGAAGTTTATTTTGGGTTCTTGGTTTCAGATCTTATAGGTTCAGTCCATGATCAGAAAACTCCTTTGCTCTGGACCCAGTGTGAGGCAGAATATCATGACTGATGGGCATGACAAAGGAAAGCTTGCAGAAGGTGGGAAGGAGAGACAGAAAGAATGTGACCCCAAGGAGCCAGGGGTAAGATTGAGTGGCCAAAGGCATGCCCCCTACTTCAGTTACACCCCACCTGGTTACCAAACAGGACATCATTCAAGTTATTAATCCTTCAAATAAATTATTGTGCTGATGCAGTTATAGCTTTGATAATCTAATGATTTCACCTCTGAAAACTCCTGCATTGCCCAATACATGAACTTTTCAGGCAACACTCTATATGCAAACAATAATATGTGGGGACTAAAGAAAATTTATATTTCAGATGTTTTAACAAATGGTTATTACATTGTAGTAGAATCAATATAAACTGAAGCATCTTTTCAACTCCTTGCTCTACTACAAGCTATATTACCACAAATGTTTTTCGCTTTCACTTTAATCCTCTAGAATAGGAAATAGGAAGAGAAGAATTCCTTTCTCCTCTCCTATTTTATGCATTCTCATCCTAGCATCAGTCATACTTGACTATGGTTTTCAAAGAATATAACCTGCTTCACTTCTCAGGGGCACAAATTCATTCAAATGTTTTCTCTCTTCAAGTGCTTTTTCAAAGTGTCCCCAAACACAATGGTTTCACCCCTACTGAGTTCAAAGCCAATAAGCAGAACCAAGGATAAAAAAGTAGGAAAACATTTTTTCTTTGTTTTGTCTTTTGGGATTGGTTGGTTAGTTTTTGACAACACTAGGAATTGAATCTAGGGGCACTCTACCACTACTGAGGTATCCCTCCCCTCTCTTTATATTTACACACACACACACACACACACACACACACACACAATTATGTCAAATACACTGTACTGTACATATAAACAGAACAAATTAAAATTACATTTACTGAATTTAAGAACATATTGCCCAGTGCAGTAGAGCACACCTGTAATCCTAGAAGCTTGAGAGGTTGAGACAAGATCACAAGTTCAAAACCTGCCTCAAATAACATAGTGAGGCCCTAAGCAACTTAGTGAGACCCTGTCTCAAAACAAAACAAGACAAAACAAAACAAAACTCTGGGGATGTGACCCAGTAGGTAAACCCTCTAGGTTCAATCTCTGGCACAAAAAAAAAAGAAAGAAAAAAAAAAAAGAAAAAGGGGAGTACTTGAGATACTTGAGGGGAGTACTTACAGATACTTGATTTCTTAGAAATAAAATTCCAGTAAGACATGATATTTCTGAAATACTGTATTTCATAAGTTACAACATGATATTTCTCATCTATTGCTATGAACTAAAGACATTAAATTCTAATAATTTTATTCCCTAAGCGGTTATGGTTGGAAAACACTTCTAATAAATGAAATATGCTTTATTGCTATATTGTTTTTCACAGTATATCATTCAGTCCAACTATATGTATAATACTATATAGCAAATAAGTATTATTTTTATAGCTTAATGATGATAATAACTAATTTCTCTGCTGTAATTTTGATTCTGGCACATTGACAGCAAAATATCAACTTAGCTACGTAGGTTAGTTAGTAAAGAAAAATCCTTGGTGTTTTTTAAAATTCCATTTTATTTTTTGTGGTAATAGGGATTGAACCAAGGGGCCCACCACCACTGGGCTATTGCATCAGTCTTCTTTAATTGTTTTAGAGATGATCTCATTAAAATGCTAGGGCTGACTTCAAATTTGAGAATCCCATTCCTGGGATTACAGGCTTGAGCCACCGTGCCCCACTTTATTTTATTTTTTAGAATATAGGGACTCCTCTTCTTCCTCCTGTTAGTGAAGTTAAAATTAGGTGGTGTATGAATGAGTGTGTTCCATTTTCCCTCTTCTACCCCCTCAGAGGACTCTGGTTTCATGTGTGTATGTGAGGTCTTTTTATCTAAATTAACTTTGAGTCTTTAATCAAATACATGGACAAATATTCATTAACTACTTCTTCCCTCCAACAATGGAAGAAAAAAAACATGGCTTCCTCGTTACCAAGTTACTGGAGTTACTGCAATTTCATTTGCAAATTAAGTGATTCACACACACACACACACACACACGACAAGGTAATATTCAGAAGTGAGATTTCATTCTAACACTCTTTATGTTGATTTTAACCATCAGAATATCTGCCATTTTCTTCTGTAAAACAAGAGGGATTTTATTACTGGTGGAATAACAGATGTATCTGTGAAAAAGTGAGAGATCAGTTATTAATTGAATAGAGAACTGGCTTGTCTCAGTGGTTTCTCTTTTGATTGTAGTCTTGAGCAAATAAGTCATCCTCCATTAAATGCAAAGCCAACAGGCAAATAATAGGAACTTGAAAGACTAGGAAAATTGTTTGAGTGATGTGATTCAATTTGTTTGGGAAAAGTACTCAACCCCGAAGATATATAATGCAATTCATGCTATTGAATAGCATGGTTATAAAGTGGTTTCCCCTGAGAAGTTCATATCCAGGAATTTCAGTGACAGATGGGAAGACTGAGGGAACTGATTTTAGACATCCTATTATTTTCAGGTACTATGTTGTTTGTGTGTGTGTGTGTGTGTGTGTGTGTGTTACTGAGGATCAAACCCAGGGTCTCATACATGCTAGAAAAGCACTCTTCCATTGAGCCATACCCTCATGTCTATTGATTTTTATAAATTAATTCATTTAATACACATGCACCCTAGTTATATATTTCCATTTAAAAGTGAAAAAAATATGCACTTGAATATTATGAATTCCCTATAGTCATTCAGGTACAGATTTGTGGCACTAATGTATCTTTTCCAAACACTAAGCTCTTTTCATATAAATGTATTCTAAAACAAAGTTAATTTAGTAGAAGTCAAATCACCCAATATATAAAATGTACTGCACATACAAATACATCAGGATTTCATTCTCTAGTAATAATGAGACAGTCATTTGGATTACTCTTTCCATTGCAAAATGATTTTAAAAATACCAATTATTTTACATTTAAGACATCATTTTAAAGCATGGACGACTTTTATAATTTTAATGAGCTATCAAAATAGGAGAAAAAAGGAACCTTGAGGGATAAGGATATTGCCTTAGTAACTGCAAATGGCAGATCCCTGTAAATACGAATATCTGAAAAACTCAGATTGAATTAGGAATCAGAACCCAGGACTAGCCTGTGTTAAGAAGTCTGAACAAGAGCCCTTCCCCAAAAGATGGAGATCATCAACTCCTGTACCCTCAGAGGGAAGCCAAATAGAAAGCACCTGTGGCATGGGTCTAATACTTGGGTTTCTGCATCTCTATGACTCAGAAAATCTCAAGATTTAAACATGGTCTCAAGTAGTGCTATGGTCTGCCTCACATGTTATCAAAAAACAAATTCAAACCTTTTATAAAAATATCTTCAACCAAAACCTTGGAGCATTCTGAGAGAACACAAGTCAAAATAAGCCAGAATTTACAAAATCAACAAAAAACAAAGCAGAGTTTAAACATTGAACAATATCAAAGACTGATAGTAAATATTTTTGTTTATAATTTCAATAAAAAATAAAATAATTACAGAGGAAATATGAAAATATATTTTAGAAGAAATAAAAAGAATGTTTTTATGTTCAAATATTTTATTGGGTTATCTTATTGAAACCGTTTTCTGAATATTTTTTATTTGTTCTAATCAGTTATACAAGGCAGCAGAATGCATTCTGACACATCATACATAAATGAAGTACAACTTCTCACTCTTCTGGTTGTATGTGATGTGGAATCACACACGTTGTACAATCATAAATGCACATAGGGTAATAATGTCCAATTAATTCTACTATCCTTCCTACCCCCCATTCCCTTCTCTCCATTCACTCCTCTTTGTCTAACCCCAAGTACATATATTCTTCCCTAGGCTCCTTGCCCCTTATTGTGAATTAGCATGCACATATCAGAGAAAACTCAGCCTTTGGTCTTCTTGGGTTGGCTTGAAATAAATAGAATTTTTAAAAAATTAAATATAGTTACTCAAATATTTTAAAAAATATTATTATTTGCCCCCAGATTAGACATAGAGGAATCAATATACAGAAATATAGGCCAGGAGAAATTTACATTTCAGCATGGAGAGATAAAAAGACAAAAAATAGATACACAGATAAAGAAATGAATGATTATGATGAGAAACATATCAAAATTAATACACTGGAAATTTTGGTGTCTTTAAAATAAAATCCCTAGTCATTCAAGAAAGCATTTAATCCAGAGCATTACATAGTTACTCTGACACTCATTTAATTATTTTTCCTCCCAAGGCAATTCAGATTGTAGAATGATCTTTTCACATCAGCTTTATTTTTTTATATTGTTTAGCATTACCAAGTATTGCTTATTAATAGGCTGTTTCTTATTTTTAAATATGAAATTTATGATTATGTATTAAGTTACATAATCTCTGAGTATGCTAAAATCATATTTTATTTACTTTCTTGTGTTAATCCTGTTTCCTTAGTATTTAGTTCATTTTTAAGATAGTGTTACATTCATATTATTATTTCTATTTAAATATTAGATAATTCTCCAATTTCCTGTCTTATAAGGGTTTTGATTAAGCATTATTGGTAGATGCAATTTGCTCTCTCCGCTCACATGAGAATATTTCACTCGACTTATTGAAGTTTTTAATTTTTAAAACATCTGGCATGCCTTGTGGGCTTCAGTTTTCTTTTCAGGGGTCAGTACACAAGTCTTTTGAAAGTGGGGACATCTCCATCCCACATGCTTGACACAAGGAACTGGACTCTTCTCAGTGAATTCAAATGCTTGGGAGTGCCTGTCTGTGAGTTCATCATTTAGGCAATTACATGGGGTCTTTCACCTAAGAGCAAAGACATAAAGGAAATATTGACTGAGTGTGGGATGGGAAATCATTTTTAATACTTTTCATGGCCCACTCTTCAAGAATGTAGCATATCCAATATTTCTGATTTGGAGATAATTTTTTAATTGAAATGAAAGTATCACTTGGTAGAAATTCATCATTTTTGCTGGTCTGGGAACATGGATCCCTCACCTCTATTAGGATTTGCTACCAGCATATTTGCACATGATTTATGTATGTATGCATGCATGCATGTTTTCTCTTTATGTATGTATGTGTGCATGCCTGCCTTTTTTCTGCTTGTAAAAATTTAAATAAATTGCACAGAACTTAAAAATTTCTATTTAATGAATTTTCACAAATGCAGAAACCAATTAACCAGTACTCCAGTAAAGGTAAAAATCATTGCTTCATCTGTGAAGAAACAGTTTTTTTTTTTTTT
>JAJEJO010004365.1:59195-161413 GCA_020662805.1 Glaucomys volans
TTAGGGCCTCGCTAAGTTGCTGAGGCTGGCTTTGAACTCGTGATACTCCTGCCTCAGCCTTTCTAGCCACTGGGATTACAGGCGTGCGCCACTGCGCCCAGCTAACATTTTAATATTTTATAATATATTTAGTACTTATTTTATGGTCTAGAATATGTGGTCCTTTCTAAATGCTCCATGTAAGTTTGATAAAACTTTTCATGAAACATTTTCTATACTAGAATACTAGATGGATTTGGTTGGTAGTATTAAAATCTTGCAAATATTTTAATTAATATTTATCTATTACTTATTTTGAGCTGAGTATTAAAATCTCCAATTATGAATGAAAGTTTTCTATTTCTGTTTAGTTCTGTTTATTTTGCTCTTTGCATTTGAACACTATGTTGCAGGTATAAAAGCACTAAGGATTGCAATGCATTTCTAAAGTTTACCCTTTTCACATTGTAAACTATCTCAATTTCTTTCTTTAAATGTTGTTTCCACATTTTTTTGGTGCATTGTAGTTGTGCGTATGATAAGATTTGTTGTTACATATTCATACATGAACACAATATATAACAATATAATTTGGCCAATATCACTCCCCAGAGGGTCCCCTTTTCTCTTCTCCCCCCCATCTCCCTGGTTCCTTTCTTCTACTGTCTTAGATTTTCATGAGTCACTCTCTCTTACCCCAACTCCACCTTTCTTTTCCTTTTTCCTCTCTAGTTTCCACATGTGAGAGAAAACATATGACTGTTCCCCTTCTGTGTTTGGCTAATTTTGCCAAACATCATGGTCTCATGTTCCATACATTTTCCTGCATATGGCATAATTTCCTTTTTCTTCATGATTGAATAAAACTGCATTGTTTATATATGCCACATTTTCTTCATCTATTCATTTGTTGATGGATACCTTAGCAGGTTTCATTAAACTGTGTCATTTTATCTCTGGAAAACTCAGCCTGTTTGGAATTGTACTCTATCTGCATTATCTTTCTTATGCTTACTGCTTTCATGGCATTCCTTTCCTCCTTTTACGTTCAATGTATTTCTGTCTGTGCACATTAAGCGCATTTACAATAGATAGCTTTTAATATTGTCATATTTCATCCAGTCTGAAAATTTTTATCTCCTGAGTATCTTTTGTGTTGAGTTATGTGCCCTGCAAGGCTATGTTAGAATATGAACCCTAATGATTAATTTGAACCTTATTTAGAGAAGGGGATCTCTATATAGTTAATGATGTTAAGATAAGGACATTAGGGTGGGCTTTAATATAATGTGACTGATGTTGTTACAGAGAAGGACAATTTGGATGCAGACATACCATCAGGAAAAACACATTGTAAACAACAACAACAACAACAACAAAAACAAAACAAAAAAAAAGAAACAAAAAAATCTACAAGCCAAGCAGGGACATATAGAATCTATTCTCCTTCATAATTTCTAAGGAACTAAAACCTTCATTTCTAACAGGTAGCCTCCTTCACTGTGAGATAATACTTCTTAGTTTTTAAGCAAACCAGTCTCTGATCCTTTGTTATGGTAACTCTAGCAATCCACTATAAATATTTAGTCCTAATATTTAATCATTGATATGGATTTAATTAAATCTATCATGCTGCCATTTGTTTGTTTATTTGGATTTTTATTGTTGTTGTTGCTATATCTTTCTTCAATTTTCCATTATTACCTTAGATTAAGTAGATATTCTAATTGCTCCATTTAAACACAATATTGGCTTTTTTATCCTCTGTATATGTAGTGCAATTTGAGGTTCTTGGATTTGTACATTGAAATTTATCAAATTTTCAAATCACTAGCAATTACCTCTTTAAATATATATATTTTCTTCCCACTTTTCTCACTCTCACTCTTTTTCTTTTGGGACTTCATATTTGCTTATGATTGTTGGTGTCATATTATTCTAGGTGACTCAGTCCTTTATTTTATTCCAATAAGTTTAAAGACTCCGTTTTCAGTGTCATTTGTCTTTTTATCCTGATAGCTATAATCAGATAGCAAAACTTGCCAGTGATGTTTTCATTGTATATCTCACACTCAGCTCTAGAAAGTGCAGTGTTTATAATTTATTTTTCCTTCTACCAGTATGAGCATTTTTACTTATATTAAGACATATTTAGATGATGAACCTATTAACTTCAACACCTGAGTCAACAAGTCTGTAATTATTGACTGCTTTTCCCCTAGTTTATAAAAAAATCCTGTTTATTGTATAACTTGCACTGTTTTATTGGTTGCTATAAACTTTGGGTAATATATTGTAAATAGAGCTCAATGTTGTCTTATAAAGGATCTTAAGACAGATCTTTGAAAACAGTTAAATTGCAACAGATCTTTATCTGGCATGCCTTATTTCATTATTTTTTAAGGAAAGTCTCTTTTCATTTTGTTCTTGAACATAGGACATATGCTTTATTGAACAAAATTGCCCTTAAACTTACTGTCTGAAATATTCAGTGAAATCTATCCTCTGTGGTTGGTCAGTAACTTAAACATCTCCCTGTCCTGTATTAAACCTGAATTTGGCCCCATAAAAATCCTGCTTTCCACAGGTTTGCAGGGCTGCATCCATGTAGAGTGCTTGTTCAACCCCAAGCCTTTCTCTTACTTTCTGGTGCATTCTATGTCTTTTCTCCCCTTCCTACACAATCCCAGTCACATCAGGAGCTCCAAGATCTGATTTGTACTTCTCCACTCTTTATTCTGGAAATCCCTCTCTGGTGTCAATTACCCTTGTAAAATTAAAACCAAAAAGTGCCCTTAATCAGAGTCTGACTGAATGAGGTGCTCCTCCCATGTTTTATCCTGAAGGATGACAAAATAATATGGCTCTCAGTCTTAAAGAAAGAAACCCTGGCTTCATTATACATGGTCCAATTTTAGAAATATTTATGGTGAAAAAGCAAATCTAGTACCAACAATTCTATTGTGTTATAAAAATAGAAGCCCCATTGACATGTTTTATGTCTTTCAGACAATTCTTATTCTTTGTTTTGTTAGAACTTTTCCCCACCTTCCAGTTATTTGTGTAATTATTATATTCTATTACTTCAATGGCAATTTGAAGAAGAAATAAAGGTTTTTTAGTCTGTATTTTAGAAATTCAAATTGTAACACATTGCTTTTCACACTGTATTTTTCACAATAATTTCTTATGCTTTATATGAATCTCTCTCATTTGTTCTCTGAGTTACTATTCAAATATTTTGGATAAGCCATATTTAATAGTGAATATGCATTCCTAAAATGTTTCTAAAATGTCCTCAAGCGAATTGTTGGCAACAATTACAAGGATAAACATAGAAAAGAAAAGTTATTGAAGACATTCATTCCAAAACTAAAACCCAACATAGAAATAGAAATTCTCTATTTATATATGATCTATCAAAATATATAAATACTTTCAACTGTCATGTACAACTACTTAGAACAAATAAAATAAAATAAATTTTAAAAATTTTAAAAAAGAAAGGAAATGGCTAACATTTACTTAAACCCTTCTATGGATTACTGTTTTTTTTTTAATGGTGTCTCTTTCAAATCTTAAAAGAATATTTTAGTGACAATATTTTAGTGACAATATTTTAGTAATATTTTAGTACTTACTTGCTAAATTTGATAAAAATAATACAACTTTCCAAACACTGGCCCATCCTAAATCAAAGTTTATGCCTAAATCTTTTGTATTCCAGGGCTCCATATCCCCCCACACCATTCTCTGTTCCAGAATTAGCACACGTTTTATACCAATGTCTGTAAACCCTCTTATCTTGCTGTTTCTCTATTAGAATATTTCTACAAGTAATCGTCATGAGAAACAAATACCTGGACAAATAAAATAATTTTCAGAAGCCTTTCTTCTCTTATTATTTACAAAATAATCTTGTTGTAGGAAAAACTGTCAAAATTAATTTATTCCAATCACCCTCCTGTTAAGCTAAGCCTGCTTCTGTTATATGAGATTCTAACATACTCAGACAGTATTCCTGTGATTGAAAGTGGGAATTTATTAATGTTCCTGTGGTAAATAAGCAAACTATACTTTTAAAACCACAAATAGAATTTTTATATATTATATTTAAGCAACCATTTGTGGAAAGTTAAATGTATTAGACAATGAATTTCTCATAATCATATTTGTATTTCCAACATTTAGAATTAATTGTTACTTTGGGCATACACCAATTTTTTTTCTAAACACCTGGGGGTCAGAGATAAAAGTAATAAGATTTCCATGACATCCTTAAATTCTAGAATATGTATTCTTTTTTGGGAGGGGGTACCAGGGATTGAACCCAAGGGTTCCTAACCACTGAGCGACATCCCCAGCCCATTTGGCTTTTTATTTACAGACAGGGTCTCACTGAGTTGCTTAGGACCTCACTAAGTTGCTGAGGCTGGCTTTGAACTTGCAATCCTCCTGCCTCAGCCTCCTGAGCTGCTAAGATTCCAGGCATGCACCACAACACCTGGTTAGAATACCAATTCTGACTGACAAGTAGCAATGAGAATAGTGAGTGAAACTTCACATCCACTATGAAGTGAGTATATCTGACAAAAGAAATGCAAATATAATGGTATTAGTGAGCTACTCCTAATTTGGGTTCTTTCCTAATATGTGTTTATCATTACTGAAGAAAAATATTATTTTTGTGAAAAAGACAAATTCTCTCACAAATGGTCATTACATTCTTTAAAATGTTTTCTAATCTTATAGTGAAGTTTCTAGTAAACTCTTGTGGATGGTGTTTTCAGTATGGATCATTTCACTGTAGAATAACATACTTTATCAAAAAGAGGGGCAGGGGGGAAGGACGTAAACAAATCTTACTTTTTTAGATGCAGGAATTACTAAGTTTTTATATTGAAAAAATAAAAAATATAAAAATAATGCACAAGGCTATTTTAAGACAAAATAGAGAATAAAAATTTTCAGCTACAGCCGGGCATGGTGGCGCACTCCTGTAATCCCAGTGGCTAGGGAGTCTGAGTCAGGAGGACCGAGGGTTTAAAGCCAGCCTCAGCATGGGCAAGGTGCTAAGCAACTCAGTGAGACTCTGTCTCTAAATAAAATACAAAATAGGTCTGGGGGTGTGGCTCAGTGGCCGAGTGCCCCTGAGTTCAATCCCCTGTTCAAAAAAAAAATCTCCAGCTACATCATTTGGTACCTTGGTATTGCTTAGGAGCATTATGTTTTACTACATAAATTATGATTCATGAGTTACAATTGACAACTACTAAAACATATCATAGAGACCTGGTTATTAATAATTTAATCAGCTGTCTCAAAATGAGTTAACTGAGGCAGAGTTAGAGAACACACATGAGAATATAGATTCAAACGCTTGAAGCCTTCCATTTCTCTATGGAAAGTAACTTTGTGTAATCTACTGATGCATAATCATCAGATATTAAAGAGGGCACATTCCCACAATTCATTGTAATTGTAGCATTCTTAAAGAATTAAGACCACATTCATATTGTCCAAATTTGTCTCCAAGGAGTAGCTTTGATTTGGAGAGCATCTGGATCATTAATTAAATTCCTTAGGTCAAAGTAAAATCACTTTATGTCTGAATATTACTTCTATGGCATATTGGATGTAGCAGAGTTTGGCAACAGAGTGACTTCTCTCTTCAACTGTCATAGATTCACTATCATTTTCTTCAACTTAGGGGTTTAAAGTACTCCATAGTGTTACAAGTCTTATGTATTGATTTTCATCTAAAATCTTAACCCCCTTTGATCACCACCATTCTCTTTGTACCCTTATGTTCCACATAATTTTCACTTCACTTTATTTCATTGCAAGTTATTTGAATACCGTGATTTCAGGTTTTTAATCCACTATTGTCAAACTGACATTTGCATAAGATACTTCACTCCAATGCTACTTCATGTTCTGTTTTGTATTACAAAATAAACTATTTTACTGTATATATTTTAAAATTGTTTTTTTCTTCCCTTTTATAGAAAATGAAATTGCCACATTCTCAATGGTTGGGAAAGAAATGCTATTTCATAGGGAATGCCTCAAACAGAGATGCCCAGAGCAAAGTGAGAAGTGTTGCAACCATATACACATTGTTAATTTAACAAGAAGAGTTCCAGCTAGTCTTGACCAGTAATTATTTAAATACTCGCAGAAAATGACAAAGAGGAAGGACAGTTTGGATTGTATGGAGGTGGGTGGTGGTTAGGAAAGTAGAGAAAAAAGTAAATTTTCTTTAGTTTTTAGAGTCATG
Organism: Glaucomys volans; assembly: GCA_020662805.1. Classification (NCBI taxonomy): domain Eukaryota; kingdom Metazoa; phylum Chordata; class Mammalia; order Rodentia; family Sciuridae; genus Glaucomys; species Glaucomys volans. The sequence continues at coordinate 65,455 of JAJEJO010004365.1, forward strand.
AACCATTTCCACCAGGTAAGAAGTGTGCACTTGAGAATGGAGTTCAAGTACTCTGGGAACATACAGTAAATAAGGTTCTGGATACACAAGAGTTGTTGGTGAGCTTTCAACTAGTCATGGAAAAAGAGAAACAACAGATGCCACAAGTTAGCTGGCTCTCCAGTGTTTGGGCTTTGTGTGTATGGAGGGGTTATGAAGAAAGGCAACAGCAATGCATGGTTCATATTTTTTACATTTAACATTTAATTCATCGGTAGTGCTTGTACCTTCATATTCATTTGAAAAAGCATAGTATGTAAATGTATGCCAAGAATAACCAGGATAACTCACAGCTGTAAAATGGCTTCAGATTCAAAAGAAATACTGCTGCTATGAAAAAATATGAATATGCCTCAGTGAATCTCACCATTGTGTACATCCATAAGACTGGGATCCTAATTTGAATAAGTTATACTCCATGCATGTATAATATGTTAAAATACACTCTACTGTCATGTACATCTAAAAAGGGCAAATGTTTAAAAATAAATTTAAAAGGGGGAAGTAGGTAAGGTGGTGCATGCTTGAGCCACAGTTTCTCTCTGGTATTTGATGGTATGAGGTAGTTATACCCAGCACTTGGTGTGTAGAATTGTTAAGGATAATCTCTATTTCTACACAAAATATATATTTTATTTTTGAATAACAAAGGGTTGTTATGAGGTCAGGTAAAACAGCAGATGGGAAAACATGGTATCTTCATAAGAAGAAGAAGGGAATTAGAAAATGCTGAGAAAATAAAAGAATTGTAAACTCTCCAGTAGTTTGGGAGTTGCAAGTAAGACGTTACATCAACCTGAAAAAGGTGAATTTTGGAGAGGTGCCTTCGCATCAATGGTAAAACCGGTGCAGGCACTATCTCCAGAGTTGGTATATTTAACAGTACTCTCTCCCTTGTCCAAGTCAGAATGAAGCTTTAGGTGGGGGGAGACAGAAAGACGGAGAGAGAAAGAGGGAGACCATTAACAATCTTGCCATTATAAAGGAGTCATAGTTTGCAGTATAATTTAAAAACTTAGAGCCCCTTTTCATTTTTATGCATCTTTTTTTACATAAAAACTTTAAATACTCAGAAAAATTTTAAAAATGTTGTGAATGTGTGTGTGTGTGTGTGTGTGTGTGTGTTTTAGATATTCTACTTTCACCTTTCAGTTACTTTCTTCATCATATAGATGGACCACAAATTCATCCTCCTGTGGATTCTACTCTCAGTTCAATCTCCTTTTAATGCATTATGAAGATAAGTTCGGAAACACACCAAATGTATCACTGGCATAAGTATAATTAATTTTGAGCATTTGCTTAGTTCTTTCATACTTCCTTAGGAATAACATTTTCATTAATGACTATACACAAACCTTAAGTATAGTTATTTTATTTTAAATGATCATCATATAAAAATAAGTAAGCTCATAAATAGCAAATCATAAGGCTTCCAAATGACCTGAAGGTAAAAGTTAGTGACTTAACTAGAAGGAGATGAGGTTAAGAAAAATATCAAAAACCACTGAACCTTTTTTATTGGAAAAGAAAGATAAGACCTTTCAGTTATATATGGTAGATTATCTCATTTTAACCAAGTGAGATTGTGGGAATTATTCAATATTAACCAAATTATTGGTAGGATCAGTGGTTATTCTCTCAGATTAAAAGAAAAGTTTATTCTAATTCATTTTGCATATAGAATATTTGTTGTTTAAAATACAGAGAAATTTGAATTCAGTTAATTGCTTTTGAAATTCAGCAGATTATTTGTTCACTGCATTGTAGCATGGAATAAGACACACACGAAATCGATAAGGGAGAGAGTCAAGGAGAAGGGAAATTATCACAGTAACATGGTTAGCATTGCTCAAACTGGAGTCCAAGAATAAGTGGAAACTCAACAAAGCTTTGGAGAACTTTAAAATACCCAAGAATAAGGAAATATATATAACATACCACATTAAAATATTACTTTATATAAAGTTTGCTAATATGAATTCTTATAACTAATATAAATAACAGTATTTTATAATTATTTTACAGAGTAGTTTACACAGTAGTTTATATTCTTATAAATGATATCATCTACATTTCTTTTTATTCAGATCTAAAATGAATGTTTTCATTCAAAATGGTACAGTTTTCTGATTTCATTCTCCAAGATTTTGCATTTTGGAACTCATTCCAGTCAACAGATTACCTTAAGTAATTTACTTTTAGTAACATGTTGAACTTTTGTAGTGCCCATAAACATTGGGCTGTGCTTTACAATCTGCACACAGGTACTGCTCTCTGGGAAAACTTTGGTAAAAAAATAACTGTTTTGTTTGTTAATATTGCAGTGCAGAAAGATATTTAAAATGTTTTTAATTATTTAAGCATATTTTCTTTGTAATTACTTTCTGTATTAGTATTAATAACATCAAATGAGAAATACCAATTAAATGTGAGTTCAATATTGCTACATCTTTGCTCTCAAGCTTAACATTGTGGTTTAGGTTCAATAAAATGATATCCTTCAAATTAATGTTATAAACATAAATTTATTCATTTTGGGATTTGTGTTTACTTCAAAATTTGCTCAGAGGATATGTTTGTGTAACAGCATAAGCATTAGGGTTTGTGTTAGGAGTCAGTCATGAGCAAGTGGGTAGGGGTAGGACATCAGACACACACATCGAAGAGAGTCCATAGGTCACAGGACTGGGAATAACAGAAAGTTTTATCAAAGCAGACAAGCATTAGGAAAATGGAAACTGGTATTTCCAAACTCCCCTTAAAGGAACTATTGTTTCAAGATCTCTTGTCACCAGGCCCTCACAACTCTACTTTTGTGACAGGTCATCACCAAAAACAGGTCACAACCTCTTTGTGACCTTGAGGATCCACACAAATGTTTTCTGAGGTCTCTACGAAGGGTAACAAACCACTTAAAGGAGTGTGAAAAACTGAGGTAAGATGAAAGGAACTCAAATCCCTTTTTAAAAACTGGACTCTGTAATAGCTACCCTGCTGTATCATGAGAAGGTCCGTTCAGTGCCTATCCTCTCTGTTCCTATCCTCACTATTTCTAATTAACTTCCACCTATTACACTATGCAACATACTTGGAATCCTTTCTATGGGATTGCCAAGGACTGGCCTTACTGACCCTGAAGTTACTTGGGCTCTGTGGGTCTTCTCTTTAATTAAAAGACTAAGGTAATGCGAGGTACAGTGGCACACACCTGTAATTCTAGCAGCTTGGGAGGCTGAGGCAGGAGGATCTCAAGTTTAAAGCCAGCCTCAGCAACTTAGCAAGTCCCTAAGCAACTCTGAGAGACCCTGTCTCTAAATAAAATATGAAAAATGACTGGGGATATGGTTCAGCGGTTATTTGTCCCTGAGTTGGGTTGAATTCCTGGAACAATTTAAAAAAAAAAAAGACTAAGGCAACATTTAGAGGGCAAGTGAATTTGATATTTATTTGAGTTTCTATGTTTTACTTAAGTATAAAGAAAATTGCAATGAATGACAGGAGGAAGTTTTATTCCTCCTAATATTTTATAAACTGCTATGAATCATAGGAAATTTGAAGGGTAAAATCAAGCTGTTCTTTTAACTTAAGAATTTCAAATTACAAACTTCAACCAAACCATTAAAGATATTCAATACAGTGTGTATTGCCTTTGCTTCCCAATTTATCTAAAGATAAGACAGGTCAAAGTTCAGTGCAATAGAAAAAACTTCATAAACTGGATTCCTTTTGCTAATGGTTCAAAGAATGTGTGGTGATATTTTGAGAAACAAGTGAAAATTCCAACTTGGCTTTTGCAGAGTACTCCAAGTAGAATTTAAAAACATCTCATTTAAAAAAAATCCCATTTAGCTAAAAATCAAAACTGTTTTGAAAATGCATAACAAAAAACACACAAATGCATTTTCATCCCTATCCAAAATTCAAATTAAAATCACTTGCTGGTTCTCCTCAATCTTTTCCCTTTTCCTTCTAATTTAAAAAATGAGCTTTATGGAGATAATAGCTTTATAAGAAATACCTGAGAATACATTGAAACTATGACTTGCAAATAAAGTTCTTGAATGTAAAAATCTTGAAATTTTTATAGGAGTTGAACATGTGACAAAACCTTAACGCAGGTCACAGGTGTAATCCTGAATTGACAGACAATATTTAAAATTAGCTCTTCAATGCTGATTGACTCAAGAACATGGTGACTACCACAATGTGTAAGCACTTTTTCTGTCAATTCTGATGTTAGATAAATAATACTCTGATACAATATAAAATTCTCTTAAATTATAAAACGTTTGAACAGAGAATGGGATAAATTAAGACGAAAATGTTTCATTCTCTTTTCTAAAAATAACTTATTTCATTGTATATTTTCCAGATATATAGAAATAAAAATATACAAATGGAAATGGTAATAATATCTGCAAATACATATTTGCTTTAATTTATACATATGCATAAATATTTGTCTAACTGTATGTGAACATTTGACATAAAAAAACTAAGTTGACATGTTTCAATAACAGTGCCATAATTACTTTTTGGTATCATTTGAAATTCTTCATGTTTTAAAAAGTGACTGCATTATATTCATTCAATGAAGTTCAGTGTTATAATGGACATCACCCATTCTTTCTTAAGCATATGCATATGTATATGTATGTTTTCTTCTGTTTATTTTCCTAAAATATCAAGGCAACTATCAAGACCAAAACTATGATGTTTTATGAATATTAAAATATTCTGAAAAAACACGATTCCAGAAATTGATCTCCATAGATAAAACTGCTAACCCAAGCCTTTCAACAATGAAAGTTAGGCTGAGCCTACACTGTGAAACTATTTTTTGGTCTCATTTGTACAAAGAAAGCTGGGACAGAAAATTCACAAGCTTTGCCTCATTTTTGGGTGGTGTGAATTGTAAAAATAAAATCATGGGGCATGCATCATTTTACAGTTACTTCAAGTTATACCTAAAACATGCTAATAACTCCTCCAAAATTAAATTTATTTTCCATTATGGCAATTTAAAAATAATGGTCAGAAATTACTTTTATAACAAGTAATAAGAATAAGCTGTTGCTGAGTAGGTGTCAACTGCATTTACTGACTGAAGCAACCAAGTCCATTAATATCATTTTTTGGTATTGACACTTGAAATTTCTCCCAGAAACAGAGTTCCATAAATAATGGATATGGAAATAGACACTGTCCAGGCAATTGCTTTGTGGAGGTGGTGGTGTTATTTTCTGATGTGCTCCAAGTCATTTTGGAGCCTTGCCGGCAGAGGCTTAAAAAAGATATTGAGAGCAAATCTTCAATTTCTGTGCTCAAATGTTTTTAGAAAGATAATCTAAAGTTAAATGTTTACTAGCATCTCTCTGATTATATTTTGGAAACTGCTGAAATAAATGGAGTTTATTCTTATTTACTATGGGTTGAAAAGTGCACGGAAAATGAAAAATGCTTTTGTCTTTTATGTTCAGCAGAGATTTTTGTTTTCATTTTCCATTTGCTAGAAAAGGGTGATGTTTACCAGGCATGAAGGGAGCATGGGCTGTGTTGGGAGGAAAAACCACTGATTTTCAAAAGGTAGATTTTGTGTGAAAACAATTATGTTTAATAAATTCCATTATTAATCTATATGTGAAAATATGCATTTTTACATGAGTGCAGTAGAAATACCTGCTACAAAAATGTAGTTGAATTACAAGTTTACTGATACATGTAACATAAATTATGCATCATTTTGTAGTTCCTAGGTCTTAGAATTAGGCATATTTCCTGCAGGGAGATGGAAATAACAATGCTGGACAGTTAGTTATGGCTCTTATGAGGTAATCAGAAAGGTTGTGATGCAAGGGTAAAAATGGAAAGCTAATACAAAGAAATTTTTCAACAAAATTTACAAAAAGTATTTTAATATTGTTGCCACCTTTGAAATGTGAATTAAAATCTTAATTTCTTTGTTCTTTACAAGGGCTGGTGCTTTGTAATTGCTTCTTGTGTTACAAAAAACATACTTTCATCCCTGTCTTAACTTTCATAAGCATTCATTTTACCCCTTCTCCTACTGCCTTGTCTCTGAGGTTGTAATTAGTATCATCTTTTGAGGGAGTTTTAACTTATATTTTCTTAGACTAAATTATATGAAATTATGGAGAAAAAAAACAGGAAATGGGGGCATACATGGTTAATTTCTTTACCTATTGTATTGGTCAGTTTTTTCATCATGACCAAAAGACCTGACAAGAACAATATAGAGGATGAAAAGTTTATCTGAGTTTCAAGGTTTCAGAGGTCTCAGGCCATAGACCAACTGAGGGGAGATTCATTCCATGGATTTAGGCCTGAGGGGAGGCAGAGCATCATGGTAAAAAGGTATGGCTGATGAAAGCCGTTCATGGCATGACAAAGAAGCAGAAGATAGCTCTCCTTAACAGGGGCAAAATATAAACCCTAAATACAACCCCTAGTGATCCACCTCCTCCAGCCACACTCTACCTGCTTACAGTTACAACCCAGTTAATCTATTCAAGAGGATTAAAGCATTAATTAAATTAAGACTCTCATAAACCAATAATTTCACTTCTAAATTTTCTTGCATTTTCTAGCACATAAGCTACTGGGTGACAGCTCATATATAAACCATAACACCATCAAAATTTCTGATTCAGTGTTAAGCCAAATCCAAAATTTGGAGGATAAAGTGTGCAGCTAAGTCGGAAATTTTCAGGGTTTACATCTGTGCAAATTACTGTTCATGCTGTGGGTCACTGTAACCTGAGTGCTATACTGTACTGTATACTCCGTTGTAACTTGCTTTGTAGAATTATTATATTTTAAACATTTTCCCATACCAATAAATATTAATTTATTATATATTTTAATTGACCACAAATATTTTAAGTTACACATGAAATTGCTAAATACAGAAGTGTGAAAATCTTTAGAAACCTTAACTGTAGCCTCCCTTTTCCCAGTCACTCTGGAAAATAACATTTTAAGGAGTTCTGTTACAGTTCTTTTAAAAATACACAGATGAATATTTACTGACGATTAAGTGTTATACTAAGTTCTTTAATCTTCAAGATAAGTGATATTTGTTAACTTGCAAATACCACACCACCTTTATTTTCCAATAGAACTGTAATACTATATAGTTTAAATAACATGTGTTTATCTCTTTCCAAATTCAGTTCAGTCCTAGAATTATGTGGTTCTCCACCTCCTAAAGTCACAGCATATTAACACCTCATCTTTCCCCTTATATCTCCTCCATTTCTTCCCCCACCTTCCATCATCTGTACACATAAAATCTGTCCTGAAGATTTGCGAATTGTCTTGTTTTTTTTAAGTAATCCCTGTTAGATAATTGTATGTGTCCACTTGATTGGTACATGAGATTCCTAAAGATTTCATCAAATAGTATTGAGTGTGTTTATGAGGGAGTTTCTGAATGAAACTAATATTTGAGTTATCTCAATAGAGTGAAAAAGGTAGGTTATCCTTCCTAACATGAGTGGATCACATAAAATCAGTTCAGAACCTGACTGGAACCAAAGGTTAACTCTCTTGTGAGTAAGGAGGAACTCCTGTTGCATGATTGCCTTAGAGTTGGGACACTGGCACATCTTTAAAAAAAAAAAAAAACTTTTGCTTTCAAATTGAATTGAATTATTAGCTCTTCCTGGGTACTGAGGCTGCCCATATTTAAACTGGAATCACATCATCAGCTTTTCTAGGTACCCAACTTACTGACCGTATATCTTGACACTAGGCAGCTACCATATAATGGAGCCAATTTCTTATATGGAATCTCTTCACATATCTATATCAATATCTACATTTATATCTATATGCATCTATGTGTATATCTAATAATCTGATTATTTCTGCTTCTCTAGGGATCTTTTACTGATACATGAGTTTTCCAAGGTTTTCCTATATGTTAATACTAAAATATTTTTTAACACCTCAATACTATTTTATCATAATGTAAAAATTTTTGTTTTGCCATCAAATAATATGCAACACTTTTGTGATTACTGTTTTCATTTTAAATATGGATTTTTTTCTAGATAATCTTCATTCATTTGTTTATATTATTTGATTTTTTTTGTATTCTTAATCTTATTCTATTTCTCAGGCCAACATCCTTCTCCTTTTCAGAAGCTGAGGAATTGTCAACCTGGAACTTTCTTTATTAATCCATGGTTTGGAAATAGATTGCTTGCATCTTATATTTTCTTCTACTTTGGTTCATTCTTTCGTTTGCCAGTACCAATATCATATAATGTCTTTAGAATGGTTCTGTGACTGGAGTCTTTGCATATCAAAAAGTTCCTTTATTTTGCACTCATGTACAATTAATTATTATTTGGGTAGATATTTCTAGGTTTGGAAATCTGTCATCATACATTTGAAGGCATCGTTGTATTTTCTTGTAGAAACAAATGTATTCATTGATTTCTACATAGCAAGACAATGTTGGGTTATTTTATAGGCAGTGAGACTTTTTATTTAACATATTTATAATTTTTATTTACTTAGCAAATTTTTCCATTTATTTGATTTTTTATCTTGGTATTGTAATTATTTAGAACATCATAATTGAGTATGTATTTTTGAAAATTTCCATGATTATTTTTCTGATTATTTCTTATCCTGTTTTTTGCTATTTATCTAGAATTCATATAATTTCATATTCATATAATTTCATATTCATAGAATTTCAATGTTAGAAATCACACATTTTCATATATCATATACATCCACTCACATTTTCATTTTATTGTTTTGGTCTATGTCCCTGAAAATATGCTTTTATATTACAATAACTTATCGGGATTTTCTAAGGATTTTCAAAATCAGTACACAAATAAACCATAGAAATACTCCAAGACTTCTTTTACTTTGGGTGTCCCATTTTAAAGAATCATACCAGTATCTTGAAGAAAGTGGGGTTTTTTTTTTTCACATTTTTGAGGACACTTGATTTTCATACTTTGCCTGAATTATCTATTCCTTAAACATTTGCTCTCATTTTTGAAATCTGAGTATTTTCTTATCATATTGCTGGCATTCCTCAAATATCTGATGACTCTTAGTCTCTTAGTTTTCTGTTCATCTGAAGGATACATAATCTAATCTGCAGTTGTGGATTTGAGTTAAATTTGTTTAGAATGTTGACCTCATATTTATGGAAAGAGAACTAATCATTGCTCTGACTTTCAGATGTGTGGCAGAGGATAGTTTAACCATAATGTTGTGCCAGCACTGCTCTAAATCCAGATCATCTAAAGAATAATTTGTTTTAAAAACAATAATTTTTGTATTGCTCATGCTGGGGTCATTTATGCCTGTACTAATGATTTCATACAGGTGAGAAAAATTGTGTGTATACACTACCAGTCAACCTCTGCATTCTACCTGGCAGGCCTTATTCTTTCTGTCTCTAATAGCTGACAATTGTAAGACTTTTTCAAATTGCCCCTACTTTGCTGGAGCCTTCTCAACATAAATTTTTGCATCTAGCATCTCTGAACTGCTTTGACAATTGTCAGTCGTTTACCCACTTGTCATTTTACAGAAATTAGATATCCTTTCTCATGGCCTCCATGACATTCCCAACAGGATTATGGGTTGGCACTTTTGTTCCTTTACTGATATTCTCAGGAGAGGAGTTTAATGTTTGTGTGCAGTACACCACTTTCCTTTAACAAAACTGTATTGAAAAAAATTTAAAACAATAGAAAAATGGAAATAATGATAGAATAAAACCCTATATTCTCACAACCTAAACAATTATTAACATTGTGCTGTATTTGCTTTGTCCTTATATATGGTCACTTTGGAAGAAAATGCAGATATCATAACAGTACACTATACACTCTTAAACATTGATTTATTTTTTAAAAAAGGCCTTTTCCTACACAATCACAATGCTATTAAATCACTTAAGGAAATTAATTAAAATACTTATGTCATCTTTTAATAACCATCACTTAGTCAATATTCCCCATATTGCTCTCCAAATATCTTTTTTATCTGCACATGAATTTATGAAAGTTTCATGCTTGCATTTGAATGTTGTGTCCTTATTTTCTTTAAAGATGTAAGGATCATAAGAAAAAAAATATTTGGCCAGTAGCAAATACCTCCACATATAAAATGGCACCTAATTACATTTACAAGGAAAAAAACCCAACAACAAAAACAAGTATGGAGCATCGGTGAGGCGCACGTTTTCTCATTTACACCTAGAAGGAATCAACACATACACACTGAGAAATAATTTGGTCCTGAATTGTTTTTTTAAAAGTCCAGCACAGATTTGAGTTGCGTTTGAATCCTTTAGAGTTAAGAATGGAAAAAAGCTGGTGATAATTCTGTCGTAGGAATCAAACATAGCGCCATCTGCTGCCTATATTATCCTACGCTATTTTAAAAAATTGTTCAACAGTATTACACAGAAATCTTTAAAAGATAAAAAGGATAACATGCTATATTAACCCCACCTGTGAAATAACCCAACACCACCACGATTCCGAGTAAGAGAAGAAACCTTTCCCGAAGCTAGTCGGCCTGCATGGCGCCCATGCGGCAGTCTCCGCCCGGCGCCAGCTGCACGCCAAGCACTCGCGCTGAGGCCCAGGCACCGGCGCGCATCCTCAGGGCCGGGGCTGGGGCCGCGTCCGCCGCCGCCACCGCCCTCTGAACCCCCAGGTCCCTTCCCCGCCGGGCCGCGCCGCCGGGCCTGCCTTGCGTCTCCGCCTCTGGCTGCAGGGACAAGGAAAAAAGCAAGCGAGGAGAGAAAAACCGAAAGGGGCATCCGGCAGTGTGGAGTCCCGGTCCGAGCGCTCCCTCAACGTCTGCGGGCCACAGACCTGCGCCCTGAGCCCTCCTCCCCCGCGGCGCTGCCAGGGGCTGGGGACGCGTTGCATGCATTCCATACTAAACGGAGGTGAGGTGAGGCGAGACGAGAGGGCGATTCCTCCAGTGTCTAGCAAACTTCCTCCTGCTGGGGTGCGCACCAGTCCGGAAGCTCGCTGGAAGAGGAGGGGGGTCACTTAAAGCAAAGGGGAGGAAATGCGAAGTCGCTTTTTCGCCATCAACAAAAACATCTAACAATACAGGTGGCCCTGTCTACCTCGCCTCCTGCGCGTCCCTTTGGCGTGGCGCAGCGCCTCGGCCGGAGGTGGGATGCAGGCGCGGGTCCAACCCCCGCCCCGCGCTCCTCTCCAAGCCAGCGCTGCTCACTTTTTTCTTTGTCCTCTTTTTTTCCCTTTTCTCTTTCAACTCTTCATCAGTTCTTTTTCCTTTTTTTTTTTTTTTTGTCTTTCTTCTTTCTTTACTCTCCATCTTCCTCTCGTCCCTTCTTTTCCCCGCCCGCACCCTTCATTAGGTGAAGACCAGGTTGGAGATGCTGGACTCCAGCCAGTCTCCCGACATCACATCGCTCACCTCGGGCGTGCAGTAGCCCGGGAACTCGAAGTGCCAGCCGGAGCCAGGCTCCAAGTTGAGTCCAGGTCCCGGTCCAGCACCGACAAGCTGAAGCTGCCCAGGAACATGCTCTCAGTTTGAGCTGGAGTTCAGGTCGAGCAGGTCGTCCTCATACTCGTTGTCTGAGGACAAGCCCAAGGAAGAGGAAGGGGAGTAGGACGAGTGCGGGTAGCCGCGGTGGTCTGCAGGCGAGCGATCGGCGACATGGCGGCGCTGCTGCGGCCGCTCAGGTTCCTCGAGTCGGGCCCGCAGCCCACGTACCCATCCTCGTTTAGGCCCCGGGGGTCGCTCCGGCCGCCGCCCGCGCCCAGATCCCCCAAGGGCGACGCCGACGCGCCCAGTCCGCCGAAAAGGTAGACGTGCTCCACCTGCTTCTCGGCCTGATGTTTGCCCGGGGCCGCGAGTGCTGTGTAGGCCGAGGCCGCCGCGCTGGGAGTTCAAGCCTGGTACAGCACATGGTGGTCTGCGGCCGCCCTGGCGCCCAGGGGCAGCAGGGTGGTGTAGGCCTGCTCGGGAAAGGAGGGGGCTGCAGCTTTGCGGCCGCCGCCCCCCGCCCGGATCACCTTGGCTTGCGGCTTGCTGACCCCGCGCCCCCCGCCACCTTGGAGCCCCAGCTCTTTTTCTGCTGGAGTTTGGAGTTGGCGCTGCCGCTGCTCGGGTGGCCGCCGCCGCTCGCGTTGTTTTCTTATGTTATCCCCCTTCTCCCCCCTTTCTTTGGCTTTCTTTTCTTTTGACTATTTCTTCCTTTCTTGTTTTTTTCTTTTTTTCCCTTTTCTTTTTTCCTTTCCTTTTCTTTCTTTCTTCTTTTTTGTAGTTGTTACCCACCCCATTTTACGTCTCCTTCACTGAAGGGCTAGAGTTTTAACTTTTAATTTTTTATATTTAAATGTAGACTTTTGATACTTAAAAAACAAACAAACAAACAAAAAAGACGAGAGATGAAAACGTTTCATTATTTTCTCGGTGTATTTTTGTAAAAAATATATAAAGGTGGTGTCAATCGGTGTAAATCGCTGTTTGGATTTCCTGATTTTATAATAGGGCGGCTGGTTAATATCTCACACGGTTTAAAAAAATCAGCCCCTAATTTTTCCATGTTTACATTTCAATCTGCAGGCTTCTTAAAGTGACAGTATCCCTTGACCTAGCACCAGTGTCCTCCCTTCAACCCCAGGCTTGTACAATGGAGAGGAGAATTAGCCAAACATTTTGTGCTTTTAAGGAAAATAGGTATTTAAACGACATACTCTTCTGTCCAGAGGCTGAAGTTAATATTGTGCATTTACAGCAAAAAGGGATCCTGCAGCTTTAGCTTGTAAACTACATCTTTTTTGCACTTTTTTTCTAAGCAAAAACATGCCATTTAAACCACTGGACCTACCTAAATGCCAATTTGAGTTCAGGACACTATGTACTGCATTTTTCATTCTTGTATTTGACCATTTAATCTTTTCTACTTGTCGCTAAATATAATTGTTTTAGTCTTATGGCATGATGATAGCATGTGTTCTGGTTTATAGCTGTTGTGTTTAAGATTGAAAAAAGTGGAGAACATCTTTGTACATTTAAGTCTGTATTATAATAAGCAAAAAGATTGTGTGTATGTATGTTTAAAATAAGGACAGGCACCAGGACGTCTGCCTTTGAAGGCAGTTCCGTTAAGGGTTTTTGGTTTTCAACTCTTTTTTGCCTTCCATCCTGTGCAACATGTCATGTAGAATATTTGCCTTAAAATTCAAGGCCACAAAACAATGTTTGTGGGGGTGGGGTGGGGTGGGGGGGGGAACCATGCCAGCTAATCATGACAGGTTCGCTGCCTGTCAGATTGTTGATATATATCTTCTGCTTCTGTAAATAACTTTTTTTTGAGAAGGAAATAAAATCAGCTGGAACCGAACTCTAAAAAAAAAGTAAGGATCACACATTTATATATTAGCTATTTTTTTTTCCATTTATCTTTGTCAAATTCCTTTTGAATTTGTCTGCTGAAACAAGGAATTTCCTGGTATGTCTTTTACTTTTTTTATTCTAGCTGTTTTATTAATTTTTCTTCCATCTCAAACTGTACACAGGCAAAAATGGTCACATAAAATTCTGCTCTACATACTAGGGAGAGCTTTGTAACCAGAAACGAATACCTTTAGGGCCCAAGATATAGCTCAGTAGTAGTATGAGAAAAGAGAAATATTCTGACAGCCATTTCTACACACACACACACACACACACACACACACACGCACACACATATTAAAAGGTAAAGGTAAAATTCCTTGTACAGGATTCCTTCAGGAAATCTTGGTGTAATAATTACATACAAGTGGTAATACTTGTTTACAATGTAGGATTACAAAGGATATAGAATGATTTAACCATATGGTTCAACAGTCAATACTTGAGATCTGAAGTTAATATTGTACCTATTTTATGTAAATGTAGGCTTAAGTCAAACAAAAAGATCAAATATTTTTTAAAAGTGAATTTCTTTAGCTGAAATACTTTTAAATAGAAAATAATTTTGCTATATCTTTACTGGTAAGCCTATAAAATTCTTAATGTTTCCTTTTTTTGTAATTGTTTAGTGTTAAATTAATACTTATTCTGTTCTCAGGAATATCACTTCAGTTATTGGATTAGTCATTTGATTGTGATTACAATAGTGTTTATAGACAAAAAAGATCAGACATTATGATGATCTATAACTCCAAGTAATTTTATAATGCAATTTTCTTTCTTTCCAAAGTCACTGAATGCCCAAGAGTATTTGACATTCTGTGCCATTCTATTCTTTCTCACGAGAAGACTCATTTGTTCTTCCTAGCTTGATGGTTGCAAATTGAGCAACAGGAATATCAATTTACAAGGTTAGGAATTCCCTTTAACAGTCCAATTTGTGTGGAGAACTTCCCCACTTGGGCAACAGACCCGAAGTTATTTATCATCCAGGAATGTTTCACCTTCATTTAAGAAAGTAGAAATCCATTTCAAAAAGGCCCAGACTTCCCCTGAGATATGATAAGCAAGAACAAAGGAGAACAAAGATGCTTGCAATGTTCAAGAGCAACAAACATTGATGTGCTAGGATATATTATATGTCTCACTAAAGAAAAAAAAAAAAACTACGCTAAGATACCATGTCACCCAAATTAGAATGTCTATTATCAAGAATACAAGCAACGATAGGTGTTGGCGAGGATGTGGGGAAAAAGGTACTCATACATTGCTGGTGGGGTTGCAAATTGGTCCAGCCACTCTGGAAAGCAGTATGGAGGTTCCTTAGAAAACTTGGAATGGAATCACCATTTCACCCAGCTATCCCACTCCTTGGCCTATACCCGAAGGACTTAAAATCAGCATACTGCAGTGATGCAGCCACATCAATGTTTATAGCAGCCCAAATCACTATAGTGAGATTGTGGAACCAACCTAGACGCCCTTCAATAGATGAATGGATAAAGAAACTGTGGTATATAGACACAATGGAATATTATTCAGCCATAAAAATAATAAAATTATGACATTTGCAGGTAAATGGATGGAGTTGGAGAGTATCATGTTAAGTGAGATAAGCCAATCCCAAAAAACCAAAGCCAAATGATTTCTGTGATAAGTAGTTGATGACATGTAAGGGGGGGTAGGGGAAGAATGGAGGAAGGATGGATTGTATAGAGGAAAGTAAGGGGAGGGGGGATGGAGAAGGAAAGAGAATGTGACAAACATCATTATACTATGTATATGTATGAATATGCAAATGGTGTGATTCTACTTTGTATACAACCAGAAAAATGATAGTTGTTCTCCATTTGTGTACCTTGAACCAAAAATAAATAAATAAATTTTAAAAAAAGAAAAAAAGTATTCCCCACTGTTCTATTTCATCTCTTTCTCTCCTTGAATATTGCATGTATGGTTGCATGTGAGAGGCAAGCTACTTTCACAGATTGTCATATTTTACAACTGTGCTTAATTTAGATTATATTCTATCACTTGAGACTGTCACAAAATATTAATAAGCACTTCCATGATTTGCAGAGGTCACTGGATTGCCAGAATTTTGAAGAAAAAATAGGAAGAAGGTTAGAATAATTTCTTTCCTACATTCCCCAAGCTGTAAAACATTTTTCATAAAGCCAAATTTTAGGTAGTAAAACATTTCTAGAAGATAAAGTATTTTTAATCAAATTTTCAATAATCTATTTTGAATAAAAGTGAATATTATGTATAATTTCAGATAATGTGATTATTTTTCAGAATACTTAAATGTATAAAATTTAGTCTGTTCTTAAGTGATAATAATCACTTATAACAACATGTCATTATAGTTAGATATCATTTATACATTTTAATATTAACCATAACTTCTCCATTTTATTACTTTATAATTATTCCTTACTGAATACCATGTACTATGTTACATACCCTATAGGCTTTATTTAATTTTCAGACCAACTAATAATGCATGCTATCTAGTTATGATAACAAAATCTTTTTAGCTAAATTCACATATTCAGAATGTAAACTATAATTTTAGAAAGCTATTTGTCCTACACTAATTACTTTGTATATATATTTAAGAACACTAATAAAGCAGATTAACCCAAATCTAAAGTAAAACTAAATTTAACTATTTCTTCATAAGTCATTATTATTATTATTAATATAGTTCCTCATGCATTTTACTTCTCTCCAATTTTTAATTTTTAAGCTTTTAAAATAGAAATTGTTTTTATTTGAAAATGTAAAATGTCTTATTACATGAAAAAATTAACATAAGGTAAACATAAAGATTTCAAAATAAAAATTAAATCTACATAAAAATTCTGTCACTTTCCAGTATATCCAAAATATACATAGTTTGTTAAGTAATAATAAATATCTCAGGTAGAGTGTTTTAAATATATTTTATTCAGTCATTTTCCATAATTTCAGTACAGATCAATTGATTTATAAATCAACTAGGTACACGATGCTTTCTCTCTATGTGTTGTTGACTCTCTCTTACTGGTATATTAAAAACATCGTCCTTCCTAAGAGAGTATTAGAGAGATGATGCTGTGTCTCAGGGCAACATTGGAAGAAGGAGAAGGTAGTAAATTGCAACAGTCTTGCTTTCTGTCCATAATTGACACTTTGGGCCCCAAGGTCTGTTTCATGGGAAGAAGCAATTAGGGTCTTAAGTTTCATGCCTTTATTTCTTATTAATATTTAATATGTGAAAGTATTGTCTGCTTGCTGTAAATCAACTCCTTAACATTCCTTAGTGGGGTCAATTTAGTAAGTGAAACAATTTTCTATCCAAGTGTCATAATGGCAGTAAATATATCTAAAATTCTTCAACACTTCAGAGAAAAGAACATGTAGTTTTTGAACTCTGAATAATCCATATCTCTTTTTCATACTGTTTGTTCAAGGAGAGATAATCACAATTTGTAGATCAATATTTAATGCATTTCTTTCCTTAGTGGATCTACTAATGAAAAATTTTTTAAAAATCTCTTGCGCAGGATCCTTTGCTAAAATCTAATGCAAAAAGCATCTAAAGGGAGCTAGAAAGAAGTTTGTAATATAATAGACTATATCTAAAATTGATAGGTATCACATCTAGTATATGCATACCTGCAGACAGAAATCAAAACTGAGTAAAATGTTGCAGAAGAAAGCTGCTTTCCCATTGCCATGAAATCGCACTAGAGATTATTTTGTCAGTTATTCAATATCACATAATATCTACAGAATTTTCAGTTTAAGAAGTATTGCTTAATTTCCTCACTTTCTGTGTACAAGAAGAACTCTGAGATATCACTGGACATTCCACAAAACATCAAGGTATTTTGAGACAGAAAATCAAGAATTTAAAAGAAAACACATGCAAGATGTTGAGGCAGAAATAAAAATTATCTGTGGAAGAGCAAAAAGAAAACTATTGAGAGGAAGAAGAAAGAAAGGAGAGAGAGGTCAAAAGTATAGCCATAAGTCAAAAATAATAATGAAATAAGAGCACATATTATTACTCTTTCAGAAATGAAAATAATTAGCACATACATTATGCTCAAAATGTGAAAAACAAACACTTTTTTGTGGTAGGTCTTCAAATCGTAGGAAAATTTTCCTTCTAAATAGTTTACCTAGTTTTGTGAAGGTGATTTGGTTCTGGGTATCAAAGAACCTTCTTCATTTAAAACAATTAGTTTTCATCAAATGAATATTTTTACTGGTCTCTTCTTTGTATTTATTGGTCAGTAGGTTTGACATTTTTCTCTAGACTAAAAGTAGGCAGCCTCTTTCCTGACCAAGTGTCCTTAGATTCTTATAGACACTGCCATTTCATAACATCCCCTTTCCATTGTCTCTGTCTGAATTTAAAAACAAAATGATCTCTTAGCCAAAAATAATAATTTTTAAGTATGTTAAAAGATAGAATATATTTGATTTTCAAATTATTGCATTGTTACCAGATAAAATGACCTTCAGAAGTGAAGCCTGAGATGCAACATTTTCTTGTTTTCAATGAAATGTATCCTAGATACTCTCAATTCTACAAGTGGCTTTATCTTATGCTTAAATAGGCACAAATTCAGTTGAACGATACCAAGATCAATTCAGAATATTTGCCAATGAAAAATTATATAATGATAAAGATACATTGATATCAAATTCTTTTGTTTAATCTTATTACTTCATTGGCTGACACAGTACTTCTCCCTGTTCCTGCTGAATTTGAATGTTTCTATTATTTGTCTCAAACTTTTCTCAGTGTTGGTCTAACTTCAGAGGTCAAAGTTTTCTTTTCTTCATATAAGGGATTAGATACAATTGGACTTTACTGATTTTTGTGTTTCTAACTGATCAAATAAAGAACATGTGGTTCCATTCAGTAATGGTTTCATGAACTTATAAATTAATAAGGAACAAATGCAAGAAAATCTTTGCTCTTTTTGTTTCCTTTTTTTGTTTTAGTATGTAGAAGTACACAACATAGAATGACCTAAAATCCATTATCATGGGTAATAATTATCTGTAAATTAGAATCCTAAACTTATCACTTATTACCTCTGTGCTATTGTGTAAATTACTGAATTTCTTTGTATTTCACTCTTCATATGCAAAATATGGATTATAATATTTATAATGTTAATTTGTAAGGATTCTTTAGATAATTTGACTTTATAATATTTTTTCTTTTCTCTCCTTTCCATCCAAATAAGCCCAATTTAGCAATATTTGTTTTAATCTATATTAATGCATAAAAACTAATTGAGTTCCAAATAATAATAGAATTCCTGTTGAGATTTTACATTTTGCAAGGCAATTTTCTAATTTTTTTATGACTAAAATCACCTTAATACCCAGAATAATTGTATCAGTACAACTTTATTGTTGTCTTCCATTGTAGATAGAGAAAGCAAGACATAATCAGACTAACAGCTCCAACTGCACAAATAGAAAGACACAAAGCTGAGATACAAATCAGGTATTCTAACCCCATGTTTTGTGGACTAGCACTTAAACCATCAGTTCACATTTAATTTCATTACACAGTATCTTTTTTTGTTTAAATTTTGAGACTGTTATAGTCTTGAAGAAAAAAAATGGTCAAAATAAACTTGAAACTTTGATCAGATAAATAGATTAACAACAAATTATCCAAGAATTAGTTTTGTGACATAATTTTGCTTCAACAAAACCAGATTTGTATTATTGTGAATTGATTAATGAAAACAGTTTCATTCTTAAACACCTCATATTGCCCATTAGTAATTGTACTATAAATGTGTTCTATTGTCATGTACAGCTAATTAGAACAAATGAAAAATTAAAATAAAAAATAGACACTAGAATAGAGAACACAATTTAGTACTTTCTCTCAGGAGACAGGAATCCTGTGGCAAATGTCATGACAACACAGGCATTCATTCAAAATAGTTATTTTTTATATTTTTGTTTTTGTTTTGTTTTGGTTTTTTCCTACCTAGGATTTGAACTCAGGGGCACCTGACCACCACATCCCCAGCCCCATTTTGTATTTTACTTAGAGACAGGGTCTCACTGAGTTGCTTAGTGCCTCACTTTTGCTGAGGCTGACTTTGAACTCATGATCCTCCTGCCTCAGCCTCTTGAGCCACTGGGATTAGAGGCGTGCACCCCTGTGCCCAGCTATCCTTTTTATATTGTCATGGCACATTTTCCTATAGAAATTTGAGTTAAGCATATCTTATACAATTAAAAGCATGTCCTCTTTGTACCTTATTTATAAAGGAATTATGTTTGTAGTTAGAATTTATCTCTTACTAATATATTTATACTATAAATAGTATTACAAGTCTTAATTTTATATTTGCAATACTTAGTCATCAACTAGAAAGAGTGAAAAATATTTGCATTGAATACAATATAATTTACCTTTATGTCAATAAAATATTTCAGTGGAAACACTTTTCCTGCAGTTGTGCATATTTTTACACCATTATTTTTGCTGAAAGATTGAAAAAGGTCTGTTATTATAAAAACATAATGGAATAATTCCACTTAGTTATAAAAATAGTCATTAAGCTATTTCTCAAAATGAACTAACAACTATACAAATATATATATGTATGAGTATATTTATATAGATGTGTATGTATAAGTGAAAGAAAAATGAGAGAGGTTTTGTATTTTCTTGTATTCACACAAAAGCACATTTTTGCAAAATAAATAAAAGACCAAGTATTTATATGTAATATAAAACAATGTTCTGAAGAACACAACCTGAAATTGCAGGTCTGCTTACTTTCAGGGATTATTTGAAGGTGACCCATTATCTGTAGCATACATTAATGTGGGGAGTGTTTTTGTGTGTTCAAGCACAAAGCCACCTTGCTGAAACCTTTTATTTCCTTACTTCAATATATCATGACTACTTTAAACAGAACTTGAAAGTATAATATCACAAATCCGGAAAAATAAATCTATGAACTTAAATAGCTTCTTTTCTTTGTATTGAGACAATATTTTCTTGCCAAATTTACTGTTAAAAATTCATATCTCTCAGTCTTGTATCCTTTAACTATTTTATAAATATTACATTTTTGCATGATAATTTGTACATTATGTATTCATTTTCTGCCCAACAGTATAAAAATGAGTCATCTTAATGATAAATTTAAATGTGTTATTGAGAAATGATAGCAGTAATTCAGTAACTGGCATCTTATTTCTAAATACAGGTGAGATAGAGTTTTTTTCTAAAGCTCTCATTATAAACACATTAAGGAAGGAATCATCCCCAGAGTTTATGTATTTCCCAGTAGAGCTAATAGGTCTCCCCAGAAACCACCAAAAAGCTAATAGTTCCACTTTAATTTTAAAGGAAAAAAATAGAAAAAAAAGGAAGAAAATCTGTCCTGTTACTGTATCTTGAATTTCCACTGCTTTTAGCAAACAGGATGCCTGAAATTGATTTTGAACAACTGCATTTATATAGGTCAGAGATGATGATTATTTTTTTTAAACAGGGATTCAGGATTATGAAAGATACATAATTTGACATTGAAGGAGAACTTAAATGATGAAAAAAGTCTTTAAATTTTGATTGCTTTTTAGAAGATACTGAATTTCTTTGTTAGTAATTTTACCCTAAAATACCATTGAATCCATATTTGGAGTATGTTTAGGTGTTTGTAACACATTTTTCTAAAACTAATGGATGCTATTGATTTTTAGAGTTTTATTATATCCAAGATTTAAAAGAAAG
Organism: Glaucomys volans; assembly: GCA_020662805.1. NCBI lineage: Eukaryota > Metazoa > Chordata > Mammalia > Rodentia > Sciuridae > Glaucomys > Glaucomys volans. The sequence continues at coordinate 86,726 of JAJEJO010004365.1, forward strand.
TTTATTGATGGTTTTCAACTGCTTTTTTTAAAAATTTGCCTTTCTCCAGGTATCCTTGGTTGCTGAATAAGTTGTACACAGAATTTTTTAAACTGATCAGAATTCAAAGTTAGTTTATAATTTTATTGTACAATTTTAGGTCATTAAACTTGATCATGTGCAACATAAAATTCAATCTAAATCATGTCTCATTTCTCAATTATGGCTGAACTGCAACATATGGGGTAGTAGGCAGGATTCTATGATATTCTAAAAGATTTTCCCTCCCCTTGGTGTATGTTCCCTGCATAATCCCCAAACTGTGTAAACTGTTTGATTTTACTCCTATGGTTAAGATATATTACATAGCACAGCTAACCCTAAAATAAGAAGGTTATTTTGTCCCCTAAACTAAGCACATGAAACCTTTCTAAGAGAGTTTTTTTTCCAGTTTAGAAATGGAATCAGAGACATGTCTTAGCTGGCTTGTGGGAGGATCAACACCAATGTGAGTTGCTGACTGAGGAGCAACCTCCAGGAGTTGAGGACAGACCCCATTCACATCTCCATTCTCATCTAGAAAGGAAATTACTCAACCAACAACCTGAATGAGCTTAGAAGCATCTTTTAATCTGTTTTCAATCCTGTGAGACCCTGTGTAGAGAAGCTAGGTATGCTGCTCTGGACATCTACTTGCAAAAATAAGAGCTATAAGTGGGTATTGTTCTAAGCTGCTAAGATTACAGGAGTTTGTAATACATTAACAGAGTGCAGAGTGTTGAGTCATTTCAGAACCTTAATATTAACATTACTTCATTTTTAAAAGTTAATTAAGTCTTTAAATCGACAATTATCATTTCTTGATTATGTAACATGATTTGAGGCATATTTTTTAATTTGTTTGATTGTTTCACTTTCCTGCCAGTATCCCTTCTCATCTGATTTTGATTGAGCACTCTGTATTGATATGATAATCTCTGTGAATCTATTGATATTGATGTTTGCTGCATTTTGTCTCTTTGGCCATTGTATGGGCAATGATCTCAAGTTTAGCACCAAAATTTCTAATCAAAAAGAATAGCCACTTGACTACTAAGATGGTCCCTGCCCTTCTCATCTCCCGCACTGGACAACACACAAAGGCACCTCTGACTGACATCAGAGGAAAAGAAGCCTCTATACAAAGGGAAGTTGAGAGGAGAAAAATAAGGAAAGTACAGAGGAAACAGATCTGATAACATCGTGATAGTTTCAGAGCATATTCTTGACTTTCCAAATATAAGAGCCCCTAACATTTCCTAAATATGAATTTGGGTTTTTTGGTCTAAAAAGAAACAAAAACCAGAGAAACAAAACCTGCTTAAGTTACCACCAAGCAAGCAGAAACCCATTTTTCCTTTTCCATTAAACCCTCATTTTTTGAACATCACCAGTATTCAAGTTGCAAAGTTTTAGGGAAAGCTCAGTAAGTCCCCAAAGCTCAACATGGTTGGAGAATCTTTTGTTCTGTTACATTAAAGTCAATAAAGAAATGCTACATGTTTTACTATTGCTACTATTTCATCCTTTACACAGTTTAAAACAACTCTGTTTCTTATGTTAGATCAAAATTAAATGTCTACTGACTGCACCTTGTGAAGGAGGGAATTGGAAGACATGGATCTAGTATGTAGCAATCTCAATATTGAGGACAGCACTTTCATCATATAAATATTTGTACAAAGGCAACTGAAATCCTATTTTGTTCTGTTCTGTACTGACACTTAATTGTATGGGCCTGTGCTTCTGCCATTCAAATAATGACAGTTAATTAAATGCATGCATTCATTAATTTTATTGGGATCCCTACCACCATTCTTCAAGGTAGCCATTCTAAGTATTTTATTTAAACATGGCATTTTGAAAATGAAAGCTTAGCAGCCACCTCATAATAATGAATGTATGTTTAATGAAGCAGGATCATGGTTTATAGTTTCTCCCTATCCCCCTTTCCCAATTCAGAATTAAAGTCAAAAATCTCTCATAGAACTGAATTTAAATCTTCTGCTTGATCCTTTACAATAACACAGTTTAGCTGCTGCCCAAGTCAATCTCGCCCTACCATACTTTTTGAGGAAAAAATATTTTCACTGAACATTATTTTTCTTTAATTCCAAATTTTGATTTTGCTCACATAAAAAATACAAGCAATGTTGTATTTTTTTATTTAAAATGTTCTTCATTTATTTCCTTATAAAATGTTGAGCATTTCTGCTTCCATGATCTGTCTGTGCTTGCAGATATAATAAATTTGCCACACATTTTGTATCCTGAAGTCTTCTCTGAGTAATTGGCATATCAGTTGTTGGTTCTGAGAATACAGTAGCCTCTTACGGAGTTTGAAATATATTGGGTTGTTCATAATTTAAAAAAATGGTAAGGCATTTTATAGGTCAGCTCACAGACCCATCAATTTACAAAGCTAGATAAACAACAATGCTGTCTGTTTGAGGCCTAGATTCTGTCATTCTTTCTCTAGATCTACTTCCACCATTACTCTGGAACTGGCCAGTCTGTTTCATTTTACTTTGATTGTATTATAGTTTGGAAGTTTTATAACATTGTGCTAGTGAAATAAATCAATCACAGAAGACCACGATCCATGCTGTATTTCATTTTCACTTTACATAAAATCTCCACACAGAAGTTAAATTAGTAGTCGCTTGAGGCCAGTATTTGGAATGGAGCTTGGGGAATAATTACTAATAGGTCTGGGTTGCCTTTTGTGGGTAGGGGCATGTTTCAGTATTAGATTGTGTTTCAGTATTAGATTAGTAGAAATATTGCATTTCATAATTTCACTGCATTTCATAATTTCAGTGGATGAATTATATATCATGGAAGCTATAGCATAATAAAGCTATTATAAACTCTTCAGAGAAATAATGATGAAGTGGCACACTTCATACTTAAGAGTTTGGGCTATCATGAAGGGACATGAAGTTGCCTGTGCTGCTGAAAGTAAATTGAATAAAATAAGGTCCCAGTGTATGAGTCAGTGTATTATTTTACATGATATTAGTCAGAGTCTTGCTCAATACTACCTATGGCTTATGTTTAAGAGTGTTCCTAAAGATTTACCTACTCTAGTGCCTCAGTACTTTCCTATGACTACCTAGACATCATATAAATCATTTAAAGTTGAACAGAAACCATCTGTGTAGGAAAAAAAAAAAACATTGCTTCATTGGGGCTGCAGAAGGCAATAAAGAAACAAACTATTAACACAATTTTCTCTGAACAAAGGCATTGCACTTAGGTGAAAGAGAAATTTGAATCTATGCCTTGGCTTTTTGTGCAACTAAGTTTTGAAAGCCCCTTTAAGATATATAAAAAAATCTGTGACATAAATAGCCCTTGAGTTGGAATCTGGATGGCATGTCACTATTTACAGAGAACAGCAAAGATTTAAAGAGTGAGAATACTTAATGGAGTGATTTATTTTCTCCACCAGAACTCCAGAGCAACCAACTCCAGGATGAAAATGAATTTAATTTTAGTACAAACTATATTTCTCAAAGAAATGGACATAGGAAAGAAAGTAGTGAGAGAACATGACCATCAGGACAATGAAGAGGTCACATGCTATAGAGGTAGGTGGGTGTGTGAGAGTAAGAGAAAGAGAGGAAGAGATTGTGAAGCCAGATTTGGACTTGGGTTGTCTTTTAATGGACATCAAGACACCTCAAAATTGCCAACTTCATATCAGTATGAATTTCAAGATGTTGAAGCTTCATTTTGAAGCTTCAATTGTAAACTTCCAATACTAATATATTATTCTCTATAAAGGTTTATCAATATAATATCACCAAAATGTCTTTACCTACCATATGGTATGTATATATGTATGGATATATATAGGATACATCTATAGAAATCAATTTAATATATTCTTAAATATAAATACATGTAATACAAAGAGAAATTACTGTCTTTAGGTAACATTTTCTAATTATAGATTACTCTGTTTCACTCTTGCAGATGTTGCTGGTCATTGTTGCCTTCCTTGTTTTAATACACTGCAGAGGGGACATAAGTGATTCTTTTTGGGGGGATTGCTTTATAATTTCTGACCTCATGAATGGATTTAAGCTGTTATTTCAGAGGGCTGACTACAAAAGAAGCATGTTAGGGTTGCCCCAGCTCATCCACCTTCCACCATGGGATGATGCAAAAGAAGGGCCCTCACTGGATGCCACACAATGGACTCACATAGGTAGACACCTTTCAATGTACAGTATAGAGCTCTGACATCATCTTTCAGAACAAGGAACAGACCCTGAACTGCACTGCCCATCATTACAGACTCAGAAGAAGTGTTCTCAGGATGACTTGTTCATGCTTCTCACTTTTGTGAGTAATGAGTACAGCATTTCAGCAGATGCCTGCTCTGATTTCAACTCTCAGGCACAGCAAATGGGTGATGGAACAAGAAAAACAAATCATTCTTCTGTGACAGCTTCTAATCTTGGATCTTGATGTATCTTGTCTCATGGAATTAGATCTAAAACCTTTTCTTATTTATTTATTTATTATTCTTTTTCTTCTTTCACCTTCTCTCTCTCAGAGTTGTTTTACTCTTAAAATAGGTAAAAATATGTTCACACTGAACTCTAAAGGATGAGGAGGAAGCTTTCATTCTTACAGTTAATACAGTGACAGAGGGGAAAAGGATCTTAACACCTGTGTAGCTGCTCTTCCTCACAGATAGCCTCAAATGATAAATTAACTGCCCTCTATCTGCTGGTGTGAACACATAGACAAATATTGACTTGGATGCTGGGCTTTTCTTTAACTCCATAAATCACTTTGTGTTCCCTCTCTATTGCCATGAGAATCCTTATTCATTTTTATGGAGCTAATCATTTATTGCTTTCTAAACAGCAAAAAAATCTCAAAATTAGATTTCTTTTTATTTCTTGGAAGAATACTGTTTATAATTCAACTGTCATCAACATACTATTTACAAAAGTTGAGGTTTTCTACGTAAATATACACTTAAATTTAGTGGTATCATACATGACAAGTGTTTGATTTATATATAAATTTGGGGTTTAAAAAGCATGTACAATCCTGTTCATTTCAATTAACATAAGCACGTTAGGCATTTGATGAGGGAGAACATGACTTATCAATGAGAATGTTTCTTTAAAAAGTCCAACTTCCTCTGTTGCTTCGTTCTTTCCCCTCTAAGTTTTTTTTTTCTTCATCTCTATGATAAGGTGTTGGAATCAAGGCCTCTCTAATGGCTTTTCATGTAAATCAACTTGACTGGGACACAGGGTGCCCAGATATTTGATTAAATTTTATTCTGGGTATGTCTGTGAGGGTGTTTCTGGATAAGATTCACATTTGAATCAGTAGACTTGATTAAACTGCTCTCTGATGTGGGTGAACCTCATACAATCCAGCAAAGGCCCAAAGAGAACAGAGGTTAATTCCAAACTCCCTATCTTTGCTTTTGAGTTGGCTCATCAGCCTTCAGACCTGGTCTCAGACTGGATTTTATACCATCAGGTCCTCTGGTTCTCATGTCGTCCAGACTACACTGGAGCTATACCTTCAACTCTCCAGGGTTCAGCTTGCTGATTACAGATCATGACTATTCAACCTCCATCATGCATGAGCCAATTCCTTCTCATGAATCTGTGTGTGTGTGTGTGTGTGTGTATCTATCTTTCTCTCCCTTTATGTATGTGTATGTGTGTGTGTATTTATGTGTTTATATTGTAGATGTCTATTTTTTTGTTTGTTTCCCTGGAGAACCCAGGCAATACAGCTTTTGTCATCTTTGGGGGGCTAAGTATAAAACAAAATTAGATTTCTTTACAGATTAATGCATCTCTCAAGAAATATATGTCATGCTATGCTTTCATACTCACTCACTCTAAATTGAAGGTTTCTGATATGGCAGAGAGAAAAAAATTCTTCCATATCTAATTTGTTTCAAAAAGTTACATTTTGTATTTATTCAAGTTTAAATCTTCTTGTAGTGAAATATTTTGCAAATGCAATAACAAGGATATACAGGTATATGAAATAATGACACTATGTACTTGAGGGAAGTCATGTCCTTTGGCAAGTTAGATTTTATTAATAAACATAAATATGTCAAGATAATACAGTTTGAATCATTATAGTAAGGAAGAAAAATCAATAATGCATTTTTAAGGATAGCATCCAATGAAACTAATCCCAGACACAGTCCTTGATAAAGTCACACTTTGCGTGAAATTACACTGGAATGTTATAAAAAATAATGGCAATATACAGCCTTAAATGTTGAGAAACTAATCATCAGTTATAGAAAACTTGCAAGAAAATAAATGTAGCATCTCTACTATACCGTGTATGCCATGCCAAATATTTATCTCTTAAAGTTATTATAAATTAGAAAATGTTAAAAAATAATTGACTATCAAATAAACACTTCCAGCTTCTTCATAGCTATATTAATTAAATTATTTTGGAGGGTACCAGAGATTGAACTCAGGAGCACTTGACCACTGACCCACATCTCCAGTCATATCTTGCATTTTTATTTAGAGACAGGGTCTCACCACGTTGCTTAGCACCTCACCATTGCTAAGGCTGGTTTTGAACTCAATCCTCCTCTGGGCTTCTTGAGCCTCTGGAATTACAGTTGTACACCACTGCCCCCAGCTATATTAATTAAATTAGTATCATCTTAAATGTTTTTTAATCTAATATTTGGTGATGTCCATTTTTTATATACCTACACTTAAGGAAAGATGTATTTGGAAAGGCATGTTCTTCATTTTGAGTCAATTTAAATTAGGAAGGTAGGAAAAATAACAAAAGGAAGAAAGACAAAAGGAAAAAGAAAAGAAAGTTAAAGGTGGTTGTTATGGTTTAAATATAAAAATGTCTCCCAAAGACTTCATATTTTAGGCAATACTACAACATGTAGCAGAGACAAGATTGGATTATGAGATTTATAATCTCATCAGTGGATTTGAATGGATTACTGGACGGTAACATGAAGCAAGTGGGCATGATTGGAAGAAGTAGAGCACTAGGAGACTTGCTTGGTTGATATCTGCCCTTGGTCCATTCCTCTCTTCCTCTCTGCTTACAGACTTCCATGATATGAGCAGCTTTCTTCCATTGTGCCCTTCAATCATGATGTTTCTCCCTGGGAACCAGTTAACCATTGATTGATACCTCTATACCCATGAGCCCCAAATAAACTTTTCCTCCTCTTGACCTTTCTAGGTTGTTATTCTGACCATAGCAATGAAAGTCTGACTAATACAAAAATTCGTTCAGATACATGTGGTTACTGATATGACAACACCTTACTACATGGTTCAGAAGCATTTGGAACTGATTTGTGGGGGAAGTTTGAAAATATTTGGAGATTCAGGACGGAGAAGTTTTAGCATATTGTAAGCATAACATAATGGATAATTCTGGGGGGACTTGTCCTCCATGTTGTAAGGGTTTTATGCTCTCCTTATCCCTCAGAAAATATCCAAATGTCTTGATGCTCTGGAAAAGAATATTTCTTCCACAGTTTCTACAAATACTTTGTGTCCAACAAATAATAATATTTTGGTACTATTATGTGTCTCTTTCCTCCTCTATTCTCCCCCAGTGCATGAAGGATGTCAAAACTAGCCCCAAAGAAATTTCAGAGAACAAAATTTCCAGAATTCATGCTACAGATCTACTTAAGAGTCTTAAGATTTTGAGTGGGCATTGGGCTATCTTCAATGTATGTATGACACTAAAGTAGGATATTACTTGAGTAAAATTATTTTAAAAACCTGATATATGAACAACAATTTACAAGAATTTCATAATAACAATAAAAAGGTTGACAAAAGAAGCAGGTGATAAGATAAATCTTGCTATGTGTGCTACTATGATTTGCTTTTCCTCCAGATCCATAAGGAGATACATATGAAAATTTCTGTTATTATTATTTTAGTGTAGACAATGGAAATAAACACATTAGTATGCATCCTTGTAGCAGCAGACATATAAATGAGTTACAGGCATAAGATGAGATACTAGAAAGCAATCAAAAGTAATGACCTTGAGGCACATGTGCCAACCCAACAGTATTGAATGAAAATGCATTCAAATGCATAGAAAATGCATAGAAAACATATATGACCCTTCTGTCTACATAGCTAACAGAATCTATGAATCTTGAAACTCAGTACATGAATTTCAAAAAATATTGGTCATTTAACAGAATCAACAATTCAGATTGACAAGAACTTCTCAAATAAATTTGAACTATAGATTCTGAATTGTTTTTATTAAAGTCAGATTTATTCCTAAATGCAAAATATCTTGAAGATTTATTAAAACAGTATTACAATGCAAGGTAAATTAAGACTAAAGGCACATAAACTTTGGTCCCTCCTCGTTGTCAGTTTTTAAAAACTACCATAAAATTAGTCTTTCTGCAAATTTGTGCAGTACACTTTCTCTGTCTTTGAAAAATACATGCATCAGTTCCTGAACTAGCTAGACCAGTCTGCACATGCTCAGAAATCCACAACCATATTCCAAATCTTAATTACAAATCAAGGATGGCAATATATATTTAAATGCATGTAAGTCATGTCACAGTTAAAAACAGCTATGAAAAATTTTCAGCCACAAACAAGACATTACTTAGTGTTGACATTTATATGTTACATCCCACAAGAGTGTGGACAAAAGGTTTAAGATTCCATAAGGCTTTTCACATAGGCCTCAAACTTACAGAAACCATTTTGTTTTTTAAAAAATTAATACTCTGTATCTTGTTAATTATAACTAATGCCTATATCCATAACTAAATCTAGACCAGAAATCTGATAAAAAAAGGCCACTTTTAAAAAAAGCGATAAAGCCTAAAGTAGTAAAAACTAAAAATATTGCATTATTCTTTCAATATCAAGTATCTTATTTGATTAAGTAGTAAGAAATGTGATAAGTCAATAATTCAAAATATATCCCAAGCAGGAGAAACACAAACTTAATCTTTTTACACACCCCTGCCTAAACGTATTTTAATTTCCATATAACAATATGCCCTAGACAACCAATTCCTTTTTTTCTAGTAAATGTACAATAACAACACTAGTTTTCCTTTTTGAGGCACATATGTCAACTAAGTTGAAAAAAACACAGCAAAATTAGACTAAAATTTTAAACAGACAATAAAAATGTCTTTCCTATAGAACAAATGAAATATAGTAGTTAGAAACTCTGCCTTTTCATATGGCATTTCATTTTATAACCATGGAATGATAATAACATGAAAAATAAAAACAATGTGAAAAACAACTACAACAAAAACCAAACTCTGGTTCCACTTTTCTGAATAGTCAGTAGGTGATGGCGCTGCAAAATGTGATTCACACCCAATCCTCATCTCCCCTTCATTAAATTGTTTTCTTGGAGAAAGACACTCTCAGACGATGGTTTTCACCAAGGTTATAATTATGAATATAAATCAAAGCCTGAATATCTTCTTCCACCACTGCCATCTGAAGAGTAGCCATTTTGTGATCTTGAAGGTCTTAAATGCTTTCACAGTGCCCCCAGTTTTAGTAAACAGTGTTCACAGATCCTCTTCTGCTACTGAAGGAGGGTGAAAAGTTCCAGGAGGAGGAAATATATTCTAAAATATATTCTAAAATTTTTTGGATCCAGATTTCTTAAAAAGATGCAATGAGGAATTATCAAAATCTTTTGTTAGCCCTTGATCATCAAGTCCAGCTCGAGGTAGTTGTACTCTCTGATTTTTAGAGAGAGTAATATGAATAATTTTCCATATATTTTCTGTCCATTAAGAGGATTCATGGCAGGGAGATCCATGATGGTAGACTAGAGGGAGGCTGCATTCCTTGTCACTCTCAAGCAGAGGAAGTACTATTTCTCTGTAGTCATCACTGTCCACAAATCCCCTGCTGTTTACACCATTTATCCACTGGATCACCTGCTATCTGCCAGCATGTCCTCGCCTGTCTTTTGAGTGTGGCTCTCTCACTGGCCACTGCTGCCTATCATCTGCCATTTGCCTGTTTGCCTGCCCATCACACACCTTTCACCTATTCATCGCCCACCACCTGATGTCCACCTGCCTATTGTCTGCAGTTAGCCTGCACCCAGCTGACATACCACCAGCACATATCCTGGTGGTTGAAATAGTGTCTTGGGAATGAAGAAGATAGAGATCATCTGGTGGCATTGCCCTGTTTCTTAACTACCAGAAAGAAAATTGGAGAAGTTGGTGGAAGGAGCAGAGAAAGAGAGAGAAAGATAATGCTTTGAAAAGATAGTCTCTGGGGCTAGAGGTGTAGCTCAGTTGCAGAGCAATTGCCTTGCCTGTGTGAAGCACTGGGTTTGATCCTTAGCACCACATAAACATAAAACAAAGGCATGCTGTCCATCTATGACTACAAAAAATTTTTAAAAAGATAGTCTTTGAAGATTATATAGTCTTCTGGTTCTTTTTTTGTTAACTGAAATGAAATTCACAGGACAGTCGTCCTTTTAAAATGTGAAATTGAGTGGTTTTTGTATATTCACAGAGTTATGCAACCATCACCACTGTCTAATTCCACTAAATTTTAATCACCCCAGAGGGAAACTGTTCCTGGCTTCATCTTCCTGTTTGGGATATTTCATATGAATGGAATCATAATATGTGGTCTTGTGTATGCTTCTTTTAGTATAATATTATGGTCTATTCATATTGTAGTATGTAGCAGTACTTCATTCCTTTTTTGGCTGAGTAATATTCCATTGTATGGACATAGCACATTTATTTATCCATTCATGAGTTGATTATAATTTGAATTGTTTCCACATTTGGGAATATTAGGAATAATATTGCTATCAATATTAGTGTGCAAGCTTTTGTAGACATATTTTCATCCCCCTTGAATATATTCTGAGGAATGGAATTACTGGGTCATTGCTGGTAACTCAATTTTTTGAAGGACTGCCAAAATATTTTCCAAAGTAGTTGCAAGATTTTACAATTTCATTAGCAAGATATGAGCATTCGATCTGCTTTCTCCATGTACTCACCAACACTTTTTGATGAATTCCATCCATTGTATTCTTGAGTCCTTGGATCTTGAACTGCTCATTTTCTGGATGTAGAGAGACACTGTTCCATAGATAATAAGGAAACTGTACCCTAGTTTGCATCTAGCCAAGTGAGAATTACATAACCTTAAGACAGGTTACTTTCCTTTTTGAGATTTGGCTTTTCTATCCATTTTTTTTTAGTAATATAGTTGTTATTTTTTTATTTAATTTTTTGATTCATTGAACACAAATGGAGTACAGCAATTGTTTTTCTGGTTGTACACAAAGTAGAGTCACCCCATCTGTGCATTCATACATGTACACAGGGCAATGATGTCTGTCACACTTACTGTTATTATTCTTACCCCCCAACCTCACCCCACCCCTCCCTTCACTCTATGCTCTCTATCCTTTCTCCATTCTTGCCATCATTCCACCCCACACTAGGAACTTCCACTCAGCCATCCAATGAGAAATATCACAACATATCATAATCTATTTTATAGACTAGCTCCTATGAAACAGGCATCTGCATTCCTTCAATAGAGATTAAAATCTGGAAAATCTAAAGGGAAGACCCTGGACAGAGAGAAAGTCAGGTCATGCATTTCTTCCATAACTGTTTATTGCTGCTTCTATTTTGGGGGGCTATCATGTAACATTCCTCTCATTCTTATAGGATCAAAAATTAGTCTTTCTGATTTAAAGAAATCCTAAATGTTGCCTTCTGTAAACAAATCTGCAAAGTAGTTTCCTTTCAATGCTTTAAGAGTCTACTGTTAACTGATTTTTTTGTATAATAGGCATAGATATTTTTCATAATTCCTTTTTAACATATCTTCAGGATTTATTCCACAAGACTGGCCAGGATGTGGATGGGAAGCTGACCTACCAGGAAATCTGGAACTCAGGAAGTTCTACTTTGTAAGAACCAGGAGGTTGAGAGCATTTGATTCCAATGGAAATGGAAGATATTCATTCCTGGAGCTAAGAGTAGCTTTAGGTGTCTACCCTCATCAGGCATATTTTAAGAATGGGTGTATACCCTGAACTACCTAAATTCTACTTAGATTAAAAAAACAACCCTTTTACAGCTTCAGACCTCTGGTCCTCCAAACTATACTAGCAGACACTCTGCCACCTTATAATTTGTTTATAAAGCTGTGCAAATATTATTTAAAAAAACATTTTACTTATAATGCGATGTTTGGAAATCTTGGGATTTTTCTAATTTTTAATTTTCTTTAAGGTTTATGAGCATAAAAAGTTATCCAGTGGAGAGCTACATTTTTACTCAAGTGAGTTCAATTGTCTTCCCCTACCCTACAAAATTCTATCTTAAGGTGGTGGCTGGCTCCTTCCTTCCGGACCATCTCCATTCTGAATGGTAAAAGGCAGTTCCTAGTTGCTGTCTCAGACTAGCCACCCAAAGCATTAGTGGAAAGGGTACATCTACTTTTAACCCAAGAAACTATATATACCCTTTGAGATTTTACCTAGGAGCTAGTCAAGAATCTGAGAGATATCTTGGTGAGATGATTAAGGCCAAAAAGTTGTAAAATGAAATGTGTGAAATCATATTCTTTCCTTACAGATATCAGCTCAGAAGTAGATAGAGACTTTCTGCCTAGAAGATGCCTAACTGTAGCTGGCCCTGCAGCAGGAGCCTTCATGTGAGGGTAGCAAGTGCAATGTTTTCCCTTTTGTGGATCTGGCAAAGCAGGGGCCAAGATTGGCAGGGATACTACCTCCATGTCACCTCTATGTTGAGTTACACTTGCTGTTGTTCCCAGAAGCAGTCTTGAGGCAACACAAAAGGAAAACTTACAAAACTTAACTTTGCTGTAGCCAAGACAAGGAGAAACTAGAGGAGCTCTCCTGGCACTGATTTCCCTAAGAAAGTTCATTTCACTTAACTTGTTCAAGTTGACCTGTGAGTCAGTGCATTCCAGTACAATTAAACATGTAAGGTTTTGGTTTTTTTCTTCACATGACATTCAGTCTGGTGTTAGCTAACCTTAATTTTTTTTCTAGAAGTATTGAAACTCAGTTACAGCAAGTCATCTTTTCTAATGAATGTGTCTGCTTGTCATTATTGCTTATGTTTCACCCTTTCAAAATGTTTTCTTTTTACATTTTCCTTGCCCATCCATGTTATGTCACTTTTACGGAAAGGTTAAAATTTAGTTAAAATTAGCCTGACACTTTAGGAAACTTGAAGATAATTTCTTGCTCTTCTGGCTGCATTCCATGCCCTCCTCCTTTTTCCTATATACACCTTTACACATTTTGTAACAACCAAATAAAGTTCTAGCAATAAATTGAATTATACTGCTGTGTGTGTATATACTTATAAATAGTATGTGTGCACATGGAAGTCAGGGGGACGGTGGGGGTACTGGGGATTGAAGTCAGGAGCACTTGACCACTGAGACACATCAGCCCTATTTTGTATTTTATTTAGACCCAGGATCTCCCTGATTTGCTAGTGCCTCGCTGTTGCTGAGGCTGCCTTTGAACTCATGATACTCCTGCCTCAGCTTCCTGAGCCACTGGGATTAAAGGCGTGTGCCACTGCCCAGCTGGAAGGTATTTTTTCAATAACTTATTCATATGAAATATACTTGAGGGTAAGGTAGCTTGTCCTTTTTAGTTTCAAGTTCTTATTCATAGGCAGGTACTTTCAGGACACCTTAACTCTTGTAGTATGTACTTTTCTTTTACATCCAGTAGCTATATCCATGGAAAAGTAAATTTTTTCAGTTTCTTTTCTGTTCTTCCCACGTCAAGCTTGTCTGCCAGCATCACCCATGAACTGTGTGTAGTGCCATCTCCTCCCTTACTAGGTCTGCAAGAGGCACCCTCACTGCTCTCGGGCCTGTGATACCCTTGTCATCCTGCCTGAGAAACTATCTACCTATCCAGACAGAGATAGGTATCTTAACTTCCTTTGCTCAATTTCAGCAGAGTCACCAGCATACAAGCCCCATCATTTAATGTAAATTTGGGGTTTACATCTGTATGCCATCCTCACTTACCCAGTCTGTGCTGTATGTTGAGTTAGAGTCAAGCCTCACCTGCCCCATTCTCAGCTCTGAGAAAGATGGGGCAGTGGTATGAGTCTGGCTTTAATTTTAAATCCTTTTACTTTTCAGTGTGGCAGCTCCTACTTCTTCTCAGTTTCCCAAAGCACTACTTCTTGATCCTTTTATTCTAATGCCTTATATATCCTTTTATTCTAATGTCTTTTATTCTAATGATATATATATCACATAATATAATCATATATATATATATATATATATATATATATATATCACATAATGTTTACTTAAAGAGCCTCCCCATAAGTCAGAGAGGCAAGCAGGCACTGTAGAAAGCAAAGACCCAAAGGAACAAAGAGCCTGGCTTCAAGATGACTGCAGAGTACCTGGTACTCAGGAATGGGTCTGAGGCAACAAAGCAGAGGAGTGGACACCCTTCCCCTGCTGCTGGCTATTTTGCATTCTGCTGCAGTTTCTTTTCTTGCAGTTGCTGGACACAAACCCTACCACCCCTCTTGCTGGTCCTGCAGTAACACTTGAGGATTTTGACTCTGATGAACTCCTACTTGGAATGGTGTTTTAGTGACAGCTTTTGTTTGTTGCACACTTCATTGGTTTGCTTACAAACACAAACAACATGGGGTTTCTTTCATAACCAAACCAGAACACACTTGGGTTTCCTGAGACTTTATAGAGCATGTATTGTTTGTTATATGAACCTAACCTACCTTGTTTTGCCATACGAAGGAATACAAATCTACTTTGTTCTAGTGGAGCTATATTGGTAACACATAAGCAATATTGGTTCCATTTAGGAAGTGAATTCAAGGTTTTCATGATACAATTTGACATTTATTTCATATCAGGGATAACAGCCATTTTACTATATCTAAATAAAACATTTCCTTTTTGTCTCAGTGTCTTTTACTTAAGCCTCCCCCAACTCCCCTGGTTCTTAAGAGAAAAAACATACTTTGATCCATATGTTTATGGATCCCTTCCTCTTTTGAAAGCAAGGGCTAACAGGCAGTGGGGGCACAGAGCAGTGTTCTAGTGAAGACTGTAGTTTTGGGGCTTTAGATATCTGCAGGGTTGAAAGGGGCAAGGTTAACAGGGGACAGGTAAGGAAGGAGCGAAATTCTGCCCCTGTTCTACCAGATAAGATTCACTTAGTCCTGTTTCACATTTTGAGATATAAGGTCATGCTTACCAAAAAAAGGTTTCACTTACCTTTAAAAGAAATAAAAGAAGAAGACTTAAAAGTTATTGCTAGTGATAGGTCATATAGATAGGGCTAGGGATTTCTTTTCAGTTGCTGGACATAATCCCTTAAGCCCACACAGAAAAAAGAAGAAATTAACCATGATAACTAGGTTCCAAGAATCATTATTTCTCTCTCTCTCTCTCCATCCCCCCCACCCCTCACACACATACCACTCCACAAAATAGTCATATACTGGATCTTCCTCTCAGGGAATCTATATTTAAAGTTTAGAACAAATACAGTGAGTGGGTTTGCTCATTTCCAAAGTACATGGATAAAATTTCTGTGCACAAACCAGACTTTCTTATCTTTAAACTGGGGCCAAATAGTTCATATTTATATTTGTCTCTCCTTTTAAGACCATTTCCAAAAAGGATAAAAATTATTCCCATATAATAGAGTGACAGGGGACTCTTAACTTTTGGGCAACCATGGATCTCTAAAATAGATGCTATGGATGTGTTTCTGTGTGTAATTTTAGGAGGTACTCACCAATCCTTCCTGTAAACCAATCTGTAGACCAGGCTGATGACTCTGCACACACTAAACATTCACATGTATGTTTTAACAAGACATGATAAGGGAAAAGATTCCATGGGGTATGGTGGAAAGACCAGGAACACTAATGCCAGGTGGATGCAAACTGGAGAAGTGGCTCAGCAACAATAAAGATGGCATATGCCTTGGAACCTGTCTCTTCATCAGAAAGAGAAGAATCATGATAGCCATTTGCAGTGTTCTTGTATTAGAAATAATTTACAGAGACAACCACCTTAGAATCAATACATCATAGATATCAATGATTCAGCCCATAGTGTGGTGTGGTTCATGGGCCTCATGATGGCTTGTTTGACCAGTGGCATAGCCATTGTGGACTTCCATACCTGTGTGCCCTCAGCAACTGTCATTCTTGTGACAATTGCACTTACCATCCTGCAGAACAGCAGTGCCTTTGGGGACCTGACCCAGGGTCTTGTGCATGTTTGAGCTTAAATACTGGATGGAGGGAATTGAGCTCATCCACAAATATTGATTCAATGTGTCCCTTCAAAGTCAACCTCCAGTTCTCACTGTATTGGTTAGACTTGTGTCACCATCAAACAGGGAAAGGATATTGCCCTCCTAAGGGCAATTGAGACACAAAAGACTTTGACTTTTCAAAAATCTTAATTAACATAACATACAAATGGTCTCTGACCTCTGTGTCAAAATGACGACATTGAGGTTAGCTTCATTTTCCACTAATAACCACCTTCAGTGAAAGGAGGCTAAATATGTGAAGCAAAAGGTTTCACATTGAAACAGTTCATACCAGGGCCCGTCTGGGAAGGGGATATAAGCAGATCTTCCTTTTAGGATAGATGTCTATTGGGTAGGAGGCAGAGCATTCCAGCATGGGAGGTATGTGGTGGAGGGGTCCATCAAAGGGTACCTCATGAAAGATGAGAATCGGAAATGATGATCTGATCTGGTGCTGTGGCATCTGCTTAGATGCGGGCTGCTGTAGGACCACCACAGGAGCTTGCATAGGACCAGGCACCTCTGCCTTGGGGCTGCTGCTTCTGCCTTCAGTGTTGTGTAACTCCCATGGAGAATCTGGAATCTCCACTTTAACCTCAGTTTTGGCAAGATTCGGAGGAGGGCCTGTGGTGATAGTTGCATTGATACCATAGTACCTCCTCTTATTTACCCAGTACACATGTGGGCTGTAAATGAAGCTGGAAGCTTTCACCGCTTCCACCCATTGCTGGGCACTCTGCTCCCACTGCAGGTACTTCTTCCAGCGAAGAAAGACAATAAAGCTGCCCGTCATTAGCGAACACAGCACCATGAATCCAAAATATAGGTAGACCCACACTGAGGCAGTAAAAAAAGAAAAGAGGCAGGTGACTGACAGTTCTGGCTTGGAACCTGAACCCTTTCTCATTCCTCTCCTTGATTTGGATCATTCATCCATTCATTCCTTCCCTCCCTCCTCAAAGACTTACATCACTTTATTTTTCAAAGCTAGATCTGCAGGGAGCCTAAGAGTCCACTTTAGTCTTTTGGAGATAAGGAACACTAGGTCTAGAGGAGACATGACCTGCCCAGACTCAGGCCTTCTGCCTCCCAGTCCAGGACCCATACAATCCATCAGACTGATAAGCCTCACTTAAGGGCAAGGCCCTCAAGGAACCACTTGACAAGGACATCAATGTGTCTTTTCTGGATGGGCAGAACATGGTCTCTGCCTTCTGAAAATCCTTAGTTTCCTAGAGGAGTCTATCTCTTACCTATTTAGCACTCCACACAGGCAGTCACCACCCTATCCATGCAAAGCATCTTGCCTGAAAGTTTGTCCCCACACTCAAAGGACTGGAGGGGTACTTACTGCCAGGAAGGTCCAGGTCCTCTTTTTGGGAATCCAAAATGTTGAGTCTTGTTACCAGGTGTATGGCTCTGGAAAGAATGAATTCACCCACTACTCTGTCCACCAATGGGAGTCTTTGGAATGTCCGAGCCCCATTGTTACCTAAAGAAGTCACCACTGGGTTCTAAACACTGGGAATTCCAGGGGTGTTGGTTCTGAGTTGATGGTAGGAAGGGACTCCATCTGGTGTCATCTCATGAGCATAGTTGTCTTCCATCAAATACTGGTCCACCATAGAATTGTCTGTTCCCAACTTCTTATGGTGGAATCATAGAACAGCCCCCAGGAAAGGGCCCTCATACCCCAGGAGCTTACGTTTATGTTGTTGGTTTTTAGGTAGCCATGTCTGTATACTTTTCCAGTGGGGAGTTGGGCAGAGAGCACAGTGAACATTGCCCTCAAGAAGTATCTGACCAAGTTGTCAGAGAAAAAACTGGTCAGGGGAACCAAGAGGTCAAAACCACCTTCTTTGGCTCCTAGGGTCTCTCCTTTGTTTCTTCAACAAGGGCTGGCAAAGTGTTTTCTGAGCATTATCTGGCCCGGTGGGAGCTCTCCCTTATGCGGTCCTGCGTCTCTTTCCAGCTTCATCTCCCTACCCATCCTTCATATAATTTTCCCTTCTGGTCAAGCTAGATTCCCCAAAGACCCTGTTTATTCACCTCTGGAGTTTGCTTCATGCTGCTCCTTCACTCAGGAGTGCCTCTCCCCACATTTCCATCACTGAACGCCTCCTTTTCTTCACAGGTGGTCAACCATCCCTACTCTGAGGCTAATAGTCCTTTCAGTTGATTTCTCAGAACCACAACACCTCCAGTTTGAAGAGATTTGGAGAGTTGTCTAATCCAATTCCCATCAGATGCTTGAGGACTGAGGGCAGAACTTCCCTACTCAACAGCCAGTTCCCAGGTTTCCTTTAACTCAGGGACTTGCTTATCATCTCCTGAGGTGGCTTGCTTCATTCATGACCAGCTCAGTTAGAAAACCATTTCCTAGTAAAGGCTAGTTCAGTCTCCCAGTAGGTTGTAACCCTGGTCCTGCCTTGGCCCCTTGGCACTATTTAGCTACTCCCATCTTTATCAGTAGCCAGAATGATCCTTTAAGAATAGATCATGTTATTGTGCCCAAACATACAGTAACTTCCCTTCTCACTCGAATTACTTCCTGCAAGCTACAGGTGGGCCCTGGAAATGTATTAGTCCCTCACCCTGGGGACCAGATGTCCTCTCCCTTTACAGTGATTGATGATTTCTAATGGTCTGTTTAGGAGCTGTGATGAAAGGCAAGGGAAGAAATAGTCAGGTGGCTGCTGTGGCAGTGGTTGCCATTGATCCAAAGGTTTGCCAGTGGACCTCAGATTCCTTCAGGCTGTCTGGGCAGGAACTAGGGTGTGGCCACACAGAATATCAGGAAAGGGATCTATGCCTATTCCCTGGTGCCCATCTCTTGTTTGCACACCCGCATTCAGCTAGGAGCTGTGGTTTTGTATTTACATTCATCAGAAAGAGAAAGGAGGAATTCCAACACCCTAAAATTTCATATCTGATAATTGTAGATATGCCAGGGTGTCATGAGGAATCAGACTCATGCTCAGAAGTAGATCTGCAAGGCAAAAGCAAAGTACTTCTGCAGAATGGTGTTCTACAAAACAAGATTTGGAGAGCAATCACACCTGGGCGGGCAGTCCACTTGCTTTAATCTGTAATGCAACTCTTCCCCTTGACCTGATAGGAGGAAATCAGGGATACAATCTATGCAATTGGCTAATTAAGCTATTTAAAAAATATACCTTCAGTTTTTCCTAACTCCCTCTATTTTCTTGTGACAGGAAGCATTCTTGGGGTGCATGCATTCTGAAATGTGTGTAACTCTTACTTACCTAAGTTACTCTTCTTAAGAGAGATTTCTATCTCTGTTGGTGAGACTGACCCTCTCCCCTACCTGTTTGTCATGGAGTTGTTCAGGTGATGGATTTTGAATCTGCCACCTCCTTGGCTTGTGTTACTGTTGTGTAACTTTCCATTCTGCTATTTTCCCTCTGACTGCCTTTCTTATATCACAATATAACCTTTAAAGCTAAATACTGTATTCTGAAAATAGACCATTGGATGTTCTATGTCTCACAAGAAGAACCTGAGAAAAGATTTGAACAATGTGATCCTAAATATGAAGTGAAAATCCCAAGAGCCTACTGGAAGGGATTCATGGGAAAGCCAGAGGAAAAACTAAAGCTCAACCTGGTGGACTGGGATAAAGCATATCTATGGATATGGAAAGTAGGCACATACATATGCATAACAGAACTTACGGATGCTGGTTCCACATGATAAATGAGGAAACTGAGACACAGGAAAGAACATGTATGCCCAAGACTGCCCACCAGTTGACAGAGCCAGGACTAATGTTGGATCTGGTATTCTTCCCACTATACTTGAAAGTCATGTGTACTTTCACATGAAAGGAAATGAAAGCAGTGATGCTGCTGTTGCTGGAGAAGTAGCTGAATCTCTTAATAATGTAAAAGCAGACAAGTGAATACAAATGAATGATGACTGTGCACTAAGGTGGGAGGCAAAGCCATAAAGAGGGAACTGAGGGGCCACTGGATGCTTCTGTTGGTGTCCAGAAGGCAAACTGATCTGGATTCTCTGTCTTCATGTCAATTGTTAAACTACACTCTTCATACTCTCCTTCAATATACACCTTCAATACAGCTTTTAAATATGCTCCCTTCATTTAAAAAATATGGTCTGTTTGTATGAGTAAAATTCTAAATGAGATTTTAATCCCTTTTAAGCCAGTGAAAATGAGATTATGAGATTATCATAATCTTTCATTCTATTCTATACTTAACTAAACCCTCAAAGCATCTATTGAAACAAGAAATAAAGATAAGAAAAGTTAATCATTCCATCTTTGAGTCACAGAATTCATGAAGCAGGGAAGAAGTCACTTTAGAGCCTCCCAGATTGAGCATGGCCTTGGAGCTGAGCCCACATCCCTGCCTGGCACAGAGGAGCTAAGAGCCTGTGGCTGCTCTGACCTGAGCAGGGTCAAGGCACCAACACAGCAGGGTGAAGGTGTTGACAGACACTGGAGGACCATTCTTGGTCCAATCTTGTTTCTAATCCCAATATCCACCCAATCTTGTTTTCTAATCCCAATCTCCAATCATGGAGCCCTTGAAGAAGGGGTCTATTCTAGGGCTGGAGCAGACAGCATGAGATGAATCTGAGCAATGCATCATGCCAGAAAGTCAGGGAACATTCAATCAAGAATGTTCAGAGCACATGGGGCCATGCTGAATGAGCACATGGCTAAGGCTGGAGCACTCTGAAGGATGGAATAGAGAGTGATATGGATTTACAACCCAGGTGCAGAAATACATGACTCCATAAACATGAGTCAATGAGGAAGAAGAGGCAAATTTTACTTGGAAATGAATTTCAATTCTTATATGCAGAAACTACCTCCAAGAAGGGGAGGGCTTTGACTGAGACTGGCAGATACAAAAGAGAAGGGGACAAGAACAAGACACTGCCATAGCAAGTCACAAAGATTGAGAGCACCAGGCACCCCTGACACAATGAAAGAATGTCCCATAGCCCTGGACTGGAAAATGTGACAGAGAATACCAGGCAACTCCTCAAGGTCACAAAAGACAGGGAGAAGAGGGGGTCACAGAGAAGGAAGGACTGGTGAAAAACAAATGCAGGTGAGACTCTGGGACAGGAAGCAGCACTCATGGTAACCAGTAGCATCTGAGTTTTATCTAGGGCTGAATACTTGCAACAAGCCAATATCAGTTCTCATTTGTGCACATGCCCTGGAGAAGTGAGAGGTCCCAGAAGGAGCATGTCCTGAGGGCTGTGCAGGGCCTCTGCCTTGTCTTCACATTCTCAGGATACCTCAGATTATTCAAAACAAAAGGTGGATTTTTTTAAGGAAGTATTAGAAGTATAAACTAAGGAGGTGGTGGAGAAATAAGCAGTCATGGGGTCAGGGAAGTAATTGGGACTGATGGAACACAGGCCATGAGGCACATATGTCCTCGCACCTGCCAACCTGGTCCTGTTTTGGGCAGGTTGAGTATGTCCCCAAGGGATCAGCATGGAAACTTGGCCCAGTGAGGCAGTACTGGGGCACTGAAGAGTTGGGGCTTAGTGGAGGCACTGAGGTCACTGTGGTGTGCTTACATAAGGATCAGTACAGTTCTTGTGGGACCCCAATGAGTTCTCCAAGAAAAAAAAAAGGGGCTGGGGATATAGCTCAGTTGGTAGAGTGCCTGCCTTGGAAGCACAAGGCCCTGGGTTCAAATCCCCAGCACTACAAAAAAAAAAAAAAGGACTAACTCTTGAAGGCAAGCTCTTAGGAAAGAGCCCCCTTTTGAGCTCTTGTTCCTGTCTGGTGGTATGAACTCCCATCACATGCATTTCTGCTTCTGTGACACTACCCACTGCAAGTCCTCCCCAGAGCCAGGCTGAGCTGCCATCAGCCCCATGTCCTGGAACCTTCAAAACTGACCTAATTAAGCCTCTCTTCTCTATAATTTAGAAAGGCTCCAGCATTGCATTACCAAAAAAGTAAAGAGACTACTATCCCATAGAAAGAACCACATCAAGAGTGAACCCTATTGTGAAGTGTGGCCTGTGGGTGACTATGTCATGTAAGTGCAGGCCCGCATGTGTGCACCATTCTGTGAGGATTCTAATTTGGGGGAAATGCTCTGCATGAATGAGTGCAGTGATATATGAATAGTCTGTGCACTTTCCTTGCTGTGAACATAAATCTTGCTGTGAACATAAAACTGCTCTTTAAAATGTCTAATTTTGTAAGGTGTAGTTTAAAAGATTCACCTTTCATTCAGTTCTTTCTTGAAAGTCACCAATGCTAAATGAAAATGACTACTATAAATAGAAAATAAGTGAATGCTGGTTAGCAAAATAAAACTCACATACCAGAAATTCTGTCTATGCCCACCATCACCAAGAATGTGCCCAGAATTGCCAGTGCACCACTCAATACAGCAATACTATGACAGCAACTCACATGACAAAGATGGGAAAATAACACACGAAAAAGTTCCCACTTGTCCTGATTCTGTTCCCACTTGTCCTGGTTCTGCTGCTATGGAAACCTGCTAACAGGCCTATGTCTTACTGATAACATGTTGGATTGTTAATACCACCTTAGGGAAAGACAATAAAACTTTATGAAATTTGTACTGACCGAATGACAGTGAGAGATAAAATATTCTTAACTATTGAAGAATTTTCTGCTATAAAGCAAATATAAAGTAAAACACTGGGTAGGATTTGTGCCTGGGAAATTTCAGTGTCTTCCCCGCCCTCAAAAAAAAGAAAGTTTTAAAGAAAGGACAAGCTCGTCACCTGCAGTCTTGGAACTTCTCAGGAGGCCTAAATTCAGCTGGTCTCTGCTCCTACAGTGTTTCTCTGGAATATTTTCAACTCAGTCTCATTTCGGTGAAAATCACTTCCTAATGAGCACTGAAACAGAACACAGTCACCCATGAATTATTCTCTCCTCTGTGGAAGTGTCTGGATCTGTAGTGTAATGAGGTAGCATCTCAAGCCCCACACAGGAGGCTTAAATCTCAGGACCTGGGATGATGTGGACCCCTCAGTGCCCATATTGGTAGTGGCTGCCCAACCCCATATCGGTGGTGCTGCTGGAGGGAGCCCTCATAGGACAGGATGCTGACCTGTTTCTCCACTGGACTAAGCTGTGCCACTGAATGGAAATCCTGACTTTTAAAAGTCAGGAGGGGAAGATGTAGTCAATAGGATCTGGTAAAGAAGCAACACATCAAGGTGCTTATTAAAGTTCTATTAGCCTAAAGCAAGAGAAAACTGACCAGGTGACAGGAGGACTAAAGAGCTTCTGGGTCCAGCATGAAGTCACAGGGCTGGCACAGTTCTGCACACACCTCTTGGGCCAGATGCATCAGGTCATGGTCACCTGATCATGAATATGAAAACATTAGCTGTGCTCATCTTCCACCAACTCCCTGTCATGGCCTTCATGTGCACATAAGCTGTTCGGCCTTGGGACAAACTAATGATGACAATCACCAAATGCTCAAAACCAGAAACTAATGTATAATCCACACTTGATTCACATGCAGCCCCACTCAGGTGTGGCATTTACTTGGCACAGCACACGACACTCCCACATTTCTAACATCATTCTCTCCCACTCCAGACTAGAACAAACCTCTATTTAGCTGCTGTGAGGTGGATCTTCGGATGATCTTTGTTTGCCTTGCTTGGGCAGCAGGTCATCTGGTATCCTCTCCTTGTGCTTGTACACAGAGACGGTGACATCAATCTTCTCTCCTCCATATTTGTTCTTGATGTTGATGCTGTACTTTTCTAAGTCCTAGGAGATCACCTCATTGATGGTCAAGCTGACATATTTGGCCTGCTCTTCCCTCACAGGGAAGTGTTAACTGAGTTTGAGGTTCTTGTCATTCTTGAAACAAAACATTTTGTTGTCAGAATTTCCAAGAACCATGCTGGTCAGTTTCAAAGTCTTCAAAGGGAAAAGGTGGGTAGAGAAAAAAGATAGAAAAGGGATGGTCAGGATGTCTCCCACAGGAGAGCAGCCCTTGAACACACACTCATAATATTATTAGTCTTGTGTTCAGTCTGTGAGCCTTTCCTACACCTCTTCAGTGAGTCCACACTGTACAGCATCAGAATGCTCTGCCTATTTCATGAGAGGCCTTCCAAACAACTTAGAGAGTCCTCCAACATACATCAGAGATCCCTCCTTACACATTTGAGTGAGCCTTCCAAAAGAACTCACATGGCCTTCCCTATTGACTTCAAAAACTCTCCCCACATTCCTCAGTTAGCCCTTCCTACACACCTCATTGAGCTCTCCTTACATAGCTCAGAGATCCTTCCCTACACATCTAATAGAGCACACACTACATACTTCAGGGAATTTTGCCTACAGCTTAGAGTGATTGCTGGCACACCTCAAAGGGCCCTCCCTACACCCCTCAGAGTAACCCTAAACACCTGAGAGTAACCGCTCCATATCCAACTCATATAGCCTACTCATTTCACAGTGCCCTCCCTATGTACCTCATTGAGCCCTCCCAACACATGTCAGAGAACCTACCCTATTCACATCAGAGAGTTCTGCCTACATAACTCAGGGAGCCCTTCCTACACACCCTGGAGTTTCCTCCTACACTTCTCTGAACAGCCCGTTCTGTTCACAGTCACAGAAGAGCAGGTGGAAGGAGGACCTGTTCCATGGCAGCTTACCCAGAAACCAAAGGACATCTTTATTTATCCCCGGCCATAAGACAGGTCTAAATCAGTAAAGAATTTGTGGGTAGTTAAACTCTGTATTTCACAGCAGATACATTCACCTGTTTCTTCATTCCCTCTGTTTTAGAAATGAATTTCTTTTACTAGTTCCACTTGCAGATCCAGAGAATGTATCAGCTGATAACTAGCAAACTGGGTGCAGCAAATACATTCTAAAGTTTGTTTAACACTTCAGCCTATGGTAAGGCAATTGCTAATTTCTCAATTACATCTTTATAGAAGAGCCATGATAATTCCATCTCAAGGACTCTCTGGGCTCTCATTAGCTGCTAAAGGGAAGGTCTAATTTTTTTTTTATATTTTGGCCTAATAAAATCCTTTCAATATCTATGTCCCTATGACACTGAATTAGAATCACAGGAGTAACAAGAGAAGCACCAATTAGATAATAATTCTACTGACAGGCAACCAATTAAATCTCCAATAACTGGTTTTCATTATATATTCCAAAATAACCCTGAGAACTGGAGTGGATAATTTCTTTCATGTGTTTTATAAAAGCTGTGACTGCTCATGCTGAAGGGGTATTTACCCTCACATGGAGGAGTGCGGGTCTGTGGGCCCACCTCCTCCTTGCTCAGCTATTACTGAATGGCCAAACCAGGGGCATCAGAGCTAGTGGACGCTAAGGGATGACAAAAGCAGATGCCTAGTGCACACACCTTCTGTATTCTCAGAGGTGCCACTTGAGAATTCAGAATACTGATAGCATTATTTCTGGTTTGGATTTCTTTTTTTTCTTTCTTTTTCTTTTTTTTTTTTCAGTGCTGATGATTGAACCCTCATGCTTACACACATGAGGACATATCCCCAAGTTATGTCCAGAATGCATGGTCACTCCATCCTCTGACACTGTAGGGTGATCACAATGGCCAGAGAGAGACAGGATAGTGACCTGTGGACTGAGTGGCTACACATCACATATTCTGGCACTCCCACACTTGCCCTGAGGATGAGGTTGCACCCTCCCTGCATGACTACACTCTGCCCCAGCTCTGCATGTTGCAGCCTGCTCTCACCTTGCCTTCCATAATAATCACATCAGCCAACCACCAATAACCTTGCTGCAATCTGCAACAGGAAAGCAAGAGGGCTGAGAAGGCAAGGCAGTACATTCCTTGGCAACATGTGGCACCAAGGTGGAAATGGGAAGGAGTATGTGCTTCCCTGGGAGGGAACAGGGAAGAAAAAGGTACATCCACAGTGAGGGAGGAACCAAAGGCCATCAGCAAGCAGACCAGAACAGCAGGCTCTGTGCCCAAGGGTGACAGAAGAGTGCAACCCCACCAGCCAGGCAGAAGTAAAGGGAACCCCACATAGGAAGGAGGATTTTGCAAAGGCAGGGGGAAGATGTGAAGGACAAGGGACAGGTTAAGAAGACCAAGTCTAGAAGGAGGCTGCATCTGCACAGGGTATGCTTGAGGCAGGGCAGGAATGTTTGCTACTTATTATTTGATACACAAGGTTAATCGTGGAAAATATGGACCCTTTGCCACCCAAGGTAATGTACCATCCTATTATCATTCCACATGTACTTACTCTTTCCTGAAAAAGTTACAGGCCAAACACCAGAGGGAGAAGAAAGAGAATAAAAAGAGAACTGAGACATCATGCTGTCAAAAAAGTACCACACACAAGCAAAGGAAGGGAATGCACTTTCTTCTCTGAATGTGCAGATCTATGGAGTCTACCTCAGTCCCCAGGGCTTGGTTCCAGGACCCCAAAGTCACCAGCCACTGTGCTCAAGCCCTTCTGTTGAAGTGGTGTGGCATTTGCATAGAATGTAGCATCTGGTTACCTTTAAATCATCTCTAAGTTGCCTGTATCACCTAATTCCATGTGAAGCCTGTATAAACCATATTTACACTGAATTGTTTAAGGAATAATTATAAGAAAAAAACGTCTGCTCATGTTCATCACACATGCAATTTCTTTCCAAATGTTTTCTATCATGGTAGGCTGAATGCAGGGATATCGACCCTATGCATGCAGAAGACTGATGTTCACTTTTCCTGATCTCTTCCACTGCCTGTTCTTCAATGGAGAGTGCACCAGCCAATCACTGAAACACACAGCAAAGGTCACCATGCAAACCCACTGAATGGACAAATTTACTTTCTTTCACCAAATTCACCAGATCACATTTCATATTTTTAGATTGTGAATTGTTGGTTTGGGTTTAACTTACTTTTCCAGGCACCCATTCAGCAGATGTGATACATCACTAATGAGGCCCAGGACTGTGCTCAGTTGAATCCTCTATGATTCAGACAGGTATGTGGAAATCCCAAATCATTCATTTAAAGGTTGTTCTGTATGATGTGTCACCATGATTAGAATGATTTCAGAAATTTTTAATAATTTAAAGTAAGTAGGGTTGTGATGACTCTGGAAAGATAACTCATAAATGGGTTTCTAGCTTATAATAATGCTGCCCTGCTACAGAGTAAACTACCTCAATTGCTTATTTGGCCACAAGAAGAGCAGATTCTTGGGGTCACCTGGGCATTTATAAACTTTCCCTCACAGTCAAAATGCCCTTGAGACAGTCAGACCACTATCTGATATAATCAAGTAAGCAAGTCTTATCTGAGTTGCTGGAACTTTGCAAAGGCTTCATCAAAGGCTCCAAGGAAACAATTCACACATTATTAACCATGGAAGTGCTTAGCTCTTGTCCACAGATGCTCCACTACAGGTTTGACCAATGAGATTGATAAATGGCCTAAAGAGTAATGGACTCTACAGAAGTGATTTTCTCCGCATGAAAATCACACACTCAGGTAAATTGTTGGCACATCTCTCTGTTTTGGGGTCTGGGTGGATCACTGGGTACAAAGCATGGGGTGTTAACACACATATCTGTCACCTTTCCAGAGAGGTTGAGTTTGTGATGATGGTTCTCTTTACTGTCAAAAATCTTGAAAGTGTATTTACCTTTGTCCTTCTTCATGGGCTAACAGATCTGTAGCCAGGCCATCTCCTCACTTCCGATCTGCATGTGCTCCCTGGATGACATCTTAGCATCTGCTTAAAGAAGCCACAGCAACATTTTAATTTGGTTTCCATGTCAGAAGCACAATGCTGGGGCCAATAGTACACATGTTGGGGTGGGACCTTGCTTACTAAGGCCAATGGTATAGGAGACATTATGTCTACTAAAATTTCACCAAGAACATCAATAACTCAGACATGACACCTCCAAAAATCAAACTGTACTTAAATTTTAAAATGCGTTAGTATATAATATACACTTGTCACAACATAATAACTTCAAAATACTTGATACAGCATGGCAGCTTCTCAAAAACCTGAAAATGAAACTCTGATATGCTCCAGCAATCGCACTTCCTGGAATATATTCAAAAAACTTGAAGGAGGGGTGTAAGCAGATATGTGTGCACCAAGCTCACAGCAACACCATGCACACAGCCAGATATGTGCATCTCATGTCCACCGAGAGAGGATGAATAAGCACAAGGTGGTCTATCCATATGGCAAAATTTACACAGCCCTAAATGGGAAAAGAATTTCCAAGCCAGGCACAGCATAAATGAACCCTGAGGATGCCATGCTGAGTGAAACAATCAGACACAGGGAGACAGCCACAGTAGGGTCCCACTCAGAGGAGGCCCCAGAGACAGAGGTAGGTCAGTGCATTCCAGGGGCTGGGCAAGGGCCAGGAAGCCAGTTTTCAGTGGGGACACAACTTCAGTTTCACAAGATGAAAGAACTCTGGAGGAAGATGCTGGTGCCAGCCACACTCCAGTGTGATTGTGCTTTGTACTGGGAAATGCCTCAAATGGCAAATTCCAGCTCACATGAATTCTACCACAGGTTTTTAAAGCTTGACTAAAGGACTAGGAGCCAGTCATGACTTCCAAGCTAGCATGAACTCTAGGTCACGTTTATGATGCCAACCTATTTAGATAGGCATGTGTAGGCTATTTCCCAATGTCACTGTGATTTGGGGATAAGTGAAAGATTAACAGAAGTCATGGCCATAGATACAGGGCTCAGGGGGCAACAAGGCAGAGTGATCTCCATCTGCCCCTACTCAGGTCCTCATATTTGCAGCTGTGTTTGGGGGATGTTGATCCTGACACACAGACTCTGAAAATTAGGTGCCACTTGGCTAGTATCAAGTGAAAATCTGAAGCTCAGATCTGAAGGGCCAAATCCTAGTGGGGCAGGGAATCCTGTGTTTGTCTACAGCTCCATGTAGTTACTTTATAGGTGTCAAGACACACCCAGAGAAGGGGGACAGAGTTCACAGTGCCTATGTGGCTTGATCATCTGCCTCCTGCACTATTTCAGTTGTTGGGCATGTTTGTGCTCTTGTGTTTCTAATGGAACCTACTAGGGACTTGCATCCTGGACTCAAGGTGGTGCTCTGACTTATCTCCCTGCTTGCTCCTAGGTGAGGCATACTAGGAGCAGCCTTGGACATGAGGACACTCTATCACCTGTAGGCATTTCTCCTTCTCCTTTGAACGCCCTCCCTACAGCCAGCTCTGTCCAATCCCCTGACCAAGACTGTCGTGATGGCTCAGAACTGAAGTTGTGAGGGTAGGAGCAATGCTGTGGCATTGGTCACGGAGTCCCATCCTAGCCATGTGCCTGGGCCACTGGTGCTGCCCACATACTCATTGTGGTACCAGTTGACCTTCATTTCTTCTGTGAAGTACTTTATGACGCATGGAAGTCAGATCCCTTCTGGGGTAAGCAGTGCCTTCAGCAGAGGGGCAGAAGCTCCTGTAGATGGCAGAATCACATGGATCTCAGGAAAGCAGCATGAGCCTTTAATAGCAGCGCACTAGATATGTATTATGTAGAATGCTGTGAATATTTTAAAGACTTCTCATATAAATTGTCCTTGCTTGCCAATAGTGAGAGAGGAGGAAAAGCATCTTCCCATAACATCTTCACCCACAGTTGAAACCATACTATTTTATCTTTGCTAAATTTACAACACAATTTTCTAGTGAGGGACTGCTACACAAGGAGCTTTCAAGTTCAAATGAAACCAAATATCTATGATACTTTTCAAAAAGGAGAGGGTGTAACAAGTGTTTGCAAACTGTATGGAGTCAAGTGAATTTAGACACAAAATGAACCTCTTATGAAATTAACCCATGATAGTCCATAACTGAAATTTGAGAAACTAAACTAAAATAAAGGAAACTAAAAATAATCCAGAAGGAAACAGTATCAAACTGTCACTATTTGCCACTGACATAATTCTATATTTGGAAGATCCAAAGAATTCCACCTTTGAGTTTTTATCTTCTAGAACTAATACATGAGTTCAGCAAAATAGCAAGATATAAAATCAATACCCATGAATCAAACACATTCCTATACATCCTATACCTGCTGCAGAAGGGTACAGACTGTCAGTGTTGTGACTTTGACTCCACATTAAAGGAACTCAGCAAATATTTGAGGAATGAATGAATGAATACTCAGGACCTGTTTTTCAGAGCTCTCTCCAATGAGCACACTACTGTGTCATTGTTTTATCCACCTGTTCCATAGTGCCAGACTCACTGAACTATTCACATCAACAGATGTGCTGGTATGAGACCAACTCAGATCTGCCATGGTGTGTGGCCCCTGAAACACAATGGACTCAAAGTCAGGGGCCCTTCTTCACTGTGAGTGCTCTCTCAGCTATTCTGTTGAACTGCAGATAGTAGTTGAGGGCTAAAGTGATCTGAGATTTTATGGAATCAGACCCTGGAATGCTGAAGGTTATATGAAAGAATCTGTACGTTCAAAGCCAATTAGGATTAGGGGTGGGGGAGGCCTTCGTGGAGGAGGTTCACAGTAAGCAGAGTTTAGTGGAGGAAGATATGTGGGCTCTCAAAAGAGGGTGGAACATTTGAAGGGTATAGAGTGACATGAGCCAGGTTGGGAATGGTGGTGGATATGTGCTGGAGGGAGCCCTTAGAGAGGGTCTCACCACACATCAGGGTGATCACTTTACAGGACAAGATGGCACATGGATGGATTGAAAACCATCTCCACTCTCCTGCTGCTCTGTACTTTGGAACATGCCTATCTTATCCCTGATTTGGTCCTAACTCCTCCTCCTTTTATCTGGGCCAGAGTCATGAATTGAATACTGACTTTAAAATGAAATCCAAATTACACATTTGAAACTCTACATTTCAACCAGAAATATTGGTTTTATATTGTGCATATGGCACACATAGCAGCCAACTGAGATGACCCCAAATCCAGGTGGGACTCTTAGCATAGTCTCAGCTTGATGTTTCCATGTCTTTGGGTCAGTCCACGCTACTAATTAGGAGGACTCATTTGGGCCAGTAATCTGTCACACAGGGGCCATCCTGGGACCACCACAGCCCCTCCTTTGGTCCATGTCATCATCCCTCCCCCTTCTTGCCATCACCACATCTCTGAATCTGAGGAACAACTGCAGGAATACAGTGTTCCCTCTCTTCAGGAGGGCCAATATCCTGCCTATGTACCCTTTCTTCTCTAATGGAGACCCTATGCATTTTCCTAACACTGATCATCCCTTGAACTCTGCAAGTATATCAGAGATTTGTTTGAGTCTTTTCCTGGCTGATAAGCATCAGTACACATTTATATTTAAAAGAAGAATTAAGAATTATTTAGTATATTATTTTGTTTCTTTTGGTTGTGAGGATGAAACCCAGGGGTATTTAAACTCTTAGCCATATCCCCAGCCCTTTCTTATATTTTCTTTAGAGACAGAGTCTCACTGAGTTGCTTAGTGCCTCACGAAGTGACTTGGAACTCAGGATCCTCCTGCCTCAGCTTCCCAAGACACTGGGATTACAGGCATGGGCCACTACTCCCAGATAATATATTCTTAAAAACCCTAAGATCAAGTGTACCTCAGTGGTGCTACCTTTTCGCTGACAGACACCTGGTTAACCCTGTCTTTGCAGAATAGTTTTCTTCTCCCAGCCACCACCATGAAATGTTGCCCTGTTTTTCCTTTTCTTTCTAATCATTAGAAGTAAAAAGAAAAGAATGAAACTTCCCCTGTAAGCTCCTTCCTGACTCCAGGGCCACTGCCTTGTGTGTAGCCAAGGGAAGATGACCAGCAGCACAGCACTGCAAAGTCAGGAAAGGACCTAGTTCAGAGTTTAAGTCATTCCACTCAAGGGGTACCTGTCTTTCTTCATTTAGCATTGCTACAATTCATGCAATAAAAATAAGCTTACAGAAATTTAAGCTCTTATTACTTTTGCTCAAAAGGGTAGTAAAAAGTTTGTTTTGTTTAGTATGTATATTGTACTTCATACTTATAAAAGGCTTCACAAATATGTATTAATAATAAAACACCCAAGGGAACTGAGGAATACAAATTCTATCCCTTTTACAATTATTTCTGCACCTTTCCATTTGGCAAATACACATATTTAAGAGTTCTTAAAGGAACAAGAAATCCCCTTGGCTCTTTTGTCTGTGCCTTGGAATGTTTAAAAACATTTCCTTGGCCCATTTATTGATTTAGTTATTAGTATTCTTGGTGTAAAGATTTTTGAGCACTTTGTAGATTCTGGAGATTAGTGCTCTATCTGAAGTGTATGTGACAAAGATTTTCTCCCACTCTGAAGGCTCTCTCTTCACCTTGCTGATTGTTCCCTTTGCTGAGAAAAAGCTTTTTAGTTTGAATCTATCCCAATTATTGGTTCCTGCTTTTATTTCTAGCACTTTGGGAGTCATGTTAAGGAAGTCTGGTCCTAAGCTGATATGATGAAGATTTGGACCTACTTTTTCTTCTATTAGGTGCAGGGTCTCTAGTCTAATTCCTAGGTCCTTGATCCATTCTGAATTGAGTTTTGTGCAGGGTAAGATATAGGGGTTTAGTTTCATTTTGCTGTATATGGATTTCCAGTTTTGCCAGCACCATTTGTTGAAGAGGCTATCTTTTCTTCATGGATATTTTTGGCTCCTTTGTCAAGTATGACATAATTGTATTTATGGGGGTTTGTCTCTGTGTCCTCTATTCTGTACCATTGGTCTACTTGCCTATTTTGATGCCAATACCATGCGGTTTTGTTACTATTGCTCTGTAGTATAGTTGAAGGTCTGGTATTGTGATATCACCTGCTTTGCTCCTCGTGCTAAGGATTGCTTTGGCTATTCTGGGTCTATTATTCTTCCAAATGAATTTCATAATTGCTTTCTCTATTTCATTGAGGAATGCCATAGGGATTTTAATTGGAATTGCATTGAACTTGTATGGTGCTTTTGTTATTTTATCTATATATTTTGATTCATTGTACACAAATGGAGTACAGCTCTTATTTCTCTGGTTGTACACAAAGTAGAGTCACACTATCCATGCATTCATACATGTACACAGGGCAATGATGTCGGTCTCATTCTGTTACTATTATTACCCCTCCACCTCGACCCCACCCCTCCCTTCCCTCTATGCTATCTACCCTTCCACCATTCTTGCCTACCATCCACCCCGCATTATGCACCATCATTCACTTATCAGAGAGATCATTTGGCCTTTGGATTCTTGGGATTGGCTGATCTCACTTAGCATGACAGTCTCCAACATCATCCATTTACCTGCAAATGCCATAATTTTATTCTTCTTTATGGCTGAGTAATTTTCCATTGTATATATATACCACAGTTTCTTTATCCATTCATCTATTGAAGGGCATCTAGGTTGGTTCCACAATCTAGCTACTGTCAATTGGGCAGCTATGAACATTGATGTGGCTGCATCACTGTAGTAATCTGATTTTAAGTCCCTTGGGTATAGGCCAAGGAGTGGGATAGCAGGGTCAAATGGTGGATCCATTCCAAGTTTTCTAAGGAATCTCCACACTGCTTTCCAGAGTGGCTGCACCAACTTGCAATCCCACCAGCAGTGTATGAGTGTACTCTTTCTTCACATCCTTGCCAACACCTGTCGTTGCCTGTATTTTTAATAAAAGACATTCTACTTGGAGTAAGATGAAATCTTAAGTTGGTTTTGATTTGCATTTCTCTTATAACTAGAGATGTTGAACATTTTTTCATGAATCTGTTGATTGCTTGTAGATCTTCTGTAAAGTGTCTGTTCATTTCCTTGGCCCATTTATTGATTGGGTTATTAGTATTCTTGGTGTAGAGATTTTTGAGTACTTTGTAGATTCTGGAGATTATTGCTCTATCTGAAGTGTGTGTGGCAAAGACTTTCTCCCACTCTGAAAGCTCTCTCTTCACATTGCTGATTGTTTCCTTTGCTGAGAAAAAGCTTTTTAGTTTGACTCTATCCCAATCACTGATTCCTGCTTTTATTTCTTGCTCTTTGGGAGTCGTGTTAAGGAAATCTGGTCCTAGGCCAACATGATGAAGATTTGGATCTATTTTCTATTAGGTGCAGGGTCTCTGGTCTAATTCCTAGGTCCTTCATCCATTTTGAGTTTTGTACAGGATGAGAGATATGGGTTTAGTTTCATTTTGCTGCATATGGATTTCCAGTTTTCCCAGCACCATTTGTTGAAGAGGCTATCTTTTCTTCGTTGTATGTTTTTAGCACCTTTGTCAAGTATGAGATACCTGTATGTATGTGGGTTTGTCTCTGTGTCCTCAATTCTGTACCATTGATCTGCCTGTCTATTTTGGTGCCCATACCATGCTGTTTTATTACTATTGCTCTGTAATATAGTTGAAGGTCCAGTACTGTGACACCCTCTGCTTGTTTCATGCTTTTGATAGTATGGACATTTTGACAATATTAATTCTGCCTACCAAAGAACATGGGGGATCTTTCCATCTTCTAAGGTTTTCTTTAATTTCTTTCTTTAGTGTTCTGTAGTTCTCATTGTGGAGGTCTTTCACGTCTTTTATTAAATTGACTCCCAGGTATTTTTTTTTTTGAGGCTATTGTGAATGGGGTAGTTTTCCTAATTTCTCTTTCAGAGGATTCATCACTCATGAATAAGAATACATTAGATTTATGAGTGTTGATTTTATATCCTGCTACATTACTGAATTCACTTGTTATTTCTAGAAGTTTTTTGGTGGAATTTTTGGGCTCCTCTAGATATAGAATCATACCTGCAAATAGTGTTACTTTCAGTTCTTTTATTCCCACTTGTATCCCTTTTATTTCTTTAGTCTCTCTAATTGCTCAGGGTAGATTTTCAAGGACGATGTTGAATAGAAGCAGTGACAGAGGGCATCACTGCTCTTTTCCAGTTTTTAGAGGGAATGCTTGCAGTTTTTCTCCATTTAGAATGGTGTTGGTCATGGGCTTAGCATAGATAGCCTTTACAATGCTGAGGTATGTTCCTATTATCCCTATTTTTCCTAGTGTTTTCAGCATGAAGAGGTGCTGTATTTTATCAAATGCTTTTTCTGCATCTATTGAAATAACTATGTGATTCTTAACTTTAAGTCTGTTGATGTGGTGAATTACATTTATTGATTTCTGGATGTTGAACCATCCTTTCATCCCTGGGATGAAACCCACTTGATCATGGTGCACTATCTTTTTAATATGTTTTTGTATGTGATTTGCTAAAATTTTGTTAAGAATTTTTGCATCTATGTTCATTAGGAATATTGGTCTGAAATTTTATTTCCTTGATGTGTGGTTCTGGGGATCAGAGCCTCATGCCTGCCAGGCAAGAACTCTACCCCTGAACCCTGTCCCCAACCCAGAGAAACCTCTAATGTGATGTGCAATAATTAATAATCCCAACTACCCAACTGCCACTGGTCTTTGGGCAACAGAATCTGCACCTCTTACACAGAGAACACAGCAGTAGGTACAAATGTGGATGGATGTCATGGCTGGGCTGATGTCCCTCACAAACTGCATCAACTTCAGCTGAACCTGGGCAAGTTTCTCAGGGTTGATTTCATCCTCATAAACTGGGCAGATGTTAACAGCACTCCAGAGGCATCGAGTACAGTCATTGTCTTAACAGTATCAGCCTAGCAGCAGAAAGCAGCAGGTTCTTCAGGGCAGACAGAGATGTGGTTCCCAGAGAATCTGAAGGTTCTGAGCTAGGTGCAGCAATCCCAGGTTGGTATGATGGCATTAGCTCTATGTAATCCCATACTTCTGACAGACTAGGGTCTCAAGTGTGTCTGCCACCTTCTCTATCTGAACTTGGAGGGGCTCAAGACTCATCTCTTTCGTTGAGAATTTCTTTAGTATTAGCAGTTTTATGTTTCATTCCCTAAGTGGGCTTGAACTTAAAGAGAGTCTTCAAGGGGGTCTGGCCCCTCAAGAAAGATTAATAAATGTCTGAAAGAAAACTATCTTGGCAGAGTTTGGGAAATATACTCTCATGTGCCAGTGTAAGTGTAAATTTATGCTGCCTCAATGAAAGTTAATTAGGCAAAATCTATTAAAATTACAAATACACATATCCTTTTGACTTAATTCAACTTTCAGGAACTTCTCTCACAGTTACACATATACACATGTGAAATATTTATGTTAAAAGTTATTTATTGCAGGAATCTTGTAATACCAACTACTGTATATGACCCAAGTGACTACCAATAGCAAAGAAATTAAATTACAGTGCATGTGTATAACAGACACACCAAAACAAGATGAAGATGCTCACAGCCATCAACAGATCTAATATAAACCCTGTCAACACCCCAATAGCATGGATTTTTTATTTTGTTTTGTAGAAATAGAAAACCCATATTAAAATGTCTATGGAATCCTAAGGAATTCTGCACAGCCAAAAACAGTCTTGCAAAAGAGAGAAAAGTTGGAAAATTCACATTTCTTAATTTCCAATGTTATTACAAAGCTACAGTAATCAAAACGGTGTGGCACTGACATACAGACCTGTATTACCACAATGGCATGGAACAGGGCGCCCAGAAAAAAAAACATTGCCTATAAGATCACACAATTTTTGACAAGGGTGTCAAGACCATTCAATGGAGGGAAAGGAGTCTTTTAAGCAAATGGTGCTGGGAAAGTTACATATACAAACAAAAGGATGACAACAGACCCTTCCCTCACACAATATGCACAAATTAACTCAAAACAGATCAAAGGCCTACATGTGTGATGCTAGGTTTGGCAATGCTTTCTTATATATAACATGAAAGGCATAGGCAATGAAAGAAAAAATTACACAAACTGGATTTCATGAAAACGGAAAATCAAAATACAGTTAAAAGGAAACCCAGAGAACAGAAAAAAGTATTTCCAAATAATATATTGATAAGAGATTAATATTCAGAATATGTAGAGAACTCCTAATATTCAACAACGAAAAAACTAAATTAAAAAATGGGCAAAGATCTTACATAGACATTTTCTCCAAATGGCTAAAAAAGCATAGGAAGAAGCTCAATATCATTAATCAAATGAAATAAAAACTACAGTGAGATATGCCTTGTACCTGCTACTATGACTACTGTCAAAAATCCAAAAAATAACACCTGTTAGCAAGGATATGGAACAATCAGAATCACTTCATTGAGAGTAAAGTGGTACAACCACCAGGGGAAATAGTATGATGGTTCCTCAAAAAAATAAAAATAGAATTACTATATGATCCTGAAATTCAACTTCTTATTATATATCCTCACACTGAAAGCAGGTGTGTTAATTTTCCATCACAATTATAAAAAACCAACTTGAGATAACTAACTCATAAAAAGATCAAGGTTATTTTGCTATGGCTTTAGAAATTCCAGACCAGAATCCCACTGGCTTTGGGGACATCACAGTAGGAGCACATGGAGAAGTGAATCTGCTCATATCACAAGCCAAGGAGCAAGGAGGTAAAGGATGGGCAAGGGTCACACAGTCCCTTTCAAGGGAACACCCTCAGTGACCCAACTTCCTTTTACTAGATCCCACCTCCCAAGAGTGCCACCTGGGGACCATGCCTTTA
The DNA here is from genome assembly GCA_020662805.1 of Glaucomys volans. NCBI lineage: Eukaryota > Metazoa > Chordata > Mammalia > Rodentia > Sciuridae > Glaucomys > Glaucomys volans. Next base: position 124,780 of record JAJEJO010004365.1, read on the forward strand.
ACATATGGGCCTTTGGGGACATTTAAGATCCAAACCAGAGCAGCAGTCCCTCAGAGAAATATCTATACATTCATGTACATGGCAACATTGTCCACCACCGCCAACAAGTGAAATCAACCCAAGTGTCTATGGGTGGATGAACAGATAAGCAAAATGTGTTTTGTGATGAGATGTCACTCAACCTTGAAGAGGAAGGGTATTTAGCAATGTACTACACAATGCACAGACACTGAGGGTATTAATGCTAAGTGGAATGAGCCCGTCACAGAAAAGGCACATGCTCTGTTTCCACTTAGATGAAGTACTTGGAGTGGATCCTATTATACAGAGAGAATAATGGTTATCAGGGCTAGGGAGAAGAGAGAGTATGGAATTATTATTTAATGAGTGCAGAATTTCAGTTTTATAGAAAAAGAGTTCTGGAAAAGGATCCTGATGATGGCTGCACATTATAAATATACATAACATTGTTGAACTGTATACTTAGTAATGGACAAGAAAGTGAATTTTGTTTATGTGTTATCTGACCACAATATAAAGAATAGGAATAAAAGGAAACATTCCTATGTATTAACCTGGAATGCTCTTTGGCTGGATCATCCAGGTCATTGTAATTAAGCTTAGAACTGCTTTCCAGAATACCCTTCACTGTATGGCTATGAGTTAAGATTTGACCAAGATGAATTTGCACAAAATTCAGAAGCAGCAGCAAAGCTGTGGTCATTATTCAATAAAGGTTTCAGGATTCAGATACAGGGACAAACTCAGAGAAAAGTACCTAGAGGACTTTGGGATGTCCATATTCTCCTCCAATGGAGCTCCAGCTCTTCTTCCTCAATGCTTACTCTGCTGACTACTACCAGCAGCACCAAGCCAAATACCAGATTATTGGCTACAGATGCAGAGAAGCAATGACATAGAGGCAAGGTTTCTCGAGAGAGAGAGCTCCCATTTGTGATTTCACTTCTTTAGAGGGATGTGTTAGGTTTTACATTTCATTATAAGCTTTGACTTGTCCACCACACCAGTCCTCACAAAGCCTGGTTTTGTCTCAATCTCCAACTCTCCTTCTGGACCTTCATTTTCCCAGCAATTCCAACTGAGTAAAGGCCAGTTTATTTGATATATGTGCCATAACACACATAAGAGCTCTACTCCTCTGACTGAACTAGTTCTCATTCAGTCCTTAAGATAAATCAAAGAAACAAAAAAAGAGGATGCAGAATGCTGTTTATACTACAATTGTATTTTTTGTTTGTTTGTTTAAAGAGGGAGGGCTGGGCACTGTGGTCCTATCCAGGAAATTCCAGCTACTCAGGAGGTCAAAGCTTGAAGATCACAAATTCAAGGCCAGCCTCCACCACTTAGTGAAATGCTGTCTCAAAAATAAATAGAAGTGGATGGGGATGTGGCTCGGTGGGAGAGTGCTTGCCTAGCATGTGCAAAGTCCTTGGTTTAATCCCTGTACTGTCAAAAAAAAGACAAAATAAATGTTTTCTTAGATATGCAAAGTCTCCGAAAGGATATAAAGACATTGGTGGTATTGTTTTCTCTAGGTATCAAAACTGCACACTGGTTTGTACACTTCGAATTATAAAACGTTATCGTACTACATATGAAAAAATAGGTAGGTGCTTTTAAAAATCCCTGTTGAATGAAAAATAAACATCTTATATGGAAGTCATTCTCATTTTAAACCAGCCAATAAGCCATTAGTTTGCCATCTGAGGTTAAGTCAGTACTATTTATAAAGGTCTCTGATCTTTACAATTTTAATTTCCTGAACTATTAATTAAAACTAACCTAATACCATCTGACAAATGAGAAATAAGAACTAATATAAACCACTGTTAGCTAATGTACATTCTGAAGATACAACAGTTCAACAGTAGAAAATCTAGTTACAGAAGACATTGAACTAACAAAGGATAACAAACATTATTATCTCAAAAAACTAGAAAAGACATTTTGCAAAAAACAACACTAAATAATGACAAAACTCAAAATAAAAAGAGAACACCTTTAATAAAGGGCAGCTACCAAATCCCTTAGCAAACGTACTTAAAAAGAGACTCCTAAAGCCATCTTACTAAAGTCAAGATCAAGGCAAGTATGCCTCCTTTAATACCTGCTATGCCAGGCTATAGCCAATTTAAGGAGGCAGTATAGTAGACTGGTTAAAAACTTGTGTTCTGGCCAGCTGACTAAACTTGAGTTAGCGAATCACTTTCGTTTCTCTCACTGTACTTACTTTTAAAATACATAGTAGTACCTATACCTTGTGTGCTGGCTTAAAGGATTAAATGTGCTAAAGCATTCAAAGCACTTAGAACAACTGGCATATACTAAGAATTGAATAAAGGATACGTAGGTGACAAAACACTTTTTCCCAATTTTTTCTTTCTTTAAAAGAGACTATTTTAAAGCAAAATTAAAAATGTAAGTATCTGTTCCAGGAAAGTCCCCCCATTCTTTTTTGTTCACCCATATTGTGGAGAAGCTGACTGCCTGCTTTCTTGACTTCAACCTGCAGAGCAGCAAAGAAAGTGACCTCCTTTATTTTGCCATCTTGTTCAGGATTTACATCTTAATTTACATCTTAATTTAAATTACTGCACCTGCTGGAAACCTTTAAATGGTCCCCATTCACTGAACACCATCACACATCAGGTAATGTGTAACAAAGGTACTTTGTGTACTTCACATCCTTTATTTCTTTAAACAAATCTTTTGCAGATATGAGTAGTCTCCTTCTTTAGATACAACATTTGAGTAACTTAGAGCCAGGCATGTGTATCCTCAGTTGGAAGAGTCAAGATTCAGGCCCAGGTCTTTTTACTCTAAAGACCAACCCTGCCTTTCCCTTAGTGGCACAATACTATGTCCTATGCTCTTATGTTTCACAAAATTAAGGCATTCTTGAGAATATTTCTAGTTTTCAGAGAAATACTTTCAAGCAAGATCATCCTGGCAGGGAAGAAGGGGGAAACAATGAGATGACAAAATGCTGAGTAAACAACCACAGAAAAGCATACAAAACCATGAAATGACACATGTAAACTTTGGCAGTTCACAAATTCCCTAGGAACTTCACTAAAAGTTCTTCAGATCCCATGTAAAGAACCCTTACTATCTAGCGGGGTAGTCTCTGACCAGAGTTGTGTTGTATCAGTTGGTGCACTGAATATTTCATACTGCTTGAGTTCGAACATCTTTTGGTCAGTACCAAATTCACTACCATTTTTACTATAATGAGCTCTTGACCCCACACCTACATACAAGGGAAATACTGAAATTAATGACTGTATGGGGCTGGTAGAACTGGTTTAGTTCAACTGAACCACTTGTGTGCAAAGTTACCTCGGGTGAAGACTAGAAGTCAGGGCAAGGAACTACAGACAATGCGATTAAAATGAGCTTCTGGGAATCTGAAACAGCCTCTGAGCTGGCACGTTCGACTTCCAGAAGCCGTCAGAAGTCTCCAATGAGGGCTTTGAAAGTGCGGTGTCGGTTAAGAAGGTCCTCCTCTTAAAGCAGGGCAAGCACAGTGCTGACAGCCGCAAAACACTTCCAGGGAACCAACTGAGAACTCACCAGAAAGCCTAGGCCGCACACAAGCCCCGAGAGCCTTCAGCTTGCGGGAAAAGTCGCTGAAAGCCGAAGGGCTTGTGCGCTAGGACGTTGGGCAGGGCCAATAAACAGCACTGGGGCTCCAGCGCAGCCGGCCGCTGTGGTGAAGCCCTCATGCGCCAGAGGTGGGGCGTTAAACTGGGCGGAGTTAGCCCCTCACTGGCGCAATGACACTATGGGTCGCGGCGGAAGGGTGTGGACGCGCAGGCGCCTGGGGGGCTTGGAGGCTAGGGAGGCGGGGCCGCGCATGCGTGTTGAGAGGAGGTAATGGCGGCAGCTGTGAGGGAGTTCCGGGAAAATGGTAGCGATTGAGGAATTTTGAGTTCTGTTAGTGGTCTCGAAAAAGGGCCTGGGATGGCGCCGGTGGGAGAATTATTGACTGAGAATTTTTGGAATGTTCCTAAGACCTAGTGAGCTCCCTGCCGGCCGCTTCCCCTCTCCCTGGCGAGCATTCCTGGCGCGCCCTAGGGCCCTCAGCGGCGCGCCCTCCAGACCCTCAGGGTGTTGCTGTGATAAGACAGCCGTCCCCCCACCCCCCGTCCCCCGCGCAGGCGGCGGCGTGGGGGCCCTTGCGCGTGACTCTGGAAGGCGCAACTGGGAGTTTCCATTGGGACCATCCTCACCCGGGTCTGGGTCTGCGCCCATTCCCAGGCCCGCCTGTGGGATAGAGCGGCGCGCAGCTTTCGGGGTGGGGGTTGGGCGGGGGAGACGCGGTGGTGTGACAGTGATTTGTCGCCTGGAGTAGAGTCTGCTTGTCACCCGCGGGAGATGCGATTGCCAGGTGAAGGCATCCCTGGCTCCCAGAGTTTGGTGCGCTGAAGTTCATGTGGCAGCCTGTAGACCAGATAAGCTGTGCTACCCTGGGCAGCTCAGTTGCCTTGACAGAAGACCTTCTCCCTGCTCAGGAGTCACACTCCCCAGATACTTAAGATCGTTTGGATGTCTGGGCCCCACCTACTTAAGGAGGTTAAACTGAGTCTTTAAACACATGCACTGTCAAATGGAGGGGTTTTCGGGTACATCAACGGCCCAGTGATTTTGTTGAAAACAAGTTTTTCTCACTATCTCGGTCTCTTAACATCGCAGGAAATGTGGTTGGCAGTGAATGTTAAGCTGTCACCTGGTTTCTGACCTCAGTATCCCCTTCTTGGGCAGCTAGGGATTTTTAGTATGACCCGTTGTTTATGTTTTGTTTGTTTTCCTCCCAAATTCATGTTTTCATTTTAAATTCTTAAAAAATATTTTTGACTTAAGGTAGCTGTTTTCCAAACACCTTAATTTTAGCGTTAATTGTCCGACTATTAAAAAGCCATACATGTCACGCCCTTGCTTAAAACCGCCCCAAACCACACTGTCTCTTCAGAATTAAAAATTAGTCTTTACAGTGATCTGCAAGGCCTTTCGCTTTTTTTTTTTTTTCCCAGCTGTAATCCCATTTACTACTTTTCCTGTGCCCAGTCCAACCTCAAAAGACTTGTTACTGTTCCTTCACTGGTCTACATATGAGCTGAGTTGAGAACCTGGTTACTTTTGTACCTCAACCTGAAGTGTGCTTCCCTCAGTTCATTTACTCACCTTTTTAGGTCTTTGCTCAAATAACATCTCCTCAGGGAACCCCTGTTTTCCTAAATGTATTCTTTTTAAAAATATACTTTATTTTTATGTGGTCCTGGGGGTTGAACCCAGTGCCTCACTCTGCCACTGAGCCACACCCCAGCCCTAAATGTATTCTTAATTCAATTAAGCTCCACAAATTTGCCTATTTTCCTTATTCTCCTAGCCCCAGATTTTTAACTAGTCCCTAGTACATAGTAGGTGCTCAACAAACACTTGTTAAATGAGTTGATGAAAGCCTACAGCTTTTTTCAGTGACAAGGATTCTGTGAAAGATATTTTTGCCTTTTGGTGTAGAGTGAGGTTTTCCAATTAATGCCCTTTATAATACTGAACTTTGGGTTTACGTAAAACTTTTCTTCCAAGTTTTTTTTTTTTATCACAGTGTACTGTGCATTTGTTTTTTTAATATCTGATGTAGGCAATAGCAGATATTAAGACCAATTGAGGATATAGTACAGGAGGAAATTGACTTGGCCTAAACCACACAGAGGGTTGTAGAACTGCTTTTATGTCATATATCTAGTCATTTTTTTCTGCCATTGGAATTACCTTGTCCTTCCAGAAATGTGAATTAATTGTTTAGTTGATCCTTTGACAATTATGTAAGTAGTACCAAACTAGCTCATGGAAAGTAGTTTCCACTTTTCATGAGTAATACACTAGCCTTTTTGCAAATCTTTCCTTTTGTTGTGAAAATGTAAATGCACTGAGATAATGAAAGTTGAATTGTGCCCAAAGTCTAATTATTTTTTTAAGGTGTACATTGCCATTCAGGATGTTTACTTCTCTTGTATGTCTTTCCTAGGTTTTTTCCCCCTTATAGACTTTTCTTTAGCTAAAGGCTGTTTCTTATTTAAGCATTCCCAGTTTCTAGTACAGAATATGGCCTAGCATAGTCTAAGTACTCAATAATATTGAATGAAAAAATGATTTCTTCCTACATTCAGGTCAACTTTCTAAAATTGTTTTTGGTCAGGAGCAGTGGATAGGTCATTCCTATATAAAGATATTGGTAAACTAAAATACTTTTGCAAATACTTTTTGTCCTACAAAAGTCCATTTTGGATAAAAATTAAAAGGTCATAAACAACTTTCAGGGTGGCTGAATTCCCTTCCATTTATTACTAAACGGTTGATGAAGTTGCCATTAGTGAAATGAAAATAAAAAATCACAAGGGTTTTCAGAGTAATTTGTAAATTTTCAAATTACTCTGAAAATTGAATTTTGCTTTTAGAATAATAATGGAAAATCACAGCCTGTCAGTTCCTTTTCCCACTTATTTTTTACTATGCAAATCTTGAATAAGTTTCTTAACTCATCACTCTGAATGTCTTAATCACCTTCATTTTGTAAAAGAAGTTTCTTTGAATGTGCTACTAAACAAAAATGGGGATCATCATACTAGTATGTATTTGTTGAAATTACTCAACTATGATTCCTTTTAGTTTTGTGAAACTTCAGGGAATACTTTTCTTTCCTCTCTATTCCTTCCTCTCTATAGTCCCCTTGATTCAGGCCTTTATTAATAACACTTAAAGAGCCTCCCAAAATACTTGTTTTCCTCATTTTCATGACCCTCAGAGCTTTTAACCACCTCTGGACAACTTCCTGGGTCATCTGTAGTTAGTAGAATAACCTTCTAGGACTCCTTTTTGCCTGACTAATTAATTTAATTCTTACCATAGTGTTCCAAGGCCTGAAAGTATGTCCCAACCTCTGTCTTTCTAACTTTTCCTCCCCCGGATTATGTCCTATTTACTGAGACAGTGAGCAAGTTAGTATGCACCCTGAGGGGACAGCTAAGATGATCAGATTTTAGCTATGCAGGGACTTAGAACAAATTGATTCTTGATGAGAATTGAAACCAGTGACCCTTGTAACTTTGAGATTGTCATCATTTTGGTTACCATTGTCGGTAAGAAAGAGTGATAAGCGACCCTTAGTTGAGGGGGAAGGAATAACAGGAGGTATGTTTGATTCATGTTGGAGATTAAGGTGATGTGAACATTCAGGCTAAATATTTGAGGGTAATGTGGAGGGGAGGTGGAGGTGCTGCAGAAATGAAAACAAATGTATTATTCTGGGGCATAATAATACCCTCTTCACATTGTGTAAAAGAAAACCAACAGAATGTCTAGGTTAAAAAAAATCACCAGTAATGTAAACAAGAAACAATTACTTTAAGATTAAAGGAAAGTTACTGGAGTTGAAGAGAAATTGGAATGAGCAAATCTATTGGGAATTTTCTGTAAAATGACAATTGAGGTGACTATGAAGTGGTGTGTGTGTGTGTGTGTGTGTGTGTGTGTTTGTGTGTTTCCCCCCTCCTTTTTAAATAAAAGACTAAGGAGAACCAAGTAGGTGGAAAAGGAAGTTTCTGTCTTGGAACTCAGAATTATGAGATAATTAATATACAGGGTTGACTTAGGTTTTCAGACTTTATGGCAGAAATGGTTAAGGGTATAAAAAACCTAGAGAAAATGCAATATTCTGATATATAATAATACACAATAATGTATTTTTAAAATAATTCTTCAATACTGTATTATAGGTAAAATGGAGCTATAAACATATCCTTTTTGTATGTCCAATAACAAAATTTTTGGACAGGATCAAATACCTAACAACCTTATTGAACCTACCCTGGAAAAAGTTATTGTATTTATAAAGTTCAAGGTAGTTTCCTTAATAAAATTATTTTATATTAGTTTGAAAAGATCCCTCACTTACTTTTACCTTATTAAACTTGAACAATTGGGTAGTGGAGAAACAGTTTCTGGAAACATTTTTTTCATGAAATTCAAGATATGTATTCTCTGAGAAGTATCATAAAAACAAAATGCACAGCATATAGATGGTGAATGAAACCATCTAAAAATTTCATGAGGGCAACCTAACCAGTCTGCAAATAATACATTCTGTACCCTGCAGTTTTCAATGATGAGGTTTTTTCTTTCTTTTTTCTTGTTTCTTTACTTATAAGAATTGCTGCATCTTTGGGGTCCTGGAACAATGAGGACATTCAGTACAAATGATAATTGGGATTCAGGAGAGGTAGCTTTTTTTACCCCCAGCAGTTTAAAAACCCTTATTTAGGATTGTAGGAATTGCAAAGACCCCCTTGCATAAATAGCATAAATTTATTTTCAGATTCCAGAGTTCTATCAGTTGTATCATTGGATTTAAAGTGAAAGATCCTTTAAATCTAGAGATCTGTGTTTTAAAGTGTAATATGCATTCTTTTCTTTTTATCATTTTAGCTGTATGGTTTTGCCATATTCTGTTTAGGAGGTAATTCTGAATCATTCTGTTGGCATAATTAACTTTGATATGTTAATCTAAACTCATCTTGGCAGTGTTAGTTTTTTTATTCCAGTTTTGTAGCAGAATGAGTTGTGTATTACAGACAAACAGTTGCAAATGAATTTTTGTTATACTGTTTTGTTTTGGCAGACTTTGAAGAATGAAATCCCAGCTACTCAGGAGGCTGAGGCAGGAGGATGGCAAGTTCAAGTCCTGCCTCAGCAGTTTGGAGAGGCCCTAAGCAAGTAAGCCAGACCTTGTCTCCAAATATTTACAAAGGTGTTGAGGATGTAGCACTATGGTAAAGCACCCTGGGTTCAGTCCCCCAAAAGAATTAAATTTAACCAGGATTCTTTCTATACCATCCCAGAGAAATGAGCCTCCAGCCTTAACTTCAGTGCTTTTCAGGTTAAGTAGCTCACTGCCTAGAAAAGCAACTCCTTTATGATTGGACATTTTAAACATTTGTCTTTAAGCCAGAATCTGCTTTCCCTTAATGCTTGACTGTTCACACTTCATTCCACTTGGAAAGTGAATAGAGAGTCTGGCCTGTCCTGCCTGTAGCAGCCCTTCAGACTTTCTGATGGTGGCCCTCCTGCCAAATCTGCTACTTGCCAAGACCTTTTGTTTCATTTTCAAAGATCATAAGGTTAAACATCCCAGCACATTTATTTGACCTAATATAACAGGACCTGTAGACCTCCTCACCAACTGGTCTTGTTGCTGTATATGTCATAGTTGTTTCTTTGAACTGAAAACAGTATTCCAGACACAGTCAACCAACATCTGACTGTGAGAGCTTGTCTTCCTTGATTTGCATGTGCCATAGAAATATTTCACCTATAGAGGACCTGTGTCCTGCAGTTGCAGCCACCTGCAGTAGAGCCAGAGATGAAAGAACCAAAAGCTGTTTGTAAAATTAAGATATGTGTAGCAAACCTCATAAAACTTTCTGGGCCCTTCTGTTACTTGCACACAGCTCCTGCTTGCTTGTCTGGTTTTCCTAGAGCTATGAGTAGATTCAAAGCAGTAAATTGGAAGTGGATCAAAAAAACGTGATAACCTAAGAGGTGATAGCTATCTGAAGACAGGGGGCCAGGAATGCAGAAACTAAAAATGTACAGCTGTCTTGCACTGTTTAATGTAGACTTGAACACAGCTGTATGAGTCTCAGTAGTACCTGAAGTTTACTGTGTTACAACACATTCAAAACAAGTCAGGAGGGCTGGGAATATAGCTCAGATGGTAAAATTCTTGCCTTGCAAGTACAAGACCCTGGGTTCTAATCCCCAGCACTGCACAAAAAAAAAAAAAAAGCTTAAGAGACTTTAGCCGAGCACTGTGGTGCACGCCTGTAATCCTAGCACGTGGGAGGCTGAGGCAGGAGGATTGTGAGTTCAAAGCCAGCTTCAGCAACTTAGTGAGGCTCTAAGCAACTCAATGAGACCCTGTCTCTACATAAAAATTACAAAATAGGGCTGGGGATGTGGCTCAGAGGTGGAGTGCCCCTGGGTTCAATCCCCAATACCAAAAAAAAAAAAAAAAAAAAGAAAAAAAAAAAGAAAGGAAAGGAAAATAAAAATAAGTCAGAACCCTTATTTATTTGCACAATTGACTGAAGCTAAATGTGAAATTTGATATTTGTCTTTATTCGGGTTTGTTTCAGGTAGTTGAAACAGTTTGTTGAAGTATTTCTGAGTCTTTGTGTTGTCACCCAAAATACTTACAGGTTTTGTTATATTCAGATTTAATAATCATGTCTCAAGTCTCTACTGAAATTATTCCTAAAATGAGAACAAGAGGAAAACCTAGGAACATGCCACAGCTTATTAGTACATTAATCACTTTTTTTTTGGATATGGTTATTTAGTAGTTTCTGTATGAATTTTGTTACTCTGTTGATCAAGACCAAATTTAACTTTTGGTTGAGACAGTTTCATCTTATTTATGTATATGACCATATTAAAAGGTATATTTTAACTTTAAAACATACCTTTTAATGTAGGACTTAAGGATTGCAGCATGACTAGAATAACTCTAGTGTTGTATCAGTCCTCTTTGCAGTCTGTAGTTCCTAGACACTTATTTTTGGATCATTTGAGAAATATGTTTGGTTCCAGCTTCCTAAACCCTTCCAAATTGAGTAAGATTGTGTGTGTGTGTGTGTTTTAAATTAATCTGCAAGATAGCATCATATCCCCATGAGCTTTTTAGATTATGAGTATTTTCAGGTTACAATGAACCTATTTTCTCAAATAAAATTTTAGTTTTGCATTAATGAGTGCTTGGAGATAGATTTTTGTGCCTTTACTTTGATAATACAAGGAAAAAAGCTACCTTTATTGGAAGGAAGAAGTTTAGTCAAATTTGAAGAGATTGGAGCTGGTTTTGTGCTGCAGCTTGGTCACTAGAATAGGTAAACCATGAGAACATCGTTCTTTGCTGTTTATGGGAATTGGTAGTGGTGGAGAACAGTGCTCTTTTCTCACAGATGTTGGTGCAGGCCACTGAGAATTCAGGTTCGATAATGAAAACAAAACTTGTCACCATGTCGCTGCCTTTAGTGGTAATATTTGTATATTTACAATATTTTTAAAGCAGTTCCTGTTTACTAGAAGACTTTGTTTCAAAGTTCTGGTTCTGGCTATCCAGTATTTCCTGCTCAGTTGAGTAACGGCCAAATTGGGATGTCGTACATAAGTCATGAGGGAAAAAAAGCAAAACCCAGAGTTCTAAAATTTGAACCCTCATTTTTCTTTGAATCTTCAGGCTTTTCTTATTAAACTCTGTATCCGTCCTTTTTATTGAAAACAATACTCTGGTTGTGCAGATTGAATTGACACAGTGACAGTCACATTCCTGACATACTTTCCTCAGAATTTTGTGAAGTTAAATGTGATATCATAGAAGTAAAAAAATGCTTTGGAGAGTAATTTGTTCAAAAGTAGAACAAAGTGTCAAGAAATTTTCTTCATATATTGATAGTATGGATTAAAGCAATAGGATATTTGTAACTGGATTTTTTTAAATCAATCAATCAATGAAATTGAAACAAAAGAGAATTCCTAAAATTGACAAAACAAAATGTTGGTTCTTTGAAAAAATAAACAAAATCAAAAAACCCTTAGCCACACTAACGAAGAGAAGGAGAGCGAAAACTTAAATTACTAAAGTTTCTGATGAAAATGGAGATATCACAACAGACACTACTGAAATACAAAACAAAAATAGAAGTTATTTTAAAAACTTATACTCCAACAAAATAGAAAATCTCAAAGATATCAACAGGTTCCTAGAGGCATATGGTTCATATGAACCACCCAAACAACCTAGAGGATATACATAATTTAAATAGATCAGTTTCTTTCAGTGAAATAGAAAAAGTCATCAAAAGCCTACCAAGAAAGAAAAGTCCAGGACTGGATGGATTCACACCTGAGTTCTACAAGACCTTCAAAGAAGAGCTCATTCCAATACTCCTCAAAGTATTCCATGAAATAGAGGAGGAGGGAACCCTTCCAAATTCATTCTATGAAGCTAATATCACCCTGATAGCAAAACCAGAGAATGACACATCAAGAAAAGAAAATTTCAGACCAATATCTCTAATGAACATAGATACAAAAATTCTTAACAAAAATTTTAGTGAATCACATACAAAAGCATATTAAAAAGATAGTGCACCATGATCAAGTGGGTTTCATCCCAGGGATGCAAGGTTGGTTCAGCATCCAGAAATCAATAAATGTAATTCATCATATCAACAGACTTAAGGTTAAGAACCACATGATTATTTCAATAGATGCAGAGAAAGCATTGGATAAAATACAGCACCCCTTCATGCTCAAAACACTAGAAAAAATAGGGATAGTGAGGACATTCCTTAACATTGTAAAGGCTATCTATGCTAAGCCTACAGCCAACATTATTCTAAATGGAGGAAAATTGAAAGCCTTCTCCTTGAAAACTGGAACTAGGCAGGGATGACTTCTTTCACCACTTCTATTCAACATCGTCCTTGAAATGCTAGCCAGAGCAATTAGACAGACCAAAGAAATTAAAGGCATACGAATAGGAAAAGAAGAGCTCAAACTACCCCTTTTTGCTAATGACATGATTCTGTATTTAGAGGACCTAAAAAATTCCACCAGAAAACTTCTGGAACTCAAAAATGAATTCAGTAAAGTAGCAGGATATAAAATTAATGCTCATAAATCTAATGCATTTTTATTTATAAGTGATGAATCCTTTGAAAGAGAAATTAGGAAAACTACCCCATTCACAATAGCCTAGAAAAGAATAAAATATTTAGGAATCAACCTAACAAAAGAGGTGAAAAACCTCTACAATGAGAACTACAGAGCATTAAAGAAAAAAGAAAATCTTAGAAGATGGAAAGATCTCCCATGTTCTTGAATAGGCAGAATTAATATTGTCAAAATGGCCATACTACCAAAAGCACTATACAAATTCAATGCAATTCCAATTAAAATCCAAATGATGGACCTCATGGAAATAGAGCAAGCAATCATGAAATTCATTTGGAGGAATAAGAGACCCAGAATTGCTAAAGCAGTTCTTAGCAAGAAGAGTGAAGCAGGTGTCACAATACCAGAACTTCAACTCTACAACAAAGCAATAGTAACAAAAACAGCATGGTATTGGCACCAAAATAGGTAGATCAATGGTACAGAATAGAGGACACAGTGCCAAACCCACATAAATACAGTTTTTTCATACTAGACAAAGGCTCCAACAATATACAGTGGAGAAAAAATAGCCTCTTCAACAAATGGTTCTGGTAAAACTGGAAATCCATATGCAACAAAATGAAACTAAACCCCTATATCTCACCCTGAACAAAACTCAAAATGGATCAAGACCAAGGAATTAGGCCAGAGACCCTGCACCTAATAGAAGAAAAAGTAGGTCCCAATCTTCATCATGTGGACCTAGGACCAGACTTCCCTAACATGACTCCCAACACACAAGAAATAAAAGCAGGAATCAATAATTGGGATGGATTCAAACTAAAAAGCTTTTTATCAGCAAGGGAAACAGTCATCAATGTGAAGAGAGAGCCTACAGTGTGGGAGAAAATCTTTGCCACACACACGACAGAGCACTAATCTCCAGAATATATAAAGAACTCAAAAAACTTTACCCCAGAATACAAATAACCCAATCAATAAATGGGCTAAGGAAATGAGCAGACACTTCACAGAAGAGGATCTACAAGCAATCAACAGATACATGAAAAAATGTTCAACATCTCTAGTAATAAGAGAAATGCAAATCAAAACTACCCTAAGGTATCATCTCACCCCAATTAGAATATCTATTATCAAGAATACAACAACAATAGTTGTTGAGGAGGATGTGGGGAGAAAGGTACAATCATACATTGCTGGTGGGGTTGCAAATTGGTGCAGCCACTCTGGAAAGCATTGTGGAGATTCCTTCAAAAACTCGGAATGGACCCACCATTTGACCCAGCTATCCCTCTCCTTGGCCTATATCCAAAGGACTTAAAATCTGCATACTCCAGTGATCCAGCCACATCAATGTTTATAGGAGCCTAATTAACTATAGCTAGATTATGGAACCAACCTAGATGTCCTTCAATAGAGGACTATATAAAGAAACTGTGGTATACATACACAATGGAATATTATTCAAGCATAAAGAATAATAAAATTATGACGTTTGCAGGTAAATGGATGGAATTGGAGAAGATCATGTTAAGTGAAATAAGCCAATCCCAAAAAAACAAAGGCCAAATGATCTCTCTTAGAAGTGGTTGATGACACATAGCGGGGGTGGGGGGAGGCATGAGAAGAATGGAGAAGGGATGGATTGTATAGAATAAAATGAGGGGTGAAGAGGGGGTGGGGAAGGAAAGATAATAGAATGAGACAAACATCTATACCTATGTATATGTATAAATATGCAAATTGTATGATTCTACTTTGTGTACAATCAGAAATATGATAGTTGCACTCCATTTGTGTACAATGACGAAAAATTAACAAATAGATAATAAACAAAATAAAAAATAAGATGTAAAAAAAGTAACAGAATTCCTGTAAAATATATAAGTACTGAAACCTATATGGTCACCTGCTGTTTGTGTTTTTTGTACATTAATTTCCAACCTGGGTTGTGTTTTCATATAGCTCACACATGCTGCATGGTTTGGATATAGTTTTCTAAGTCTTCTCTATTAAGGTTTTACTATAGGACATTTCTGCCCTTAGACTTGCCTAAGTGAAAATCTGTGTTCTTTTACATTTTAGTATCTGGTCGGGCAGCTGTACTCTGTTGCAGAAACTAATAAGAATGAGACTGGCAGTGGAGAAAGAATTGAAGAAGGTTTTACCTGAGAAATAATGAAGTCGGTATCTGATCAATCAGTTGTCCAGAGATTGTCTTATGGTGTCTTTAAATTTGTTAGCAACCTAGTATACCTAAAGAAGCATCACTTGACAGAAAATTTGATAGTCCAGATGTCACAGTCTAACATTGATAGATAGCAGATTCATCCAGAGTGAAGGCTAGTTTAAGCTACAGTAAATTCTAAGAAAGTTAGGAAGCACATCCTTGAAACTCTGAATTTTCTAAAGTCCGAAGATAAAAGGCAAGAGGGGAGAAAAAAGATACTGAGTTCAGAATCACATTAAAGAGAATAAAGGAAACCTTCACTAAGAAGAATTTGTGTCCATAGTTTAATGTCCTTTAAAACCTATAGTCATCATTCTTTTTAAAGTAGTGATCAGTTCTAGAGGATGTCAGTAGAAATAATTCAATCTTGTACTCAATAATGCAGTATTTTTTATGGTTTTGTCACAAGCCAATTCAGTAATTGATATTGTTCCTAAGGTAGTTTTGTACTGATAAATTAGGTTAATGGAACTTTCAGTTAATAACCCAACAGGCTTTCTTGCCAAAAGGTGTGTAAAGATTGGAAGATTAATTCCCAAATGCTCTGCTTTCTAGGACCAGAGCGTGAGTCACGTAGGTAGTTCTCTTTCCCCTCCCCTCCTGTTGAGCTGAGATCAAAAAATTCCACAGGGAGTAAACTAGGAACAATTTCGAGTGGGTGGGACAAAGCAACAATTAGGGGTCACAACCAGGAAAGGGCATTTACTTCAATAAGTTGACATAATAGGTTATTTGGTGCTGCTCCTCTGCTTTGCCTAATATTCATCTTTTGCTGGATTCTGCCACTTGCTTTATTTTCACTCTAGGATATCCTGTACCTTCATAACTGTTCCAAGGCGGTAAACAGTGCCATAGTGGCATAACAGAGGCAGAGTGATCTTAAACTTGAAGGGATGAAGGAGACACTCAGTAATCTCACTGAGAGGATCAGTCTGACAGAAAGCAATGTGGTTGTTCTTGGTGAGGTAGAAAACAACCAATCTGACCTTCAGCATGATAAGCCTTTTTACATCTTTTTTGACAGGTTTTGTGTTTCACTGTGTTTTCTATGTACCTAGATGTGGTATTCCATCACCCTTGAGAACAGTGTTCTGGCATATTTGAGAGTCTGCACATTTGTGCTGTGCTTAGTCCATATTTCCGCTTGTCTTTGCCCTAGGTCTGTGATGTGAACAGCTTGACAGTGCTAGACCAGACTTGGAAAGGGGGATGTGGAGGAGTCAGGTTGTTTGCCAAGGTCTCACCACAAGTTGTTGGCAGAGATGACAGGTTTATTATGTTACCAGGGCCTCACTTGGTAGGGAAGTTCTGGCACATACTTCCAAAGGAGGTCTTATTGATCTTTTCTAAATCATTAAAGGCAGGAACAGTGACAGTGACAGTTACCAAAAATGTTTTGCTATTTCTTTAAGCCTGAATTTGGCTTTCTGATTTATCCTGTTTCTCTCTGCATGTTTGGGAGGGAGTAAGCATATGATGTCAGGAAATCCATTTAAAACCGATCAGGTCAAAACAGCTCAACTTATGAGGTCACTGAATCCAGTTCCTCATTGTACCTATAAGGAAACTAAGTAACCTATTAAATCACTGATGCCCCAACTCTGCAGTTTTCATGTTCTCAATGAAAGGAATATAGTTTGTGTTTGGTTTTCTTGTTGTTGTTTTGTTTTAGTTACCTTTTGCATAATTGTGCTGGTATCCCTGTGTATTATTTTCTTAATAGTTCTAGGCCCTACTCTTAAAAGATCTCATACAACCAAGACATAGGCATATATAAAAATATAAAACCAAATACAGGAAATTGTACTATAAATTCAAGTAACCACCAAAGCTGGAAACAAGCTCACCCTTAATGTCAAAACCTGGTACATGACAAGGAGTGTTTGAACTGGCTCTACCACAGTGGAGTCTTGGCAAGTTGCCTGGATATGGCTTTGAAGGGTGGAATAGGAAGATCTGTCCTTCATTTAGCCTTCTTTCTTTATGGGGGGATGTATGTAATTTACTACAAAGCTGTGAAGATTAAAGGAGGCCTATTTTTTAAAGCCCTTTTGAATTCAGTCTAAGTAGAAGCTGAGAACCTTGAATGATTTGGTGAAAGTTTGTGACTGAAATACCTAGCAGCACCAGTTTCCAGTTGATCTCTTTGTAACCTTCCTTTCTCAGTCTTCCCGTACTCCCATTCCTCTGCCATTTTTTTGAAAGTGTTCTGAGTCCCTTTAAATAAGTTTGACCAGTTTTTTTAAATTACTAGATGTCATTCAAGTTTTAGTGTTTATTTCTATCTGTAATCTTTTCCTCTTTTTCTCTTTGCCCTCTGAGATGAGTGATAGAGCTGCCAATTTTAAAAGAGACCAACAGAACTAATACCATAAAAATGCAAAACATAAAGGTAAATAACAGGAGGTTTACCCTGAAGTAAAACTAAATGCATCATCATCTCTCTGCTTGTGACATACTACTTTGTTTTCAAAAGTAGCAATTCGGTATGTGCTATTTTCTTCTCAACAGTAGCACTTTGGTCTCGTGTTAAAATTTCAAGACAAAGCAATTAGTAAATTAGTATATTAGTGAATAAATGAATATTGTATCAGACATGTATCTTCTGCCAAGCTATGAGGGCCACGGTGAGCAGGATAGACATGTGACCCTTATTCTAGTGAAGCTCAAAAATATTGAACACAAGAGTGTGTAGATAACTAATCACAAGTCTGATAAATGCTATAAAGAAAATATATAAGGTTTCTTGAGGGAGTTCTAAGAGATCAGGAAGGCTTACCTAGGGAAATGACTTAATCTAAGATAGTCAATTATCTATACTGATGATAAAGAACAAAAATATAGATCATCTAAGAATGATGTCCAGCCTCAAAATTGTTTCCCATGTTTAGATTGCCATCTTAATACATTCATACATTAATACACTTCAGTGTCAGCCAGTTCCCTTCACCTTTGTACTTTTTCTTTTTTTTTTGTTCTACCCAGACATATTGTCAAGGTAAAATAAGCAATCTTTGATATGCTTTGATATCCGGGAAGTTTAATTACCTCATCCTCAGATTAGAGTGTGGTTTAATATTATAAGTCCTGGGCTAAGATTAAAGGGAAAACCAGGAAGATTGTTACTAAAGTACTACAGTGTCATCTGAGATGCATCTTGCATTTGATAAGTTCAGAAGATATGAGGTTTAGAGGAAATGAACTTGGAGTAGAACCATAGTGCAGGCAGTTTTTGATGTGATGATTTCCATCTTATTTTTTCATTCTTAGCATTTTTATATCATCCAGAGTCATATATTTAACATTTTACTGCATTGTAAGCTGGGCTCTTATTTAATTTTCTGCCTCTGCAATTTTTTTAAACCTCACTCAGAGAATAAAATTTAAGAGCCAGTTAGAAGTGTTGTACACAAAAGGTAACAGTTGGTTACTAATAGAAAGTAGTAGTGGTTTCAGCAGTAGTTCACATTTTAACAGAAAATTTCAGACCACAACACCAGTACACACTTTTGCCTTAATTTCTTTACTTTTCTTTCAGATATCTTGTGTTTTTAACAGTCATCCCAGTGTAGCAATCCCTTTGTCTTACCTCATCTAAGCATCCTAACCAGTTACAATTTGTCCTTACCATTCTTCAATCATTTAATACCTTGTTTTCATTCCATGGGTTCATGTTGGAACTCCCTAAATTGAGGGACCTACTATACAGTAACTATTAGGGTAGAAGTAGTGATAGAAGAGAGAAAAATAAATTCATATAGAATAAAAGAAATTTGAGATGAACTGATGTTCTAATACACGTGAGATCAGGTCTCTCTTCATAGTAGCATAAGCAGGTAGAAACTAGCCTTATAGAAGGCAGACTTCTCTCTTTTTATAATTAAATTTATTTTTTGTGCCACTCTAGATCTTCCTGGGAAGAAGACAAAGGGTATTGTGAAAAATTTTTAAAAAGATTAACAAATAAGACTTTGAATTAGAACTATTACAGTTCCTTCTTTATATTTCTGACAGTTGTTGCCATCAGTTGACCATCAATGTAGGGGAACAGAGGGTAGTATAGGGAAATACATGTGGTTTCTTTGTGTTCAGCTCTTTTATTGTTATTGTTTTGTTATTTGTTTTCTTTCGGGGGGGGGGTTAGGGTGGTATGGGCATAAAACTTTCCCTCAAGTGGTCCGGTCAGGAAGCAGTGTGAGATATTTAGGACAGTTAGAGTGATATAGCTCCTAACAAACAATATCCTCCTCATTTTGGAAACAGGCATGGCACAGTTATCTGAGCAAGGGTACATTTCCTTTACTGCTGATCATATATGCCTTCTCCCATCAGCCAAATATTCATAGCAAATGAGATCATCTGGAGCATAATGTTGCCGTAACGGTCTAGCCTCAAATCTAGCTGTCGCACCGTATCAATACTGAACAACAAAGATATCCCTGGTATTTGTTTATTCCTTCTTTCAGTGCCTTTAAAAGGAACATAGTGGGGACTCAGGTGAGGTTTTCTACCTTAAACCTTTTTTTCTTTTCTCTAATTTGTCTATGGACCTTTATTTTATTTATTTATATGCAGTGCTGAGAATTGATCACAGTGCTTCACACATGCTAGGGAAGTGCTCTAGGACTGTGCTACAACTCCAGCCCCTTAAACCTTTGATCTTTGTTTTGGGCAGAAAGAAGATAGTCCAAATTCTTGGGTATGCAAGCTATGAGAGAAACTGGAGCTGACGAGTGCTCTCACAAACAATCCTGACAACAGGCCTCCAGAGACTGCAGAAGAAGGTAAGCACTGGGCTGGCTTCTGAATATTTCATGCAGGCTTGGGCAGCTTGCTCCCACATAGGGAGTGTGAATGGTGTTTCTGCCCCACTGATTGAACCAAGTGAGTGATGCCTGAGCTTACAGAGATGAAACTGATGCACTCTCTTTTCATTTAGAAAAACCCCATTTTGTGCATGATTTGTACTCTGGTCTATTAAGGGAAGAATAGTAATGTTCATCTGAAAATAGACTTCTCCATGCTGTCTGCATCCAATTATGGGCAAAAATGTTACTGTCATAACATTAAACCAGCCCTAAATGTTGTCTATGGGACTTTTCATTTCTGTATAAACTGTACTTAAAAATAGATTTAGTCCTACTGAAAACCATTAACATATAATGATAGGATTATTGGATTAGAAGGGCACTTGACTTTAGTTTGGTAGGGACACAATTAATTAATATTAGCTGATGCATAGTACCTCCATTATGGACACAACAAAGGCACTAGACTATGTTGACTTTGGCCTCTCTTCCAGTAAGTATTATTCGGTTTGGGAAAGCAAGATAGCCTACCTTGAATTCTTTTGTTTGGGAAACAGAACTAGGGTGGGGAGGTATTTTCCTAATATTTGGTGCTACATAACCTTATGGAAACACTCTTTTAGCACTAGCTTACCCGGTAGCTAGCTTACCATGTACTGCCAGACCAGGCTTATTTATTGCACATCTGCCAGGATGTCAAAAGATTTTTAATATCCTGCACTTATGCTGTTGTCACTTGGCTGCTTCAACTCTTACCATCTAAATATGTGTAATGCTAACTTGTACTATAGCCAGAGTATCTCTTAGTTGAAATGTTTGAGACTGGAAGTGTTTCAGATTTTTGGAATATTTGAATATATACAATGAAATATCTTGGATATGGGTAGTCAAGTCAAGACATGAATATGTATCATATACACCTAGTCTGACAGTTGCAAAGGGGTGGACTCTCTTTCCCCATTATTTTGTTTTTTGCAGTTCTAAGACTTGAACCGAGGACCTTACACATGCTAGGCAAGCATTTTGCCACTGATTTCCATCCCCAGCCCCTGATAGTAATCTTAGGCAGTATTTTCATGCACTTTTTTTTTTTTTTTGTACTGGGGATTGAACTCAAGGGCACTTAACTACTGAACCACATCCTCAGCCCTTTTTACCTTTTATTAAGACACAGTGTTTCACTAATTTTTCTTAGGACCTCACTAAATTGACTGGCCTTGACCTCCCCATACGCCTGCCTCAGCCTTCTGAGCTGCTGGGATTACAGGCATTTGCCACCACAGCAGGGGTTGGAACAGAGTATAATTTTGGGTCAGATGTCTCTGTTATCATTATCACAGTGTCATCAACTTTAAGTGAATTCCCCACTCTCAGTTGTACCCAGAGTCTCCTTTTGGGCCTCTAGAACCCTTTGCAGAGACTGCCAAGAAAATGGAGCTTGACCTTAGTTTTTTTTTTCTCCTTTGTGGGGTACAACTGTTTATCCTGCCAATCTTCCCATGTATTTATTATGATGAGAGACTGTCATAGTGAGAATCACTCTGCCCCGGAGATGGGTATCCCCTGGCCAAATAGGGTGTCCTGACAGATGTTAAATGGGGAAACTACTCCTGTCTACAAGTCGTAGACTAAGAGTGCTAGAACCTACTGCCACAAACTTTATGGTCAGCAGCCTCCATCCCCTATGGGAAAAAGGGGATGGAAGGCAGGGCAGAGGCCAGGTTCTCTTTGCACATTTTTCTACAGTCCAGGCAGATTTTCTGGTATTTTTTCCCCCAAACCCAGGGCTGGTGTCCCTTACCCACAGCCAGATGATCTGCAGTTGCCTGGGGCCAGGCTGAGAAAATGCTGGGATTGCCAACACAGGTTTGAAATGATTTAAATTTTTCTTTAAACATTTCTTCTGGTGTCCTGCTCTCCTTGCACACCAGAGGCCGTGCCTTTTTGTATCCTCAACTTAGTTTCTGACTGTTCAAACTCCTTATCATGAAATTATATAAATGCTGTACATGCAGAATCTCTTCCAGACCAACTCCAAATGAAAGATTGTGTAACAGTCCAGAAAAGAAAAAAACATTTAAAGGCCAGATTGTGTTATAGTAAAACATCTTTTTCTTAGACGGGCTAATACCTATCAATGGCCCATTCAGTCAAGATTCTCTCCACAACAGACTACTGGAAGGTCAACATAGCATGGCCCATGTCTTAAAGGGCCAATAACAGATACAAAAAAAAAACAAAACCCAGAGACAAGAGAGGATCCCTGAAACCATGGCTGATAGACAGGAACCTTTGAAAAAGAAAGAGCCATACATTCAGAATTTCTTCCACTTACTTTACCTCCGACAGACCAACTTCAACTGCAAGATCATATAATAATTCAGAAAGCCATTCAAAGTTCATATAATTACTGTAGAATATCATCTTTTTCTTAGGCTTATACCTATAGATGGCACTTTCAGCCAAGATCGTTCCCAAAACACTACTTACAGGATCAACACAGTATTGCCCAGAGGCTTATACCTGTAGGTAGCCCATTCTTTCACTTACTTTACCTCTGACCAACAAGTGCCAACTGCTATATTTTACAAAAAATGAATTTAGAGACAGCCAGAAAGGGAACCCCAAACCATGGCCAATAGACGGGAACCTTTAAAACACACCAGCCACCAGGCATAGTGACACACACCTGTAATCCCAGCAGTTCAGGAGGCTGTGGTAGGAGGATCACAAGGTCAAAGCCAGCTGCAGCAACCTAGCTAGTCCCCAAGCAACTCAGCAAGACCCTGTCTCTAAATAAAATATAAAAAAGGGCCAGTGTAAGAACTAACAAAACAGCATCTATAATTTCTGTCATGAAAATAAAATCACAAAACTTGCTTTTACAGTTTTTCTTTTGTTTTTCTTTTCAAAAACAAAGATTTTAGTAACCCTTTGGGACAATGCAAATGTATCATTTTACTAGGATTTTGTAATTTTTGTCAGGTTTTGGCAGTTACCAAGTCACTACTTAATTCCATACCTCTTTTTTTTTGCAATTGTGTTTAGTGTGTCTAACATTAAGTGCTTAGTTATCAAAGTCTTTTTTCATAATTATAAATTTTAAATGTGCATAGTATTTAACTCAACTATATACATATACATATGTATATATATATGAATTCATAGAATTCTCAAGAAAACTCCAAGTAGATTAAAAACCATTCTGCTATAGGTTAATATACATGAAAAGCAAAGAACACAAAATATGGTGACAAAGTTTCAGGTACTTTCTTGAGTGAGGAATAAATTGAATCTGTAGGGTCAAAATCAACTTTATATTCCCTGATGATTTAATACACAGTTATCAATTCTGATAAATATTCTAGTAAGTTTTCTGAATTTCAAGTAAGAAAGAGATGATTCTTCAGGCAATCAAACAGGAAAAATCAACTCCTTTTGACAGGAGTGTGTTTGTTTGTATATATGCATGGACATGTACCACTTGTAACCCAAGAAGGCTACCTTTGAATGTCCACATGGCATAGCATCTGGTCAGGGGATGGAAGTGTGGGAACAGTCTCAAGACCACAAAATTTGCTGGTTGTATCACATACACATGTGGTGGTGACACACATATATCACATATCAGCACATCCAGGAGAAGCTAATCTCAGAGAGGCTGGAATAATTTCAAGAGACACATCTGAAGCACTAGCTTGGAAGCAACACTCCAAAAGGATGGGACAGGTGCTTTTTTTCAGTTTGTGGTACATCGATTTAGCAAGAAACTTTGATTTTGAGCTGAATCCCAAAAGAACAAAATGTATGAGTTTAGGACTAAAATTCAGAAGCACAATTGACTCAACTTTAGTCATTCCCATGACCCACTGATATATCCCCATACTTTTGGTCCTACAGGGTTGGAGGTTCTATCCTTCAAAGTGGGTGCTCTCTTGCCAGGGTTACTAACTATCTATTACTGGTAGATACCTACATGGAAGTCCTTGTAGCCAAGGACCTGGAAGAGAAAAGAGGAGTTAACATACACACAAGAGTAATTTTTTTTTCTTTCTTTGGTACCAGGGATTGAACTCGGGGGCACTCGACTACTGAGTCACATCCCCAATCCTATTTTGTATTTGTTTAGAAACAGGGTCTCACGGAGTTGCTTAGCACCTTGTTTTTGCTGAGGCTGGCTTTGAACTCAGGATCCTTCTCCCTCAGCCTGGGATTACAGGCCTGTGCCACCATGCCCAGCAAGAGTAAATTTTTCTTGATTGGCAGGAGGCTGGCTATGTTGTGTTCTGCAGAGTGGGGCAGGGAGAATGATACTGGAACAAAAGTGGTCTGCTTAGGTGCTTCCTAGCTTCCTTACCTCGCAGTAAGTGTGAACTGACAAGGGTAACCATCCGGGTCTAAGAAACAATTAATGTGTTCAGACCCTTTAGGAGTAGAAGTTTAATTCACATCATCTCACAAATCCCCGAGATTTGCCCAGATCATAGTTGAGCATGTAGGAAATTTAAAAACCACTTTCTAATCCTTCTAGACGATGCGAGATTGTGTCAGAGGAGTCTATAGTTCAACCAAGGGCATCTCCTTTCTAAGGCTTGCCTCAGCCTCAGGATCAGAAACCCCTTGTAAGTCTTGTTCCTCAGCGGAGCGCGGCGCCCTGGTGCGGGAGGAGGGCCGCGCGCCGCGCCCGCGAGGAGGAAGCTGCCAGCGACCCTGGGACTCGCGGGACTGTGCTGCGACCTCTGGGCGCTGCTGAGCTGGGCGCAGCGCCTGGGTCGGGCGAGGCCTGGCGTCGCAGAGGACGCGCGCGGTGGAACCGCTGAAAATCGAGGCACTGCGGCCTGAAGTGAGGAGGGCCAGGGCGGGGCGAAGGAAGGGGGGTGTGGCTGGAGGGCAGGGGCTCCGCTGGCGCCGACCAGCGACCTCGCACTCCAAGGGCCTCCCTTGCGCGAGAGAGGCGCCCCCCGACCGCGCGTGCGCCCCCCGACGTGCTGCGCGTCAGTCGCAGCCTGGAAATCTCCACATTCTTCTCTCCCTGCTCCTGCCTCCGAATTGGACTTCCCCAGTCACCTCGATTTGTCAGCCCTAGGTACAGACCTTAACCAGGCAACGCACACACTCGGGCGCACACGCTGGCACACCCTTACTAAGCTCCCGCCCAGAACTCCCTTGGTGATCCTACCTCTAGTTACCAGAGCCCACGTTTTTCCAGTTCCACTTAAATGCCTTTAGCCCCATTCTTGACCTTTTATTCCCTACTGGAGCTTGATTTCTCTCCCACATAGCCTTCTTTTCATCCTTAAATTGTAACAATCAGCATTGTTGCAAGTTCACAATGGTTATAAGTATTATTGACATTTATTTTTTATCTTTTCTATGTATTGTTCTGACAAATCCCACATGCCCCAGTATCCTAAAGAGAACAAATCCGTCTTTAAAATTTCACTTCCTCCCCTAAACGTAAAGGTTTTTCCAAGCAGCGAGGGTTTGTTCTTCTGTGGATGAACATTTATTCGTAACTCCAAACGGAGAAAAAAAATGTCAGGTTTAAAATAAGGTTTTTATTAAAGTTAAAAATAAGGCTTACCACTTTATTTTTTCCTTATTTTCCTCAAAAGGAAACTCCTTTCAGTTTAATTTGAGTAGTATTGAGTATTTCAGCAACTATACTGCTTTAAAATAATTACTTATTATTAGAAGGGCTGGATGAATCTTCTAAAAGATTATTTAGTTTACTCCATGCTGTAAACAAACCCTTTAGACTGACTACCAGCTTCAAGTTGGAATAACTCTTAATTTGAAATTACTGACTCAGATCATCATAAGAGCTGTTCCCCATTATCTTGCTTTCCTAAATTTACATTAATTCATATTTGAAAGTATTTTTGAACTATAAATTGGAATACTACATTTATAGAACCAACCTGAGATTAAGTTAGGCTGTGTTTTCCAAATACTTCATTTTGGGCATAATTTGGGCATTTTGTGATTTGGACTTGTGATTTTTAATCACAAGTGAAAGAAAAAAAAATTACAAAGAGGAGTCAAAGATAAACTTTGTAGTAGAATTTTTTCCTCCTATTAGATCTGTATTATTAACAATACTATAAGTTTTTCATAGGTAATTTAGAGCATTGTAAACACTGCTGCCAGCTAATACAGCATATTCTTATATAACTAAAAATTTTCTCATATTAAAAAAAGAGTTGTTCCTCAACACAGAGTGGGGAAAGAGAGTGAATTATGGTGGATGTGGAATGTATGTCTCAGCTGTTATGCTGCAGCTTCCCTGATTAATGGATTGTCTCATGTTGTGCACTAGAATCCACCACCATATTAGTCAGTAGCCCTGCTTCCCATGGGCAACTTCAGGACTGTGACCAGGAGGGTCAGGTAGAAAGGCAGGGATTGTGGAATTGTCACAGAGAGCCCATACTAAAGCCAAGAAATGGCAAGAATTGATGATGTTCCTGAAGACAGGAAAATGCTGTGGAAATTATTGAATATTTATGTTTAAGTAAATTCAAAACATTATAAAGCAGTTAAGTACAAAGAAGTCAAGTGAGGAGCTAATAAATTTCAATTTTGTATGTATTGAATATATGATATTGTCTGAACACACAAGATTGGATATTCATCCCAGCCTGACATATGGGTTTAAAATTCAGTAAGTCAAAGCCACTGCTCAGGACTGATGCATTAACTTTACATGAAATTATGAGAGCAAATTAATTCTCAAAGAGGGCACAGAAAGAAAAAAATAAGAAAAGATTTAGTAGATGGTGTTCAGTAATGAGAATTTTAAGGTTGGCAAGATGAAGAGTATGGTGTGGGCATTGAGAATTCATCAATCAGATAAAAAAGTAGGATACAGTCTTCAGGAGAAAAACAGTCCAAAGATGGCAAAAAGGCAGATCAGTCTTGTAAGAATTTAGTAGTTAAATGAATAAATGAAACAGGATAACTCGTAAGGAGATTGCAGGCTAACGAAAATGTTTTCAATGAAAAAGGCATGAAAATCCAGGCTTAAATATCAAACCAAAAAGAAAAAATTGTTGAGAGGAAATATAATTCAAATAGTTCCCATTGCTTAGCCTTGTCTCCCCCTTTCCAGATAATTGTAGATAGTTTACACATGCAAATCAATCCTCCTAATATTATATATCGTGGTTAATGTAATTCTTGTAGTATAACACAGGAATTGGAAGCTCAGAAATTTTAGGAAGATTCCATGTGATGTGACAGAAAAAGGATCATTTTGGTGTTTGAACCCAGAGCCAACATTCGTTTCTTTCTTTCATATTGATTTATCAAGACTAATGCTGTAAAGTGAGGGGTAAAGAATACTTAAAAAAACAAGTTCCCCAGGTAAGGAAATATTGTTCTTTCCTTCATGAATAGTTTAAATTTTTCTAACCATAAGTCTTCCATATTTTTTCAACCCTTTTCTAGCTTTATCCTTATTTTGCAGTTTCAAATATAGTTATCAGCCAGTTTATTCTGGGTTGTATAATTAGATGGTAAGGATGTTCCTAAAAAGTTCTTTAGTAGCTGACTTGCATCTGAGACATCTCTTGTGGGGAAAACATCCTCTTTAAGTCTGTAACCATAGTGCTCCTTATTTTTCTCCACCTGATCACTTTGAGACCATCTCCCAGCACACCATCAGATAAAGTAGGTCTTCTAGTTTATAATATAATAGAGTGTTCCTCTTACACAACGATGTGATATGGTAATCTTATTAGAATATCATACTATCTATTGTGTAAGCCACATACAGAAAGACAAGTACCACATGATCTCTTATAAGTGGAATCTAAAGGAGTAGATTTGATAGTTGAGAGTAGAATGGTGATTACCAGAACCTAGGCTGTGGGGGGGGGGGGGTGAGGGAAGGAAAGGAAAAAGTGAATCAATGGGACTAAGTTACAGTTAGATAGAATGAAGCAAGAAGTTGTGTTGTGCTATTATGCAGTAGGGTGACTAGAGATAAAAATGATGTATATTTCAAAAAGCTGGGAAAAAGGATTTTTAAAGGTTTAGTTATAAAGAAGGGATGACTAACCAGATAAATATGGTTAACCTGATTTAAACATTATGCACTTTATATGTGTGTTGAATATACACAACACTCCATTAATATATATAACTTCTACATTTTTACATATTAGTTAAAAAACAAAATACATACAATCAGATAAATATTCTCTTTAGCTAAAGAATTATAATGAAAACAGAGAAAATAACAAATAGCCATTTTGTAAAGCTTTCCTCCATCCACCTAACTGATTTTCAGATTCTGATTGAGTCACTTTTTTTTTTTTTTTTTTTTTTTTTGGAACCGCGGATTGAACTTAGGGACACTCGGCCACTGAGCCAGATCCCCAGCCCTATTTTGTGTTTTATTTAGAGACAGGGTCTCACTGAGTTGCTTAGGGCCTCGCTAAAGCTGCTGAGGCTGGCTTTGAACTCGCGATCCTCCTGACTCAGCCTCCCGAGTCGCTGGGATTACAGGCGTGCACCACCACGCCCGGGAGTCACTTGTTATTATAGTATTCTGGGTCTCTTTCAAAATGTTACAATACTACTTCTGTTTGTTTGTTTGTTTGTTTATTGTTTACTCTATAACAATCTAAACCCTTGAGGTCAGGGACTGTGTCACATTATGCTTTATAGTCTCATTATCACACCAAACAATGTTTTGAACATTGTGAAACCATATGTCATTTAGGATGCTGATTGAAATGTGATTAAAAAAGTTTTTAGTATAAATATAAAAAAACAGAAGTCAGCATGTTTCCCTGCCTTCAAATATTTCTAAGGTTTGACTTTAATCTTCAGCAAAAATGTTGAGTTTGAAAGCAGTAAGGAAGGATTTTTTTGTTGCCATTGGCTCTCTGTTAATGAAAATTAAAATATAAATTTGATATTTTTCTTTATGTTCTTTAAGACTTGTTTGGTGTTTCATCTACAAGCAAGTGATGACAAAAATTTATTATTTTATTTTTGGCTCTCAATACTACAGCAAAATTCTGTTCAATTCTTTGACCACTGAGGATCAACTCATCCCAATCAAAGCAACGTCATAATGCAAGTCACATAAAAAATAAATAAATAAAGTGCCGGGCATGGTGGTGCACGCCTATAATCCAAGCCACTCAGGAGGCTGAGTCAGGAGGATCTCGAGCTTAAAACCAGCCTCAGCAACTTAACGAGGCCCTAAGCAACTCAGTGAGACCCTGTCTCTAAATAAAATACAAAATAGGGATGTGGCTCAGTGGCCAAGTGTCCCTAAGTTCAATCCTGGTTCAAAAAAAAAAAAAAGTGACCATTGCCCAGGAAAGGTTAGTAATATTAGTTATAAATAATTTATAATATCATTTTATGATAAATGAACATCAGAAAACACTTATCCAATGGGTACAACTTAAATATATGCTTAAAGGATATTCTTTGATTACTACTCACCTTGCAGGTTTTCTGTTTCAGTGTTTTCACCTATATAATGTACTTATTTATTACATCTTTTTCGCACATTCTTTTTTTTTTTTTTTGGAGGGACTGGTTCTTTATTTCAAAAAAGACACTTGTCAATATTCAGTATCAAAACAGTTGCACTATTGGTTTCTTTCTCCCAACTGGCCCCAAAGAGACCACAACAAAGGAGAGTACATTTTAAGCCAATAAGCTGCAGGATGTACACCTAACAGACCTCACAGAAACCTCATCTAAAAGTGGGGATTGGGTTGAGAAAGAAACTTTGAAAGATCAGCACACTGCCAGTCCAGACTGTAGGACTCTCACAGCCAGATGGGGTGGCCAGATACCCCAACCCCAAAGATGCAAAGTTTCAAAATAATATAAAATTTAAAAAGTTTTGTGCATAAGCTATTCAAGATTCTCCAGCACTGACTGATACAAAGCACAATGAGATGGCACTTTTAGATACAGCAGCTTCAGACCCAGAAAAGGGTGATGAGATGAGTTTCATATGGCTAAATCAGTGGCAAAAACATAATTTTTTTTTCAAGGAGGCAGGAGAGCAATTAAGTGGTCACTTCAAGATTAAGGGCCCATGATCCATTCTGTGAACACTTGGAAGGGGATAGAGATGGGAGAAAAATGTGGTCTCAGGGCTAAGGATATGGCTCAATGGTAGAGCATTTGAGGAACATGCAAGAGGCCCTGGGTTCAGTCCCCAGCACCACAAAAGCAAAGGTGTCAGAGGTCTCACCACCTTAATTTGGTCATTTCTGATGGAAAAAAAAGTTAAAAATAAGAATAAAATTGTCTAAAGATACCTTAAAGCTAAAAACAAACAAAACCTGAATAGCACGGTTTTTGTTTTTTGGCTAACTCCTTTTGGAATCACCTTTTTGGTTTGGCTGGTACTTTGCACAGAGCAGAGAAGTTTCCCACAGTAGAGTCTTTCCCTGGGCTCTGTTTGGCTTCCAGTAAGGCAGGCCCATTCCTCTTTCCTCCTCTATGGAGAGGGCAATAGGGATTAGGCTGGAAAGTTACCTCCCAAAAGTGAGAAGGGAATTAGATTGCTGCTTCAGAGCTATGAAATTATTTGGAATGTTTTACAAATGGTTACTGTAACAACAACAAAAGTAATGACAAAATGTGCACATCACAACATGCTTTTAAAGACGCTTTGCCTTGTGCTCACATTCCCTTAAATGTTGTTCCCAAAGGTGCTCAGCCTCTAGCCCAGCTGGAATCTCTGGGAAGAGGCAGAGACAGTTTGGTGAAAAAGACAAGGGGGTGGGGGTAGAAGGGGTGTTGAAAGGAGAAAGCAGCCTTCCAGTTAAAGGTCAGCCCTCAGTTTCAAGGTCAGCTCCAGGCTGGCCTCAGGCGTAGTCAGGGTCAGAGGGAGGAGCAGCAGCAGGGCGGGACTGGGGAGCTCTACATCTCATTCAGGTCATGCAGAGTCTGGTCCAGCATCCATTGTGTACAGAGGTGCTCCTCTTTGGTGCATTTCAGCTTATATAGAAGTCATGTCATTGAGGGCGTGGTCCAGCTCCTCTCTAATGGCCTTGTACTTCAGTTTCTGGGCATAGAGCTCATCTTCCAAATCATCAATTGTCTTTTCCAGTTTAGTTACTGATCTCTGGGCAAACTCAGCACGGGTCTCTGCCTCCTTGAGTTTATCAGTAAGAATCTTTATTTCTTCCTCATATTTGTCTTCTTTTTGAGAGTACTTTTCTTCAGCAGCATTCAGACACTTCAGGTTCTGGTCCATCAGTCTGAACTGCTCACCCATCTCTTGGCAACGGGACTCAGCCAGCTAAGCTTGTTCCTCTGTGCGTTCCAAGTCTCCTTCAATAATCACTAACTTAGGAGCCACCTCTTCATACTTCCTATCTGCTTCTTCTGCAATGTGCTTAGCTTCTTTGAGTTGGATTTCCTGGAGTTCCATCTTTTCTTCATCTTTTAGGGCCCGGTTTTCAATAACCTTCATACCTCTCTCACTCTCATCAGCAGCTTTTTCTGCTTCCTCCAGCTTTTGCAGGGCAGTAGCTAGGCGCTCCTGAGCACGGTCCAGCTCCTCTTCAACCAGTTGGATCCTTCGGTTCAAGGAGGCGACCTCAGCCTCAGCCTGCTCCGGTCCGCCTTTCTCCCTCATCTTCTCGCTGGAGATGCTCAGCCCTCTCCTCAGCATCATCAGCTTGCGGCTGCAGAACCTGGATCTTGCCCTTCACCGCCTCGATTCACCGCTTCGAGAGTGGTGATCCTGGCCATGGTGCCCACCCAGCCGCTCCTCTATATCCGCCTTCTGCCTTCTCTGCTCGGCGTTGCAGCCGCTTCTCAACCCTACTTCCATTTGCGCATTCTTTACAAGGTACTGATAACCAACTTTACACCCATATGATCTGCTAAAAATAGACTAGTTCATTTTATTACATAGGATTTTTAAAAATCAATTCCAAACACCTATCTTATTTAAATCTTTTTTGAAGAGAATTTTAAATTCATGATAGAAAAAGCTTAACCTATAAAATGCACTCCAAATTAAATGAGTGATGGCATGAATGTGTTTTTAACCAACATAAAAATGAAGTCCTTATACTTTAATAAAGAGAGAAAGAATTTCTCTAGGCTGTTTCTGTGTATAATGAAACATAAATCCTGGTACCTGTTTACTTTGAACAGATTCATAATTCTCTTTTTTGATTGCTTTAGTGTTTTCATTTCTTATGAAAGGTTTTTTCCTAAATCAGTTTTTGTACTTGATTGTCCTTCACTCTCCAGAGGGAGATTAAGTATTTCATACACATATTTCATTTTTCAAATATAATAGGTTTCTTATTAAATAATCTCGAGAATTTTTCCTTCCTTGTCACATAATTACAATGCTTATTTTAAAAAATGTATTTGTTCTGTTTTGTTTTTTATACCAGGGACAGAACCCAGTGGAGTTTAACCACTGAGCTACATCCCCAGCTCTTTTTATTTTTTGTTATGAGACAGGGCCTCCCTAAGTTGCTTAGGGCCTCACTAAGTTGCTGAGGCTGGCTTTGAAGTTGAAATCCACCTGCCTCAGACTTCTGAATTGCTAGAACTACAGGTGAGCACCACCACATTCAGATATTGCAAAGCTTTGATATTTCTCAAAGGTCTATTGATTTTCAGCCATTAAATCATTTGATAAATTTTCACTCGGCTCTCCATTTCTCTAATTTTGGAAAATTTGCCTATAAAAACACTTTCTTTTGGTTTTCCAAGCCCCAAAGTCTTGAAAGATTAGGGAGAAATCAAACAATTCATAAATTCATAGCCGGCCATGAATTAATACAGTGGTAAATACCTTATGCCTCTTATTAGTACTACAACGAGCTGTAGCCTAGGAGTAGGGTTGCACACAAATAAGCACATTCTTGCATAGCCTACAGAGCAGCTTCAGCAAAGCTGGGTGGCCCTAAGCAACTCATTTATTTTTTTTAAAAAACAGGATTGCATGTGTTTGTAAATGTCAGTATTATAAGGGAATTATGAAGGATTTATCAGGAATAAAGTATTATTGACTTAAAATTTCTACAAACAAATGTTTATAGACAAATATAAGCACTTGAAAAACATATTAAAGAGACATGAGGAAAATATCATGGATGCAAAATAGTAGAATCAACAGAAAATAGTTGTTAAATCATATTAGAGTTCAGATATTGCTATTATCAAACACATGTTCAAAGTAACTTTGTTATGTTCAAGTAATGAAAGAAAAAATTGAAAATGTTATCAAAGCAGTATGACTTACAAAAATGTTAAGTAGAAAACTAAAAGAAACTCATTAAATATAATTGTATAATTAAATACATTTTGGTATTATCCAAAAATCATGAATAAGATGAATAACTGAGAAATTTAAAAATTTAGGTTAAAAATCATTGGACATGTTTACCTGCAAATTAAACACAAATAAAGATTAGTAAACTGATAATCAGGTAATTTTTTTAAATCAAGAAATAAGTTAGAGAAGCAAAATGTTGAGAAATGTATGTGCAAGGCCTAAACACTCAGAATCTCTGAAGTATTTTGAATTAGTTCTCCAGAAAGAATGGAGTAGAGAAATAAGAAGTGAGGGCTAAGAATATTCTACAGCACTTCATTTCACACGTAAGAGGAACAATTTACCTCAATCAGGATGAATAATAAGAAATTTGCATTCAAGTGTAGAACAAACAAAGGTAAAGTTGTGTGATAGAGAAAAAATTATTTTCAAAAAGACACTATGCTTACTGATAATATTTTCTTAAACTGTTAACCAGAACATAATACATGTTTTTCAAAATACAGAAAGCAGTTATCCCAAACAGAAATCCACCTCTACTAAAAACCTTTATTTTTGAGAAATAATAAATGAGAGACTGACTGACTCAACAGATTTACATCAAAAATTAGTAAATGATGGTTCCAATAGAAAGGAAATGATTCAAAGACATATTGGCAAGAAAGAATAAATAGTATTAATTCTGGTGAATGAAAATGTATAAGTAACATAAAATGTTTTCTGAAAATTAAAACAATAATAATTGCATGCAACATGAGAGAGGAATAAAGAAAGATAAACTCTTCTAAGTTGGTATTATCCAAAAATCATGAAAAATATCCATTCGTATTAGATTTTTGTTTGTTTTTTTATGCATTTAATTTTGATCCATTGAACACAAATGGAGTACAGCTATTGTTTCTCTGCTTGTACACAAAGTAGAGTCACACCATCTGTGCATTCATACATATACACAGGGCAATGATGTCTGTCATACATTCTGTTATTATTCTTAGCCCCCCACCCCAATCCCACCCCTCCCTTCCCTTTATGCTATCTATCCTTCCTCCATTCTTGCCACCCTTCCCCCCCATATTATGCATCATCATTCATTTATCAGAGAGACCATTCAGCCTTTGGATTTTGGGGAGTGACTAATCTCACTTAGCATGACAGTCTCCAACATCATCCATTTACCTACAAATGCCATAATTTTATTCTTCTTTATGGCTGAGTAATATTCCACTGTGTATATATACCATGGTTTCTTTATCCATTCATCTATTGAAGGGCATCTAGGTTTGTTCCACAATCTAGCTATTGTGACTTGAGCAGCTATGAACATTGATGTGGCTGCATCACTGTAGTATTCTGATTTTAAGTCCTTAGGGTATAGGCCAAGGAGTGGGATAGCTGGGTCAAATGGTGGATCCATTCCAAGTTTTCTAAGGAATCTCCACACTGCTTTCCAGAGTGGCTGCACCAACTTGCACTCCCACCAGCAATGTATGAGTGTACCCTTTCCCCACATCCTCGCCAAAACCTGTTGTTGCCTGTATTCTTAATAAAAGACATTCTAATTGGGGTGAGATGAAATCTTAAGGTGGTTTTGATTTGCATTTCTCTTATAACTAGGGATGTTGAACATTTTTTCATAAATCTGTTGATTGCTTGTAGATCTTCTGTAAAGTGTCTGTTCATTTCCTTGGCCCATTTATTGATTGGGTTATTAGTATTCTTGGTGTAAAGATTTTTGAGCACTTTGTAGATTCTGGAAATTAGTGCTCTATCTGAAGTGTGTGTGGCAAGGATTTTCTCCCACTCTGAAGGCTCTCTCTTCACATTACTGATTGTTTCCTTTGCTGAGAAAAAGCTTTTTAGTTTGACTCTACCCCAATTATTGATTCGTGCTTTTATTTCTTGTGCTTTGGGAGTCATGTTAAGGAAATCTGGTCCTAGGCCAACATGATGGAGATTTGGACCTATTTTCTCTTCTATTATGTGCAGGGTCTCTGGTCTGTTTGTTTGTTTTTGTTTTGGGGTGCTGGGGATTAGAACCCAGGGCCTTGTGCATGTGAGACAGGCACTCCACCAACTGAGCTATATCCCCAGCCCCACATTGGATTTTAATAAGTCGATGAGGCATGCCATAAATTTACTAGAAAGAGATTGGACTATCTCTTGTTCTAGAAGGTACAGAAGTGTTCATGGAATAATTAGGATGTGAACCAAGGGCAGAGAAAACAGTCATTTAAAGACTTTCTCAGTGGCCAAACATGGAGCAATTTAAACATCAACCTAAGTTATGATATGGAAATATTCTATCCCATTTAATAAAACAGGAAATATGAGTCCATGTTGGAATAACATGGAAAATGAAGCCTTTGTTATACTACAGTATCTATTAATAGGTATAGAAGGAATGACTGAATGAAAAATGTATTATGGGGGGGTGGGGTTGTGGCTCAGTGGTAGAGCACTTGCCTAGCATATGTGAGGTACTGGGTTCAAGTCTCCGAACCACATAAAAATAAAATAAATTAAATAAAGGTCATTTGACAATAAAATAAAATAAAATAAAATAAAATAAAAAATGAATCATGATATTGATGGCTATTCAGGTAAGTGATAGCCATGGATCCCACAACTGTTAGGTACAAGTTTAATGATGAATGGGCTATTTATGGTCTCCATTTATCTTCCAAAAAGAATTCTTATTAATTACAAAGGAAAATTTAGTGACTACAGTAGAGAAACCTAGATAACACCACTTTAATCAGGTGAACAAAGTTAGCATTTAAAGTAAAGAGACAACAAATAGTAGAATAATTGAAAATTGTTTGCCACTTTTTAAAAAGATGAAATTCTTGCCAAATATGTTTCTCCAGAAAGTAATAACAAGGAAACATTAGCTAAACACAAATTGAGAAAACTTTTTCAAAATAATTGGCCTGTAATCTTTAAAGTTTCAAAGTCATCAAAGGCAAAGAAGGTCTCTGAAACTCCTCCCAGTAGATGTAGATCAAAGAAACATGACACAGATGCAAGGCATGATCTTTGAATCATCTTCTTTAAGATGAAACATGAATGGGATCAGTGCCTTTGAGTGTAGTATTTTGCCAGTATTAATTTTATATTTATTTCTTCTTTTATTGTAGTTATGTGAGAGAATATCCTTGGTTTTAAAAAGTATATGCTAAAATTTAGGGCTGATAAGGTAGTCTGAAATCAAGTTCACTTCGTATGATATGGGAAAATAATATTTGGTGTTTTGTTTTCACTCTTTTTGCAATTTTTATTTAAGTGAGATATTATTTCAAATGACTGTAAAAGATGAAATGGAATGATGACAGCAAATAGAAAGACCAGAAAATTTTGCATGCACAATATATGTCTTAAAGAAAAACACTTTAGAAAAAGAAAAATGGGCACAGTGCCACTTGCCTGCAATTCTACCTACTCTAAATAATCGCCTGAGTCTAGCAGTTTTGAGGCCAGTCTGAGCAATGTAATGAATCCCTGTCTCAAAAAAATAAAACAAAATATAATAAGATAAAATAAATC